>CM016728.1:27938785-28377922 GCA_005771605.1 Scutellaria baicalensis
TATCTTACAATTCTCCACCTCAACGCACGAAATTATTCCAATCCTTGTATCTGCAGCTTAAGTATTCCTTTGAGTTTCTGTCCAGCTTTGAACCTGAACAAGCTTCCTGCAAAACACAAACTTGGTTCCTGGGAGAACCTTAGTCAACATATCTGCTGGATTATCAGCAGTGCCTATTTTCTTTGCTTTTATGATGCCTTTCTCAATCAAATCTCTAACAAAGTGTAACTTAACATCTACATGTTTACACTTATCATGGAATGTTTGATGTTTAGCTAAGTGTAATGCACTTTGATTATCACAGTAAATGGAAACCCTCTTTTGCTTTACATATAATTCTTGAAGTATACCCTTCAGCCATATGGCTTCTTTTTACTGCCTCAGCCATGGCAATGAATTCGGCCTCCGTGGTTGATAATGCCACTGTGGGCTGCTGCATAGCCTTCCAGCTAATTGCCGTTCCATAAAGCTTGAAAACATAGCCCATAGTTGACTTCCTCGTATCGAGGTTACCTGCAAAATCTGCATCAACACACCCTTCAAGAGGAGAATCAGTGTTAGTTTGTTTAGTGAAACATAAGCCTAATTCAGTAGTGCCATGAAGGTATCTCAACATCCATTTTACTGCCTCCCAATGTTGCTTCCCAGGATCAGCCATAAACCTGCTAACCCTACTCATTGCATAGGCTAGATCGGGCCGACTACATACCATGGTGTACATCATACTTCCCACTGCATTAGAGTAAGGAACACTGAGCATATATCTCCTTTCAGCTTCATCCTTAGGTTTATCCTTTTCTGTGAGTTTAAACTGGATTCCTAAGGGAGTGGAAACTGATTTCGATTCATGCATAAAGAACCTCTTTACCACTTTCTTAATGTAGTCAGTTTGATAGAGAAAGATCCATCCTTTTTCTCTATTCCTCTTGATATCCATTCCAAGCATTATCCTTGCATCTCCAAGGTCCTTCATCTCAAATTGAGACTTCAATTTCTCCTTCAGCTGCTTTATTTTCTCCATGCTTTTACTTGCTATAAGCATGTCATCAACATAAAGGAGAAGGTAGGTGCTTACGGCCTTGTCTTCCTTTTGCAAGTAAACACAGCTATCATAGCTACATCTTTCCAAACCAATGCTAAGCATGAAGCTGTCAAATCTCTTGTACCATTGCCTAGGACTTTGCTTTAACCCGTAGAGAGATCTTCTTAGTAGGCATACTTTCTCTTCTTTGCCTGGTTCTTCAAAGCCTTCGGGTTGGTTCATGTAAAGGGTCTCATTTAGATTTCCATGGAGGAATGCAGTCTTTACATCAAGCTGCTGCAATTCCATGTTTTCTTGAGCTACTAAGGCTAGTAGCACTCTAATTGAGACATGCTTCACAACGGGTGAAAATATTTCATTGTAGTATATTCCTTCTCTTTGAGTATAACCTTTTGCTACAAGCCTAGCTTTGAATCTTATTTGCTCTTTAGCTGCTACTTCAATCTTCTTTTTGAATATCCATTTGCAGCCTATTAGTTTCTTTCCTTGAGGTTTATCTACCAAATCCCAAGTGTTATTTTTCTGTAAAGACATGATTTCTTCTTGCATTGCTTGAGCCCACTTGTCACTATCTTTAGACCTCATTGCTGCCTTGTAGCTTGCTGGTTCCTCATACTCAATCTCCTGAGCAATACATAGAGCATAATCCACTATATCTGTCTGACCATACCTGATTGGAGGTGTAATTCTCCTTCTTTGTCTGTCCCTAGCTAGATGATAAGTGGTTAGGTCCTGAGTATCATCAGTTTGCTCATTTAATGGATGCTCATCTTGTTCCTCCTCTGAATCACTAGAGTTCACCTCTCCTTCTTCAGGTCCATTCCTCTCCATTGATGGCAACTCCACCTGAACTTCTGTTTGTTGTGAATCAGAGCTGGATCCTTCTTGGTTTGTAGCTTCTGATGCATGAGAGTTTATCTTGTATCCCATCACACTTTCCTTAAACACCACATCCCTGCTTATGAAGCACTTAGGGCCTGTTGATTCTAAACTCCAAAGCTTATAGCCTTTCTCTCCACTTGGGTAACCAATAAAAATGCATCTTACTGCTCTTGCTTCTAGCTTGTCATTCCTAGTATGAGCAAAAGCCAAACACCCAATGACTTTTAGAAAAGAATAGTTTGGAGTTTTAGAATGCCATACCTCATTTGGTGATTTGAATTTGATAGTGGATGATGGACTTCTGTTTATTAGAAATGCAGCTGTAGACACTGCCTCTCCCCAAAAAGACTTGGGCAAGCCTGCATCTAAGAGAAGGCATCTAACTCGTTCCAGTAAAGTTCGATTCATGCGCTCAGCCACTCCATTTTGTTGAGGAGTAGCTACCACTGTTTTGTGCCTGGAAATTCCCTTCTCCCTGCAGTAACTTTGAAATTCTTCTGACAAGTATTCCAACCCATTATCTGTCCTTAAGTGTTTTAACTTCTTGCCAGTTAGATTTTCTTGTTGTGTTAACCATTCCTTAAACTTCTCAAAAGCATCAGATTTATGTTTCAGAACATATACCCAAACCTTCCTAGAATAATCATCTATAAAAGTAATGAAATATCTACCCCCTCCATGTGTTTCTACCCTTGCTGGACCCCATATATCAGAATGAACATAGTCAAGGGGACTTACAGTGTTATGGGTACCTTTTGGAAACTGAGACTTGGTTAGCTTCCCCAAGATGCATTGCTCACACTTTGGAATTTTCAGTGCATGTCCTGAACCGATGAGCTTCTGTTTTGATAGCTCCAGAAGTCCCTTCTCTCCTATGTGTCCAAGTCTCCTATGCCATATGATAGCTTGATCATCTTGAATTGCTGGAGCTGCATCTCCTATGACTGTTGAGCCTTCCAGAATGTAAAGGCCATTTGATTTAATTCCTTTCATCACCAGCTTTCCAGCTTTTGTAACTTGGATCTCTCCATTGTGTGTCTTGAATTCACACCC
Organism: Scutellaria baicalensis; assembly: GCA_005771605.1. Classification (NCBI taxonomy): domain Eukaryota; kingdom Viridiplantae; phylum Streptophyta; class Magnoliopsida; order Lamiales; family Lamiaceae; genus Scutellaria; species Scutellaria baicalensis. The sequence goes on from CM016728.1 coordinate 27,941,763, forward strand.
TGCTGCATTCAAAAGACCAAGAGAGATTAAGTTTCTTTTCAATTTTGGGATATACCTGACATTAGTTAGTGTTCTGATTTTGTTGTCATGAAGCTGGAGCTTTATTGTTCCTATTCCCATCACTCTGCAGGTGTGGTCATCTCCTAATAGTACCATGCCTCCTTCCTTGAGCTCCAGTGACTCGAACCATGACTTAATAGGGCACATATGGAAAGAACACCCAGAATCTAGTACCCATTCCTTTTGCATACTTGAGTTCAGAACACATAACATGTCAGCACTATCATATTGCTCCTGAGCTACTGCTGCTTGTTGTGTATTATTATTTGCCAAGTTCTTCTTCTTTCTTTCTGGACAATTCCTCTTGAAATGCCCGGGCTTATGACAGTAGAAACACTTTCTCCCTTCAGCTCCTTCTCCTCCTTGCTTTGAGCATTGATTCTCAGATCTTGATTGGCTTTGACCTTGGTTTCCTTTTCTTGATTTCTTAGCCTTCACATTCAGACCTTCACCAATACTTTGGTTTTTCTTTTCTGATTCATTTCCCAAGATCCTTGATCTAATCGCCATCTGAACCTCTTCCAAGGTGAGAGGGACCATCCTTCCATACACTAAAGCATCTTTAAAGGACTGAAGCGATTTTGGAAGTGAGTTTAGTAAGAGTAGTGCCTTGTCTTCATCCTTTTGTTTCTCCTCTATATTTTCCAGATCATCTACTATTTTATTGAACTCGTCCAACTTATCCAATATCCGTTTTTCATCCAAGATTTTGAATGAAATCGGCCGTTGCTTCAAGAACAAACGGTTTGCCAACGATCTGGTTTGATATAGAGCTTCAAGCTTCTTCCATAAATCACGAGCTGTCTTCTCTTGATAGACTTCCCGGAGAGCTTTCTCTCCTAAGCACAAGATGATCGAACTTCGAGCCTTTCTGCAGATCTTCATTCGTTCTTCGGGTGACAGCGACATGGATTGATCTTCTTCATCAAGAATCGCCTCTTCCCAGCCTTGTTGAATGAGCACTGCCTCCATCTTTGCCTTCCACAATGTGAAGTCTCCATTGCCGGTAAACTTCTCCACATCGAGCTTCATGTCTGCCATCTTGGTTGATCGGAGCTTGGTCAGAGAATGCTTCCCACAGACGGCGCCACTTGTTGGATTCACAGCCAAGATGATATGACAACACAAAGATACACAACAGGTTTTGAAGAAAACCCTAAAAACGCAGCACTCTAGTTGAGAATTCGAACAAGAAAATCGAACAACATGCACAAGATTTAGGGTGGTTCAGCTCACCTCATCGGCCTACATCCACCATGGAAGGATTGAAACAATTCACTAAACGATTGGTGCTGAAAATCAGCTTACAAAGAAGAATCCCAAAAAATATTACACTCAAGAACCCTAATTATTTGAACTCTCTCTATGATCGATAATTGTGTAATTCCATACAACTGGATATACATCTATATATATAGAGATAAAGCCCTCAACTAATTACTAAAACCGCTGAACAAATCTTAACGAATTTCCGTTGCAAATTCCCGAGCTGCGCAGCTTGAACCCTAGCTAACTACCTTGAACCGGTAGTTATACCCGCTAGCTTCCTGCGGCCGGTTCAGCCGGTTTGAACCCGGTTCTTCATGTCCCGATTCCGGTTCTTAAGTCAGCGAATTATTTCCGAGTTGTTCTATCTTACATATATATATATATATATGCACATGTTTAGATTTAATTCGTGTTTCTAGAATTAGATTGTTCAGTTAGGTATATGTTATGTATCATCAGTGGGTAAAGAATTGGAATCGTGTATCTCTTGAGTATGTGGAAGGGATAAAGGGGCTTACAAATGTTGCCAAGCAGAATTTAAATTCTATGGGGCTAACTTTATGCCCTTGGTTCAACTGTCTCAATATGAGGTTACAAAGCATAGATACAATTATAGCTCATTTGATTAGCGTCGGAATTGATGACTCATACACATGATGGATCTTCCCTGGTGAGGAAGAATTTGATGAAGAAGCGGGGGTCAATGAAGATTCTGTTAATGAGGAATCTGACGACTTACGAGCAGGACTTCATGATACTATTGGTGAACAATGTTTTAATATTGGGCCTATAGATGATATTGATAGAACTCAACAATCACCTATTGAAGATGCTCGATATGAGAAGCTATATGAAGCTTTACATAATCCTTTATATGAGGGATATGAAAACTCAGCTCTGGCATTTATTCTGAAGCTAATGCACATAGAAGTGATGAACAAATGGAGTGATAATTCATTTGATATGTTGTTGAAGTTGCTCTCTGACTATCTGTCAAAAGAAAATAATTGTCCTGAGAGCTATTACGACACCAAAAAACTACTCTACGAATTAGGTTTGGGCTATGATGCTATTGATGTATGTCAATATGATTGCGTCATCTTCTACGGTGAACATAGAAAGGCTACCATATGTCCTATTTGTAAAAGTAGTTGATATGTTCGCAACAAGACCCCGCATAAGAGACTCTAGTACTTCCCTATCACATCTCGTCTAAAGAGACTTTATACTTCAAGACATACAGCTGAAGACATGCGTTGGCATAAAGAAGTTCATAAGGAAGAGCCTGGAGTCTTCCATCATCCTGTTGATGGGAAGGATTGGAAACACTTTATGATGAGATATACCCTGATTTTACTTCTAGTTCAAGAAATGTACGAATGGGTTTGGCATCAGATGGGTTCAATCATGTCTACAACACATAGTATATGGCCTACTCTTTTGATACCTTATAACATGACATCTTGATGTACTATGCATAAGTGCAATTACTTATTAACATTATTAATCCATAGCCCAAAGTCCCCTGGTAAAGACTATGATGTCTTTCTAAGGCCACTTGTGAATGAACTTGAAGTTTTGTGGAGCAACAGAGTTCGTGCATATGATGAATATTCTTAATCACATTTTACCCTTCATGCAACAATTATATGGACAATTAGTGACTTCCCTACTTATGCTTATTTGTCTGGGTGGAGCACTATGGGCAAATTAGCACGTCCTATATGCCTTGAGGACACCCGTTCAATGCAAATTCGAGGAAAACAATGTTATGTAGGCCACCGATACTTCTTAAGTAGTACACATTGTTGGAGAAAGAGTACAACGTATGATGGAAAACTAGAAAGAAAGAAAGGGAACACCTCATCAATTTTCTGGTGATGATATTTTGTTACAATTAGAAGGTATATGTAGGTGCACTCCTGGAAAAGCACCTCATAATGAGGATAGAAAATGTAAACACAGTGCTGATGAGTTGAATTTGTCGAAAAAGAGTATTTTGTTTGAACTTCCTTATTGGTCGAAGCTATTGATGTGTCACAATCTTGATGTCATGCATATTGAAAAAAATGTGTGATAATATAATTGGAACCTTGTTAAATGATCCAATCAAGTGAAAGGACACTACGAAAGCACGTTTGGACTTGGAAGATCTCAACATTCGCAAAAAATTGTGGTTAAGAGAGCGAAATGGAATTCCTAGTGTTTCAACAATGAAATTGGCTGCATTGTACGTAAGAATTATAGCTTACGGTACACAGATTGGAGACATGTACCGTTGGATGTTCGAGCACCGCTTCGACACAAACTTCTGGTAATCATTTCTATATTAGTCATTAGCTGATGACATTCTTTGTGACATATCAAAATTAAAGTTTTTTGTTATAAGTACAAAAGAAAACTTAGATATTAGTAAGTGTAAGATAAATCATGTTTGATATTTATCGAATTTAATAATTTTCTAACTTGACAAGAATCATCTCTTTTTATTTTTGTTAAGGTTTTTATTCTCCTTATTTGAATGCAACTTATATATTATACTTGTATCTTATTTTTAGACATGGTTTGATATTGATATTGAGGATCGAAAAGTTCAAAAGGTTATTAATAAACAAATGCAAGAAGATTGGAAAGGATTCGAGTTTAAGTTGCATGATCATTTCAACAAAACAGGTGGAGAACAAGATCCACAAATGGCAAAAGATAAGTATAAAGTTTAATTATAGTATGATTATGTTATGGTATATTTATGATTTCTTAATGCGACCTTTTAACAGGAATGAGCACAACAGAATAGGGTTAAATTCAATTTTAGTCCATTTAAAAAGTCACTGTCCAATTTTCGTCCACCATGGAAGTGGTTTTCAATTTTAGTCCAATTAAGTCAAAAATCGTCACTATTTGATCCATCTTTGTCACTATTTCGTCCACCATGGAAGCGGTTTTCAATTTTAGTCCAATTAAGCCAAAAATGGATCAAATAGTGACGATTTTTAGCTTAATTGGACTAAAATTGAAAACCGCTTTCATGGTGGATGAAATTTGCACAATGACTTTTTGAATGGACTAAAGTTGATTTTTTCCCCCAACAGAATAGGGATGCTTGACTAAGAAGATAATATGATGCTAGGAATGGATCAATGACTACAACACGTCATGATGTTGTGCATGGAGTTGAATTGATTTCGCTAACAGGTTGTATTGAGACTTGGCGCCTCCAAGTTTGGTATCCTGAACATGGTTGGCCATCTCCAGAGATAGAAGCTCTATATGTAAGTATTTTTACATCATGATCATGTTTAGTTATCTTGTCAAGTTTTTTGTGAAATTTTACCTACTTAAATGCTGAAATCTTGTTTGGTTTAGAAGAAAACTAAATTAATTGTAGAATGTTGCTTACCTTTTCAGTAGCTGATTGATTAGACACTTCATTTAAAATTGCTAAGCAAGTTTTCTGCAGATTAAATAACATCCATCGAAAGGAAAGTGAATACTTATTTATTCGAACAATGACTTCATATTTTTTGAATTTATTTGTGGTTCAGCTTGTAATTACTTATACCTACCTAGTCTTGCTTAATTTCCATCTAACAAGATATTTCTTCTAAAAGATTAGAATACATTTCCACATATTGCATATTGATTGAGCGTTTTTGTATTTTGTAATGCAGTTAGTTTGTTGAAACCCCCTTTACGTGAAAATCTTGTATTATCAATATTAATGTAGATATTTGACATGTAGTGAAAGAGATATTACTACTATATTCTTTATTTAAACTACAATTCTGATTTGTCTCGACTCCGATCCTTCACTTTTCCGATGCCGTTCGAAATTCTCCGACGCCAAACTGGAATTCTCCAACGATGATTGGAATTCTCCGATTAAGAAAACCTGCAAAACAAAGAACACCGGGGGTTTTTCCCGGTGAAGGGACTCCGACGCTCAAGTCAGTAATCTCACAAAAGTGTTGCTCTCGATTTTGAATGCTTAGTATAGAAACTAGGATTGTGATTGTGTGTGCAAATTAGAAAAACAAAAGATATATATATACTCCCTGAGAGAAACGTGATTTCCTAGGAGTGGGATGTGGCAGTTGAGATTTTCTCCTAAAAACCTGGGAAGTGGCGAGATTCTCGCAATCGTGGGAGTTATCTCAAATTTGAATTAGTTCGCTCATATCAGCTCGGCGTCCCACATCTCAGTTCGACATTACGGGTTACGAGTTGGATCAGTTCGATTGAGATGCCAGATATATTTGTTCGCTTGAACGAACTCATTATTTCCTAAATTGTTCGCGTCGATCGTCCTTCAACTCCGGGTCTGATTTTCGAGGTAGTTTGAATGTGGTCAGTTCGACCACATCAGTACTCCCCCCTTTCAGAGTGCGAACTGTATCGCACAGTTCGAGATGTTGTCAATCTATAAAGCTTCTTCAAGAAGCATCACGTCCCATCCATCATTCGTCTGCGACGTTTCCTCCATCCCGAGGCGCCCTTTCGTCGTTGCCGTTCGATCGAACTGTATGGCGGCTAAGATCGCATTTGTCAGTACGTTAATCCCTAGGCGCCGATTGATTTTCACCGTCAGATCGAACTGAATCCTACGGATAAGATCAAAGCTGTTATCTCCGTTGGATCGAACTGCATCCAACGGGCGAGATTATCTCCGTCCTTTTAAACGCGTCTTTTTGTATTCACCGTTGGATCGAACTGTATCCAACGGTCGGATATGCGACGTTTCGCCTTCACCGTTGGATCGAACTGCTCCAGACGGCTGAGATCTTGTGACTTTTCAGTTTTCCCCCCAAAATCAAGGATTTTCGCCTATATATACCCCTTTCTCATTTTCGCAAAACCTCTTCTGCAAAAACTCACTTCTCTTTCCTTAAGCAAGAATACTCCTCTTTGAGATTTTCCAAGTTTCAAACACAAAAAACCCAGGTACTCTTCCTTCTTTCTCATTTCATATTCCTCTTCAAAATGTCTTCCCCTTTCTTGATCCATTTGAGGGATGAGAGTGAATCTGAGGAAGGTTTTGAGGGATTTCCCTTGCGAACTGCCTCAGATTCGCCAGTCCCGACGGCTTCCTGTTCTGGTCGTCAAATCCTTTCCTCCTCTTCCCCTCCTAAGCGATCTCGCAAAAAATCTGTTCAAGATGTTTTCTCTGCCACAAAAGCCACTCCTACACATACCATACTCCTTAGCTCGCTTATTACAGCGGCGGGCTATTCTATAGTAATTCCCGGCCCCGATGATCGACCACATCGGGCTCCCTCCGGGTGCTACACGTGGTTTTTGCGACACGTGAGCGTAGGTTTAATTCCTCCCATCCATCCTTTTCTCCTGGAGGTTGGTTCGGCCTTCGGCGTATGCCCTAACCAGTTGCACCCGAACTCCATAAGCTACATCGTAGCATTTTATATGGTGTGCAAATGGATGGGGGTTGAACCGACCTCCGAACAATTTCGTTCTTGCTTCGTACTCAAGCACACCAATCCATTCCGCTTCTATTTAAGCCCCCGAAGCGGACAAAAGCGTGCCCAATTTTTGTCCCCAGGAGATGAAAAAATCAGCTCCTGGGAAAAATATAATTTTTTCGTCCGTGCTCCAAATAATAGAACCTTTGGATCTCTCCCCTGGGTTGAGAGTTCGAACCGAAATGAGCCTGCTCCTCCGAGGGACTTCGAACTTGGGGCCTTAGCAAGGCTATTTCGGGAGGGAATGTTCGACATAGTTCGCATGAGTTCATGCGAACAATTGTTGGCGTTGTGGGGATTTTACCCGAACACACCAGTTCCTCATAAATTCAACTTAGGTTGCTTAATCTTTCTTTCATATCCTGTTGTCTTTTTCCAAATGTATCGAACTGCGAATATTAACTGACTGTTTTGCTGTTACAGATAAAGAGATGAACAAATTCTTCATCGTAGACTCGGCTGTTCCTCAGCCCCAGAAGCCTACTTTTTCGGTGGCGGATGATGCGGTGAACAGCCGGCAGGCGGTAGCCTTCCGGGAGAAGGAAGAAAAACGCTTGAGCGAGCTGGTGCCGCTGGTCAATCTGGACGTGGCCGAGGATGCTTGTATTCGCCCCTCCAGTTCACCACCAGCAGTTCGTGCTCAAACGACCGAAGAGACTCCTCTTCGGCAAAAGAAAAAGGCGCCCTCCAGCTCCAGCTCACAGAAAAAGGCACCCTCCAAGAAACAGCGAACGGAGGAAGGCACCTCATCCGAGGTTCGGCGAGCTGAGGCCGTGCCCGAACAAGCGGGGGCAATAGTTCCAAGCAAGGGGGCTGCAACAAAGGAGGAAGACCACGAACTAAAAGAGTTCAAGGCGAACATCTCTAAGATGTCGAGCGCGGTCAAGTACTTCGAGGCCATAGGCGTAAAGGCCTTCCGCCGCCGAGATAGGTTGAGGAGCACTCTCCAGGAAAAGCAGACCTTGGAGAGTGATTTGAGTGATCATGCCGGCAAAGCCGAAAATCTGTCTGCTCAGTTGGAAGAGAGGGAAGTGGAGTTAGCGATTGCTCGCTCCGAAGTGGCCAAAAAGGAGGAGCTGTTATTGGCTAAGGAGCAGTTCGCCGTGCAGCAACAAACTGCGCTTTCGGATGCGCGAGCTGAGATTCGAAGTTTGCAAGAGAAACTCAAAGAGGCAGAGAGCTCTCGAGCTGAATTCGGTGAAGTCATGTATCGAAATGGCTTTTACCAGTTCGCTCAGAGCCCTGAGATGGAGCTGATATCGGAGTCCTTCCGAGAGAGGCTCGTAGCTCGTCTTTGGGACTCCGTCCTCTTTTTGTCCAAGGCGGCTCCTATGGCAATAACTTACTTCAAAGAAGGAGTTCGGCTGTGCCAGGAGCGGGTTGGAGAGGCGGTTCAGTTCAACGTGAACGAACTAGCGCAGCAGGTGATGCAGACTCACTCCATTCCGCCTGGATGGCGGGGAAACCCGGAAGACGATGTCGATGCTAAGTGGTGGTTGGGCTGCTTAGAAGAGGCTATAAAGGAAGTCCTTCCAGACGACCAGCTCGATCTTCCTGGTCCAAGTTCGTCACTTCCTGCTCCAGCCGCAACTCCTCGAAGTCCAACTCCTCCTCTTCCCGAAGACATGTTCGAAACCCTCGAGCCAGTCGATGCCCAACTTACTCCTTCTCCCGATCGTACATAGATTTTTCCATACTTGTACTTTTTGCTTTTTAGAAAACTTTGTAATCGTTTTGTAATGAATCAACTTTTTTGCTTATCAAATATAGTTCGCCTATCTTCACGTTTTCTTAGTTTATGCAATTACTAACATTCGAATGAATATCTACTAAGTAATGAATCAAATACTTAATCAAATACTTACTTAGTGAATCGTGAAAGAGTTCCCTTTACTTCGCTCAATCCTTAAGTTCGATAGAACTCTTTAATTTGCGTTAATCATTGAGTTCGGTAGAACTTCCTCGCTTTACTTTGTCTAGTCATGAAGTTCGATGGAACTTCTTCCATTTGCGACAAACATTGAGTTCGCTTACTCAGTAAGTTCCGAGGGAACTTCTTCAGTATGCTCGATTCATGAGTTCCGAGGGACCTTTAACATGCTTAATCATTAAGTTCCGAAGGAACTTCTCGTACTTAATCATTGAGTTCCGAGGGAACTACTTCGCGCTTCATCGTTGAGTTCCGAGGGAACTGCTTCGTGCTTAATCGTTGAGTTCCGAGGGAACTGGTTCGTGCTTAATCGTTGAGTTCCGAGGGAACTGTAAGTTCGTAATCGTTGAGTTCCGAGGGAACTGTAAGTTTGTAATCGTTGAGTTCCGAGGGAACTGTAAGTTCGTAATCGTTGAGTTCCGAGGGAACTGTGAGTTCGTAATCGTTGAGTTCCGAGGGAACTGTGAGTTCGTAATCGTTGAGTTCCGAGGGAACTGTGAGTTCGTAATCGTTGAGTTCCGAGGGAACCGTGAGTTCGTTCCACAATATGATTGTGTTTTTGTAAGAGTTAAGCAAAATCAACATAAAAAGACTCGAAGATGTAACGTGGTTCGGTCAAATCGACCTACATCCACGGAGCAGAAAAATATCTATTATTCATAAAAACAACAACTTGAAAAAATAAAAAGCAACATACTGGGGTTTGAGATTTCAAGTGTAAAATTTCTTCAAGTGGTTGATGTGCCAAGGTCTTGGCAGTTCCTTTCCATGTTCATCGGCGAGCTCGTATGATCCACCTGGTAAGACTTTTGTAACAGTGTATGGTCCTTCCCAAATGGCATCAAGCTTTCCGATCTCCAACAAGGCATCCGATTGCCTTAGAACCAAATCCCCTACTTGAAACTCTCTTTTTCGAACTTTTCTGTTGAAAGCTGCTTGAATACGCCTCTTGTATAACTCATGGCGAACTCTGGCTTCATCTCGAATTTCCTCCAGAAATAACAAATCTGTTCGAATTAATTCTTCATTCTGCTGTGGATCAAAATTAGTGATTCGTAGAGCTTCTCCCTGAATTTCAGCTGGGACTACCGCTTCCATGCCAAATGCCAAACTGAAAGGAGTTTCTCCCGTAGTCGATCTAGGTGAAGTTCGATATGCCCATAAAACGGATGGCAGTTCGTCCACCCAGTTCGACTTCTCAAATTCCAGCCGTTTTTTGATTCCATCTAGAATTATTCGATTAACCACTTCGACTTGTCCATTCGCTTGAGGATGAGCTACTGGGGTAAACACCTGTAAAATTTTCTTCTCTTTACACCATCCTGTAATCTTTTTACCTCTGAATTGGGCTCCGTTATCTGACACTAAAATTCTGGGTAAGCCGAATCTGCAACAAATATTCTTCCATATAAAGTGGATCATATCTGGTTCGGTGATCTTAACCAAAGGTTCGGCTTCAACCCACTTAGTGAAGTAATCCACAGCTACTACCAAGAATTGCTTATTTCCTCTGGTTTTAACAAGTGGACCAACTATATCAATTCCCCATCTGGCAAAAGGGCAAGGCGAACATACCGTAAGCATATCTGTTGCTGGCGTGCGAATTCGCCAACCATGTTTCTGACAGGCATTGCATTTCCGAACTAGCTCTTCGGCGTCATTCTTCATCGTTGGCCAGTAGAAACCAGCTCGTGCGACCTTGCGAGCCAATGCTCGAGCCCCCGCATGCTCGGCACATCCTCCTTCGTGCGCTTCCTTTAAAACCTTAAGCCCCTCCTCTTTGGATAAACATCTAGCATCTGTTGGTAGGAAAATTTTTCGATACAACGCCCCATCTAACATGTAGTAGAACCGAGCTTGTTTTTCCAATTTCTCGAGATCTTTTGCTAATCCATCTCTGATTCCTCCTAGAAATTTCAAGAAAGGAGTTCTCCAGTCTTGTTCGGCCAAGTCAATATTCAGCACTTCATTTTCCTTTCCTACCCCCATGACTGTAATACTTCTCTTTGAACAGTCCTGCAGCGAACTCCCTATTTTAGCCAGATAATCTGCCCTCTGATTTTCACTCCGAGGTATTTGCTCGATCTGTAGTTTTTCAAATCGTTTCTCCATCTCTCGTATTTGTTGTACATAAGAAATCATACGATCTTCTTTAATTTCACATTGGTTTTTGAGTTGTTGTGTGACCAATTGTGAATCCGACTTAATTGTCAGATCGCGAGCTCCAGCCTGCTCGGCTATTTTCAAACCCTGCAAAAAAGCTTCATATTCTGCTTCATTGTTAGATGCTTTAAATTGAAATTTTATGGCGAACTCTAACTCATCTTTCTCGGGGCTAATCAGCAATATCCCTGCTCCTGCGCCCTGGCGGGACGAGGACCCATCGACAAAAACTTCCCATTCTTTCTTATCCTGTAGCCTGGTTGTTTCCTGAATGAAATCAGCCAAGGCTTGACCTTTTATAGCAGTTCGTGGTTCATACTTCAAATCGAACTGTCCCAGCTCGATCGCCCACTTGACTAATCTCCCGGATGCATCCGGTTTGCCCAACACTATACTCAGCGGATGGTTCGTTCGCACCGTGATCTCATAACCCAAAAAATATGGCCTCAGCCTCCTGGCCGTGGTGACTAAGGCATAAGCAACCTTTTCTACTTCAGTATAGCGAACTTCTGCCCCATGCAGAACTTTACTAACAAAGTACACGGGGAATTGATCCCTTCTTTCCTCTCGAACAAGAACCGAACTGACTGATTCTTCTCCAACTGCCAAGTAAACAACCATCATACTTCCCTTCACAGGCTGTTTTAATAAAGGGAGTGTGAGGAGAAATGCCTTCAATTCTTCGAACGCTTTCTGGCATTCGTCATCCCAACTAAACCGACCACTCTTCCATAGAATTTTGAAAAAAGGCAAACCCCTGTCCGCCAACCTGGATATAAACCTACTTAAGGCAACAATGCGGCCTGTTAGTGTTTGCACTTCTTTAATGGTTCGAGGAGGCGTCATTTCTTGTATAGCTCGAACTTTGCTGGGGTTTACCTCGATCCCCCTGTTCGTCACCATATACCCCAAAAATTTCCCTGCTCGCACACCGAACGAACACTTGGCTGGATTCAATCGCATCCCATGTTTTCGGATTGTGGCCATCGTTTCCCTCAAGTCATCTGCATGGGTGTTCGCCTGTATGCTTTTTACTAGCATATCATCAACATATGCTTCCATATTGCGGCCCAGTTGGTGTTTAAACACTTCGTTCACCATTCGTTGGTAGGTAGCTCCTGCATTTTTCAGTCCGAATGGCATAACAGTATAGCAATATGTACCTGATGATGTGATAAAGGCCACATTGGGTTTATCCTCTGGGTGCAACATGATTTGATGGTATCCTTAGGCTGCATCCATCATGCTCAATAGTTCGCATCCGGCAGTAGAATCCACCAGTTTGTCGATCCGCGGAAGAGGATAATGGTCTTTGGGGCATGCTTTATTCAAATCTCGGAAGTCGATACACATCCGCCACTTATTTCCTGGCTTCGGGACTAACACAACGTTTGCCAACCATCGAGGATACTGGATCTCCTCAATGTGTCCAATTTCGAGCAACTTCTCAATCTCTTCCTTGATGATTTCATTCTGTTGTTCCCCGAAATGCCTTAGCTTCTGCTTAACTGGTCGAACATCAGGCTTGATATTCAGCTTATGAATAACTACTTCCGGGTTTATACCCTTCATATCTTCCGGTTTCCAGGCGAACAAATCCACATTGTCTTTAAGAGCAGCCACAATTTCCCCTCTGGTTCGTTCTGACAATTGACTTCCGAGACGAACTGAATGTCCAGGTAGCTCCGGGATTAACTCCACACTCATTAGTTCACCTTCTGCGAACTCCACTGTGCTTGTATTACCATCTTTTTTCAGACTTTTATCCCTTCCGCGATCGCTATCATCTCTCTGTTCGCTATGGCGCTTGCGAGATTCGGATTGTCGAACTGCAGCGACATAACAACGCCGAGCAGTTTGTTGATCGCCATGAACAACTCCAACTCCAACTATTCTCCCTTCCTCATTCTCAACTGGAAACTTCATCATCAAATGGGCAGGTGAGATAACGGCAGCATATGAACTCAAGGAAGGTCGACCCAAAATCACGTTATATTGAGAAGGCGCATCCACTATAAGGAAGGTCGTCGTTTTGTTCTGCCTCCACTCTTCGTCTCCTAAGACCATAGGCAATTGAATTTTGCCATACACCGTTACAGACTCCCCTGCAAAACCATAAAGTGAAGTTTCTACAGGCTTTACCTCTACCGTAGATCTCATCTTTCTGAAACAGTCCATGAACATGATGTCCACCGAACTGCCAGTATCCACAAACACCCGTTCAACGTTAAAACCCCCTATCTCCGCAACGATCACCATAGCATCGAACTGAGGGCTCTGAATAGCAACTCGATCGCGAACTCCGAACTCAATTGCAACCTCTTCGAAAATAGAATGAACTGTATTCTGTTCGCGCTTAACAGAGTTGAGTCTCACCTTACGAGCTCTATTAGAATCTCCATCTGTCGGCCCACCCATGATCATGTGAATAGTAGGCCTTTCTTCTTGTTCGGGTCTAGCTCGCGCCGGGGGTGGTGGTGGTGGAGGTAATTCCTGTTGTTCCTGCCTTCTATCTTGTCTGGGCTCTCTTCGATCATTCCGATGCTCGCGGTTTGATCGGTTCTGACGAACAAAACGGGCTAACTTGTTCTCCCTGATTAGCCTTTCCAGTTCATCTCGCAAATGTAAACATTCATCAGTTCCATGCCCATATTCATTATGAAATCGACACAATTTACCGTTGCCGAAGGTGGCTGGTTTCTTCGGATTAGGACTCCAGGTCGACGGCCACTTCAACTGGGGCAAGTTCCATATCTCCATCAATACCTGTCCAGGGGGCATAGTCATGGGCGTATACTGTTCGTACCTCCGCCCTGTCTTATTTTCCCTTAAAGGGGGTGGAGCAAATCTTGCTCGCTGCTCGCCCCCATCTCTCCTCCTGGCTGCTTCATTATCATGTTGCGTTCGGCTCAGACGACTTGAAGTTTCTCCTTTCTTCATTCGAACTGCCTCCTCCAAGTTGATGTACTTGGTAGACCTTTGTAACAGTTCGTCAAAATTGTTGGGGGTCTTCTTAACCAGTGAAGTATGGAGATCCCCCTCTTTCAACCCTTGGATGAAAGCACTTACAACTAAATCGTCTGAAGCCTCAGGAGCTTCTAAAGTAGCAGCAGTAAACCTTTTAACATAGTTCCGTAGGGTTTCATCCGCTTTCTGCCTCACACCGAACAACGTCTGGGTAGATCGTCTCTGCTTTCTAGAACTGGCGAACTGATGTTAAAACAACTCTGATAGTTGTTCGAAATTATGAATTGTCCCATCATTCAGCTGACTGAACCATGTCTGAGCAGCCTTGGTAAGGGTAGTGGCGAACACCCTGCACTTAATACCATCTGAGTACCGATGCAGTAGAGCAGTATTATCGAATCGACATAGATGATCCCATGGATCCGTAGCACCATCATTCGAAATTCACCGGTCGAAAAGAGGCAGGCAACTCGTCTTCCATCACCTCCTCAGAGAAAGGATTACCTCTGGAACTTCGAGGAATACGTCGAACAGTTCGCTGAATTTCCCGTAGCTCCTTTCGTAAACCATCTACTCTCTCGGATAGTTCGTCATGTCCTCTTTTTTGGCCACGAGGGTGACCAGATTGGCTTTCCTGTTCATCCATCCGAGATCTGTCGCCCTCTTGTTCCCTTCCAACAGGTATGTCAGTGTTATCCTGTTGTGAATCCACCTTCTGCTTGCCCAAAGCTTTTTGAACAGCAGTCTCTATTAAAGCCGAGAGTTCCTCCGGCGTCAATGTGACAGTGCCGGGAGGATTTGCCGGCGCGAAATTCCGATCCTCGTTTTGTTGCACGGACGGTGCTCCTTCATCCAACCTTCTTCTTGATCCTCTGGTATTCACCATTTTTGTAATCTTCTACGTCTTAAATGCTCAAAGTTCAAAAAAATGTTCCCACAGACGGCGCCAATTGATTTGTCTCGACTCCGATCCTTCACTTTTCCGATGCCGTTCGAAATTCTCCGACGCCAAACTGGAATTCTCCGATGATGATTGGAATTCTCCGATTAAGAAAACCTGCAAAACAAAGAACACCGGGGGTTTTTCCCGGTGAAGGGACTCCGACGCTCAAGTCAGTAATCTCACAAAAGTGTTGCTCTCGATTTTGAATGCTTAGTATAGAAACTAGGATTGTGATTGTGTGTGCAAATTAGAAAAACAAAAGATATATATATACTCCCTGAGAGAAACGTGATTTCCTAGGAGTGGGATGTGGCAGTTGAGATTTTCTCCTAAAAACCTGGGAAGTGTCGAGATTCTCGCAATCGTGGAAGTTATCTCAAATTTGAATTAGTTCGCTCATATCAGCTCGGCGTCCCACATCTCAGTTCAACATTACGGGTTACGAGTTGGATCAGTTCGATTGACATGCCAGATACATTTGTTCGCTTGAACGAACTCATTATTTCCTAAATTGTTCGCGTCGATCGTCCTTCAACTCCGGGTCGGATTTTCGAGGTAGTTTGAATGTGGTCAGTTCGACCACATCAAATTCTTTTAAGATGGGTATAGCTAAAGTAGAGAATACATTTTATCATGAATTTTAGATACATAGAAAAATGTTATTGACATTATATATAATCAAAGTAAGATATGTTGGCGGGTAGATTTATGGGAATTGAATACATTATTTCTAAAATCAGTGGTTGATTATGGCCTACTGAGTTTCTATAGCACATTTATTTAATATCTAAGTTTTGTATAGGCTTAAACTTTCATATATAGAGTAAATAATATGTTGTGAATACTTTTATGAGTAGATTATTTTATATTTATGAATATGACTGCATGTTTAATATTTATGTTATATTTGAAATTTCATTTTGATTTCTTGCATCTTAGAATTCTGGAAGTTTTCCAAATTTTTCGTTTGTCATTCGGCTTTCTATCTCTTAATTATTTGAACAATATGACTGCCCCTTTACAATTATGCATAAAAATAGTTGTTTTATCTTTGCTTTAGATGAGAATAAAAGTGACATTGTGGGATACAATAAATACTTATGATTACATGTTTCACATTTGTCATTTCTTAACAGCCAGCTAATGGCATGATTATTAAAAAAATGATACTTATTTTGACATTTGTCATTTCTTAATAGCCAGCTAATGGCATGATTATTAAAAAATGATACTTATTTTGAATCATATTTGTTGGAATTAATTTCATATTACATATATATAAATATATATATATATATATTCCCTTTCATGTGTGCTTATAAATATTTTATCTTTTTCAGCAGAATGAAATGTTGCAGCTGAGAAGAGATAATTCTCCAGAAAAGATGTCAAAGAAACAAATCTTAAGGAAGGAACTTGATGTTGGGATGTATACTATAAGCCTAGCTTTTGTATGAACATCTTTATTGAAATGAGAATCTTATTGGTCAAATGTTTGCATTTATATTTGTTATATAAGTTGATGCAACTATCTAATTAATTTAGGGTAAAACTAAAGGCACCACATATTTTTCTAAGGGCACCACACTCCATGTATATTGTTTAGGAAATAATATACATGGAGTGTGGCGCCCTTAAGAAACAATGTGGTGCTTTTAGTCCTACTCTTAATTTATATTGTAGATAAAATATATTGTAGATAACATGGTGTGTGGTGCCACACAGAAGATCATGTTATCAGTTCCTTATGAATTATAAATAGTATCTCACAACCAAGATGGATTTGAACTAACCATCGGAACGGCTGTAGTGTAATCTTGTATTAGTCTATCTTGACTATAAACTTACACTAGTACACTTTGTGTGTATTGAGTGGGACCATTTGAGGTTGTTCGATTTGTACTGACTATATAAGAGAACAAGACCTCTGTTATTATGGATGTACGTCCTGTTAATCCCTATATAATAACGGGCATGTGTACTCAGTATTTGTTTCTTTAATTCGCGAATGGGTGAGATTTATTTATAAATCAATAAGCTCTGTGAGTTGGGAGATAGTGCTGATTATATGGTGTGTTGTTGATTATAGAAAGAATCTGTGTCCTGATAATTTAGGATGATGATGTCCCCTAGAGGAGCTCATAAGGATTATCATGTAAACCCTGCAAGTGGATTTACTCCGACATGATAATAAAGTTAAGTGTTACTACAGGTGGATTTACTTTGGCATGATAATAAAGTACTTGAGTGGTACTACTCTTGGAATTAGATGTTAATTAATAAAGTTGTCAGTAACTTAATTAATTAACGGACATTCGATATCTTAAACACGGGAGAGATAAACGTGCACATAATAAGAAGGAGCCTATATAATAATATGGGATTAAGGCGGTAGTTCAATAATAACTCCTTAGTGGACCAAGTTATTATTGATGAACTTAAGTTGTGTGTTCGGGCCGAACATGGGATGCCAAGGCCATCAGGAGGCCCAACCCTGATTCCTCCCCTAGGTCCCCGTTGTAGCCTATAAATAAGTCTCAAGTCAGCCGGGCCTCCATACGACCTTAATCTTACGCGTGCTTTGGAAGTGAGATCGCGAGAAAGAAGAGGCGAGACGGCTGAATATTCTTGGAGGATCGTCGCCCACACGTTGTTCGCGAAAAGACAAGGAATACAGCGGAAGATCGAGAGGTTAAGGCTTCGATTTGATCGAGTATTTCTGTCCTTGTTCGCATCATTCTGTCTCCGGTAAAGGTATGATTCGTTTTTCCTTCCGCTGCGTGTTATCATGCCTTTCACGGATGCTGATTCCGGTCGCATGGTGCCGACGGTCCGACGGTTCCATCAATTGGACAACAGTCTGTTTGGTTGGTTGGGGGTGAGATCCTATTACACCCGAGGCTACACATAATGACTGATAGGTGCATCCTCATACAATCATGATGAGTTGAATCAATACAAGTCTCGTTTTGAAGGATTTCAAGGAGAAGTGCAACTTTTGAAATATATGTCTTAAGATTAACACTCATCTTGCACTATATAGGTCTGCCCAGAGTGCTCCAACTAGTAAGGTACTATTCTATTTGATAACATAGCCAAATTTTTGGATTGCAACCGACAACTGTCACTTATCACTATTCATTAGCTCATCAACGCTTCAGCTCCAGTATAAGCATACAAAAGTACTACTTACAAATATATATACAAAATCATTTTCCAAGCTAAACGGATTCATAAAGATAGATGAGGAAGAAGGAAAGAATATGATCGATCATGTTTCTAGATATAGTTTTTATGTCTGAAAATTTTACCATTTTTTCTTGAAGAAACACGAGAAACTTGTGCAGCGATTTCAATGTTGCAATGTTTCTCCATTTCATAAATGGAAGCTGCAATAGGACATCCAGCAATTTTAGAAAAGGAGTTCAATGAACTCAACAGATAATAGAATAAAATAGTTTTTAACGGGAAGTACAATGTTTAATAATATCTACTAATAATATAGATGTAACACCTGTTTTCAAGAAAATCTGTATTGCATATTTCACAAAATTTCTTTTACCTTTCAATTATAAATAATTTAAATATGAGCTCTTATGTTATTTGAATTTATGATGAACATGTTACGTTATGCTTCATGATTTTAAAGATTTTATGAACTAATATATCTTTCGAGATTTTAAAGGCTTTTTGCAGGATTGCTCACGGTGGAAATTGAGCTTGATCTCAACTCACTCGACAAACATGGATGAAAGTAAAAAGATAAGATATAGATAAGTTTAAATGAGGATAAATGATACTAGGTTCTTATGCAAATATTATTCGTTTGTGTCGTAATTGCTTATTTTATTCAATTTAATCATGATCTTTATATGTGATTATATGTGTCATAAAATAATTTACTTGAAATGTATTTATGAATCATAATGTGTATCGAAGTATGTTCTTTTACATAAGTAAACTATATAAATAGTTTGTCTCCCATTGTAAAGAAATTTATTTAGTAAATATTTTGGTATAAATTATGTTATTGTAGTATGTTTTTTATATTTTTCTCTCAAAATATATAATTAAGAATACATGTTTAGGTATATATAAATAATTTATCTTAGCTAAAGCACATAGATATATACATTTAATTGCGTGAATATAATAAGCAAACTATACATATGCATATTGACTGCTAGTTAAGATTTATATAGAAATCAATAAATAATGTAATGTGATGACTATTGTTATTTAGAGTGGATATGAGACACGTGTATTACATTGGTGAAAATGACTCATGTAATATGCCATTCGTAACAATACATCTAGGGAAAATCAGAGCAAAATAAATAAAGAGAAAGATAGAGAACAATAGAAGAAAAGAGAGAAAACGGATGTGCGAGAATAGGGAAGAAAAAAAAAATACCGTAAAAAGTATTCCCTTTACAATTCCAGTTTAGAATTCAGACTTTTAATCCATTTCATTACTATATAGGTTAATCATACTTTTGTCATGGATATGTTGGAATCAAGCATGCATGTTATATGATTAAATGAAGATTTCCTTACAATTGATAGAAGTTGTTTTGCAATTACTGTTCTGGAAATTCATGTGAACCGTAGAGAATGATTTAGGTTAAGAAATTTTACCCTATTTTGCAGCAAATTCATACTGTTTTTAGGTCTGAATCTGAGAGTTTTATTGAACTATATCCTTCGAATTTTTATAAGAACTTTTACTATGTTTTAGTAACTGTTCTTAGGTACCTGCAGAAATTTAGTGTGAAATTTTTGGAGTTTGGTACAATTTATTCCAAATTTTATAATATAACATGTTTTCTACAGAAACAATGATCTGTTTTCTGTCAATTTTTGAAATTCATAACTGTTTATCTACGTCATATTCATATGTTTTATTCTACTATGTTGTAGAAATTGATCTTAGGAATATCATAAAGTTTATCTCATGATTTTTGGAGCACAATTATATTTATAAGAAATTTTGCAAGGAACTCTGTTTTCAGCCTATGTTATGCACCATTTTCAGTCAATTTGTAAAATTCATATCCAATTATGTGGACCTTATTTGTGCTTCAAATATTTATGTATTATACTTCAATGTGTTATATAAAGTCTATAAAAATATGAAAAATTTTCATCAATCCTATAAGGTAGGATAAAGTCTTAATTGAAGGTTGATTTCTAGCTGAAATTCAAGTGCAAAACTAATTAGATGAATGATTTTTAAGTCCTTGTACAAGAAATTAAAATCTATGAATTTTTAGTATGTTATACTAAAAGAAGATATGTGACCATATGGATAATATTGTGATTTTAGGAGTTATATACAAATTATTAAAATTATTACATCTTCATATGTTACTTTAGGTCTAAATTTGCTAGTTTAAGTGTCTAAAAATTATGTTATAAGTATATGGGTTTCTTTTATACGCTAATCATGTTTAAATGATTTTTATATGATAATATCAGCATCAAAACTTCATATATATATATATATATATATTGCATGATGTATGATTAATATAAATGCTTGATAATGTGTATAGAATCATATTAATATTTGCATTTAGGATGAACTGTTTACATTAAATTACTAATGATTATGCTTTAAATTAAATACCCTAATATAAGATACAAAAGATCATATTATATGACATAAGAAACTAAACAATTAAGTGTGTCGAGTGTAGTCGAGCCGATCGGTGAATCCAAAAGCAATCCTCGAATCATCAACTTTCAAGTGGGTAACTTCTACACTCTACTATGCGTTGACAATTAAATTAGTAAGTTATGTATGAAAATCTACGGGTGAAGCTCTGTAGCTATAACTGGTAGTTGCTTCACTATCGGGCGACGACCATAAAGTCGAGAGTGCCTGGTCTATGAAACAAAGGTGTGGCGCCCCGATCCTCATTCATTGGGAATCAAGCCGTCACCCTTTACTTACTCATTCACTAAATAATTCATAAGATAATACACAGCGGAAGACTGAAAGAAAACACGAGACTTTTTTTTTTTTAACATAATACAATTATTTCTAAAACTCGTGTTTTAGCCACATTTCTAGGTTAAACGCTCAAACAAATTCCTACATGAGATAACATAATAGAACAAACATATTATACCAAAATATAAGTCTAGTCCCATCATCTACCATAATTACATATCAAAATGTAGCATTGTTTTTGAAAGTAAGTATTATTTTGGTACTCTAACATTACAGGGTGATGGAAAGACAGTTCAGCTCGCTACACGTCCGCGTCATCATACACCGTACCTGAAAATATTGAAAGTAGAATCATGAGACACCTCCGGAGAGGGATCCCAGTGGGATAACTGTACTCTCTAATATATATTGAAGCAATTAAACTACTAAGCACATACTACATGTCCGTCGGGCAAGCTCACCCTGGACCATACATAACATAAAGGAATGTGGGAGTCGTTCGCCCACTAAACCTTGCTTTCGTAGACCAGGCGCTCTCGCCCTTATGGTCGTCGCCCGATAGTGAAGCAACTACCGGTTATAGCTACGGAGCTACGGCTGTAGATTTTCATACATAACTTACTAATTTTATTATCAACGCATAGTAGAGTGTAGAAGTTACCCACCTTAAGTTGACGGTTCGAGTATTGCTTCTGAATTCACCGATCGTCTCGATTGCACTCGACACACTTAATTGTTTATTTTCTTATGTCATATAACATGATATTTTGTATCTTATATTAGGTTATTAAATCTAAAGCATAATCATTAGCAATTAAATATAAAGACTTCATACTAAACGTAAATATTAATATGATTCTATACACATTATTCAAGCATTTATAATAATCATACTTTATGTAATACATACTTCATTCATACATGGAGTTTTAAAGATGATCATATCATACATAATTCATCTAAGTTATATAGGAACATTAAATACATCATCATACTTATAACTTAATTGTTAAGCATTTAAACTAGCAATTAAAAACCTAGAATGACCTATGAAGATGTAATAATTTTAATAATTCATATATAATTCCTAAAATCTCAATATTATTCATATGAACACATATCTTCTTTTTGTATAACATACTGAAAATTTATTGATTTTAACTGCTTGTACAAAGAATTAAAAATCATTCATTTAACTAGTTTTCCACTTGAATTTCAGCTAGAAATCAGTCTTAAATTAAGAATTTATCCTACCTTATAGGATTGATGAAAACTTTTCATATTTTTAAGAACTTTAGATAACACACTGAAGTATAACATATAAAAATTTCAATCGAAAATAAGGTTCACATAATTAGATATGAATTTTACAAGTTGGCTGAAAATGGTGCACAACATAGGCTGAAAACAGGGTTACTTGAAACATTTCTTATAAATTCTATTCTACTCCAAAATTCACTAGATAAACTTTATTATGTTCCTAAGAGCTAGTACTACAACAATGTAAAACATGGTTTATGAATACGATGTAGATAAAGAGTTATGAATTTCAGAATTTGACAGAAAATAGAGCATTGTTTGTGCAGGAAACAGTCTATATTGTAAAATTTGGTATAAATCGTACAAGACATCAAAAAGTGTATACTAAATTTCTGCACTTGCCTAAGAACAGTTACTGAAACATAGTAAAAGTTCTTACAAAAATTCGAAGGATGCAGTTCAAGATAATGGTCTGAATCAGACCTAAAAAACAGAACAAATATGCTGCAAAATAGAGTCATGTTTGAAAATTCATAGTAAATTGAGATCAACTCCAAATCTTTTGAAATTTAACATACATGTTATACACTTCGTATTCTAGAGTGTGATAAAAGGGTTGAGCCTAAATCGATCATTACAACTCTGTAAACTCTACTGAACAGAGAAGTAGGGCATGGAATCGAATTCTAGCATACAAGCAAACTATTTCTTTCATTCAAGAAATTTTAAACAACAAATTCTCAATCTAATGCAAAAGAACATCTTTGGACTTCATAATATATGCTCAAGGTAAGAAGACATCATATTTAAACAAGAAGTAAGAAGGTTTAAGCAAAATACCTTCAAAATCGAAAGATGTAGAACTTAGTGAACTTTTGATTTCTCTTTCTTTGCTTGCTATTTCAACTAGTTATAGCTGATTTTGTTTCTCTTCTTATCCTCTTATTCCTTCCTTTGTCCAACTATTGTTTTAATGATAGAAGAAGTATGAGTCATTAATTGAAATTGAACACATGTCCTTCCTATTTGTAGACTCATGTTGTGAGTCACCATTATATCTTGACTTTTATCACCTTTAATTTATTTTTATTTTTCCATTAATATATTATATATATGATTCTATCTTAGTAATATAAATAGATGTGTGTGTATATATATATATATATTTTTTTTTTATATGTGTTAATTAAAGCTTATATTATACATTCATGATACAAAATTTCACCTTCTAAATTTTATTTACCAACGAATATTAATATATATTAACACCTTGTTTCTCATTGCACCTATATATATATACGTGTTAACATATACTTTAGGGATACTCAATTAATAAAAGGAACCAATAATCAAATCAAGGATTTAATAAGTTAAAAATAAATAAATAAATTTAGCACATCAAACGTATTACTTATAAAAATAATGATCATATTTCATAAAATATAAACATTTACGACACAATCGAGTAAACATAACATCCAAACCTAATATCATTTTTCCTCATTTAATATTATATATATCTTATCTTTTACATTCGTCCATGTTTGTCGAGTGAGTTGAGATCAAGCCCAGTTTCCTCCGTAAGCAATCCTGCAAAAACACTTTAAAATCTCGAAAGAAAATATTAGATCATACAATACGTAAAAATCATCGAGCACAACATAATACGTAAATCATAACTTTAAATAACATAAGAGTTCACTTCGAATCATTTTCAATTAAAAGGTAAAAGAAATTTTGTGAAATATGCAATGCAGATTTTCTTGAAAACGGGGTGTTACAACTCCCCCCACCTTTTTAAAAATTTCGTCCTGAAATTTGGTTTGACTACAGGAATAACTCGGGGTACTCATTCTGAATGTCACTTTCGCGCTCCCATGTAGCTTCCTCTTTTCCATGCCTATTCCATTGTACCAAAACTAATGGTATATTTCTATTTCTCAAGGTCTTGATCTTCTTCCCAATAATGGACATAGGTCGTTCCTTATAAGTTAGATCCTTCTTAAGTTCGAATGGTTCAAGTCCAATGTGATGACTTGGATTTGCCACATATTTTCGTAGCATTGATACGTGAAAGACGTCATGAACTGCAGAAAATTCTGGACTGAGGGCAAGTCGGTATGGGACATTTCCAATACGTTCCAAAATTTCAAACGGCCCTATGAATCTTGGTTTCAACTTCCCTTTTTTCCCAAATCGGATTATTCTCTTCATTGGAGAAACTTTCAGAAACACCTTTTCACCAATTTCAAATTACAGATCCTTTCTCCGCAAATCCGCATAAGATTTCTGTCGATCCTGGGCTATTTTGATTCTCTCTCGAATCTTGGTGATTGCTTCTGTGGACCTTTCTATTAATTCTGGGCCTAAGATCTTTCTTATTCCAACCTCATCCCAATGAATGGGAGTTCTACATCTTTGCCCATAAAGTGCTTCATACAGAGCCATTCCAATAGTTGATTGGTAGCTGTTATTATATGCAAATTCTACTAAGGACAAATGATCTTCCCAGCTTCCTCCAAAGTCCAAAACACAAGTCCTAAGTAAATCTTCAAGGATTCGGTTGGTTCTTTCTGATTGCCCATCTGTCTGAGGGTGGAATGCAGTGCTAAAGTTCAGTTTAGTTCCCATTGCTGATTGTAAGCTCTTCGTGAATTTAGAAGTAAATCGTGGATCTCTATCAGACACAATTGAAACCGGAACTCCATGTAGTCAAACTACACCATCGATATATAGCCTTGCTAATTGATCCATCGAGTACGCCATTTTGACTGGTATGAAGTGTGCAACTTTTGTTAATCGATCAACAATAACCCATATAGCTTCATGTTGTTTAGGGCTCCTTGGTAGTCCTGTAATAAAATCCATAGTCACGTGCTCCCATTTCCATTCTGGAATTTCTAATGGGTTTAGCAATCCAGATGGTCTTTGATGATCAGATTTAACTCTTTGGCAAGTTAGACATTTCTTAACGAACTGTGCAATGGTTCGTTTCATGCCTCTCCACCAAAAGTTACTCCTGAGATCCCTGTACATTTTCGTTTCTCCAGGATGTGAAGTATAAGGAGTCATATGAGCTTCTCTCATTATTTCCTCTCTCAACTCAATATCTTTTGGTATACAGATTCTTCCCTTGAATTCCAAAGCTCCATCTGAGGCTATCGAAAAGTCCTTGATTTTCTGGTCTCGAACTTTACTTTGCATTAAATTGAGGAACTTGTCACTCTGCTGAAGTTCGATAATTTATTCCCTTAATGTAGGTTGAACTGTGAGTACTGCTAACATCGCAGTTGATTGTTATGAATCGACAATCGTCAACCTTAGTCGGCTAAATTCTTCTATTAATTCTTCCTGATGAGTGAGCATTAATGCTAGCTGTCCCTTTTTCCTGCTGAGCGCGTCTGCTACAACATTTGCTTTCCCTGGGTGGTAGTGATTTGTACAATCATAATCTTTCACGAGTTCTAACCACCTTTTTTTATGCATATTAAGTTCCTTCTAGGTGAAGAAATACTTTAAACTTTTATGATCTGTGTACACTGCACATTTTACTCCATACAAGTAGTGTCTCCAGATTTTCAATGCATGTACGACTGCTACCAATTCCAAGTCGTGAGTTGGATAGTTCTGTTCATGCACTTTCAATTGGCGTGATGCGTAGGCTACGACCTTCCCGTGTTGTATTAATACACATCCTAACCCTGATTTGGATGCATAAGTGTATATCTCAAATCCTTCTGATCCATCAGGTATTGTTAAAACTGGCGCAGTTGTCAACCTTCGTTTTAGCTCCTGGAAACTAGCTTCACACTCAGATGACCATTCAAAATTTTCACTTTTCTTCGTGAGTTGTGTGAGTGGTTTCGCGATATGTGAGAAGTTTTGGATAAACCTTCTATAGTATCCTGCTAGACCCACAAAACTACGGATATCATTGACATTCGTTTGGGTCCTCCAGTTTAAGACTGCTTCAACCTTGGCGGGATCGACCTCTATCCCTTTAGACGTAATGACATGTCCCAAAAATGCTACCTCGTTCAACCAAAATTCACATTTGTTGGACTTAGCATATAACTTCTCTTGTTTCAAAACTCCTAGAACAGTTTTGAGATGTCCTTCGTGTTGTTCTGCATCCTTTGAGTAGATCAAGATGTCATCAATAAACACAATGACAAACTTGTCTAAGTATTCATGAAATACACGATTCATCATGTCCATGAAAACTGCAGGTGCATTCGTAACTCCGAAAGACATTACGGTAAACTCATAATGTCCGTAACGAGTTGTAAAGGCAGTTTTTGGAATATCACTTTCTTTAATTTTTAATTGGTGATATCCGGATCGGAGATCTATCTTTGAAAATACACCAACATTCTTTAGTTGATCAAATAAATCTTCAATCCTTGGTAGAGGATACTTATTCTTGATCGTCAATTGATTAAGCTCTCAATAATCAATGCACATCCTCAATGAACCTTCCACAATTCTGGCAAGTGGGTATTTGCATAGGTCTTGGGGCTACTGACATTATGCGTCTAACATTACGAACAAATGTATTCCCACTGGGACCATATTGTGTCGGAGCTTTCCTCTTAAACTGACCCATAATTGGTTTTTGCTTGTTTTCCAGACCCAAACTCATTGATACAATACGTGCCCTCTCAAACACGTCTCTGAAGTTTGGAAGTCTTAATCCAGACACTATCCCACCAACTTCTGGGCGTAAACCTCTCTCAAACCTTCTCGATTTCCTATCATCAGTATCCACTAGATGAGGTGCATACTTAGATAGTGAGTTAAATTTGCGCTCATACTCAGCCACTGTGCTAGTCCCTTGTCGGAGATTCATAAACTCAATCTCCTTCTGATCTCTCAACGCCTGTGGGAAATAACGATCCAACAATATCCCTTTAAACTCTTCCCATTCAAGAGTTTTCCTAGCTTCAGGTGTCAGAGTTCGCTCATATGCTTACCACCACTGGCCTGCATCCTCTGCAAGTTGGAATCTAGCGCATGAGACTTTTTGTGTCTCTGATATCTCCATGTGCTCAAAGATTCTTTCTAGTTCCGCAATCCATTCTTCTGTAGCTGCTGGTCCTTCTCTACCCCTGAACCTAGGTGGTTGGAAACGTCGAAATTCTTCAATGGCTTGATGTGGTTTCGGGTTTCGTTGTTCTTGAGCATTTTGGGCCGGTATCGGTTGTTGTTGCATGAATCCTGCTAGTTGGGCGAAGAATTCCCTAGCCATGTCGGTCGCTGGATTATTCTCAACAGGTTGTTCCCTATTATCTCATAATTCCTCACGTTGTTATCTCTCTCTCTGTTGTCTAGTAGGTGCGGCCATAATACTTGCTTTATAAAGAAAATGATTTTTTTTAATAAAATCCCCAAATAGAGAATAACACCCAATGAAGAGAATAAATGCATGTGCTTTGCATGAAACAGTTTTATTCGAACAACAAGAAAATAATTAAATCACTTTGCAATATCTGCCTTTACATACTACCCTTTCATACTTTTCATATCATCATAAGATTGTATCTGACAATCTCTTACATGCATCAAATCAAAATTCAAGCATCTTTCATTGAACATATCATTCTTCAATAAATATCTTTAAACATAACTTAAAACACTTACTCGACGATGATCCGAACAGTAGCCGGCTGCTGACTTTCCCTTCATGTAACATATTTAATTTTTTGAAGTTAATAATATTTTTACTTGATTAAACAAATAACAGTCGAAAACATAAGACATCGTTTGAAAACATTTGACCTAGAGTCCGAGGTGAAAATCCCTAAACCTCGGCTCTGATATCATGCTGTGGCGCCCCGATCCTCATTCATTGGGAATCAAGCCGTCACCCTTTACTTACTCATTCACTAAATAATTCATAAGATAATACACAGCGGAAGACTGAAAGAAAACACGAGACTTTTTTTTTTAACATAATACAATTATTTCTAAAACTCGTGTTTTAGCCACATTTCTAGGTTAAACGCTCAAACAAATTCCTACATGAGATAACATAATAGAACAAACATATTATAC
Organism: Scutellaria baicalensis; assembly: GCA_005771605.1. NCBI lineage: Eukaryota > Viridiplantae > Streptophyta > Magnoliopsida > Lamiales > Lamiaceae > Scutellaria > Scutellaria baicalensis. Next base: position 27,969,842 of record CM016728.1, read on the forward strand.
CAAAATATAAGTCTAGTCCCATCATCTACCATAATTACATATCAAAATGTAGCATTGTTTTTTAAAGTAAGTATTATTTTGGTACTCTAACATTACAGGGTGATGGAAAGACAGTTCAGCTCGCTACACGTCCGCGTCATCATACACCGAACCTGAAAATATTAAAAGTAGAATCATGAGACACCTCCGGAGAGGGATCCCAGTGGGATAACTGTACTCTCTAATATATATTGAAGCAATTAAACTACTAAGCACATACTACATGTCCGTCGGGCAAGCTCACCCTGGACCATACATAACATAAAGGAATGTGGGAGTCGTTCGCCCACTAAACCTTGCTTTCGTAGACCAGGCGCTCTCGCCCTTATGGTCGTCGCCCGATAGTGAAGCAACTACCGGTTATAGCTACGGAGCTACGGCTGTAGATTTTCATACATAACTTACTAATTTTATTATCAACGCATAGTAGAGTGTAGAAGTTACCCACCTTAAGTTGACGGTTCGAGTATTGCTTCTGAATTCACCGATCGTCTCGATTGCACTCGACACACTTAATTGTTTATTTTCTTATGTCATATAACATGATATTTTGTATCTTATATTAGGTTATTAAATCTAAAGCATAATCATTAGCAATTAAATATAAAGACTTCATACTAAACGTAAATATTAATATGATTCTATACACATTATTCAAGCATTTATAATAATCATACTTTATGTAATACATACTTCATTCATACATGGAGTTTTAAAGATGATCATATCATACGTAATTCATCTAAGTTATATTGGAACATTAAATACATCATCATACTTATAACTTAATTGTTAAGCATTTAAACTAGCAATTAAAAACCTAGAATGACCTATGAAGATGTAATAATTTTAATAATTCATATATAATTCCTAAAATCTCAATATTATTCATATGAACACATATCTTCTTTTTGTATAACATACTGAAAATTTATTGATTTTAACTGCTTGTACAAAGAATTAAAAATCATTCATTTAACTAGTTTTCCACTTGAATTTCAGCTAGAAATCAGTCTTAAATTAAGAATTTATCCTACCTTATAGGATTGATGAAAACTTTTCATATTTTTAAGAACTTTAGATAACACACTGAAGTATAACATATAAAAATTTCAATCGAAAATAAGGTTCACATAATTAGATATGAATTTTACAAGTTGGCTGAAAATGGTGCACAACATAGGCTGAAAACAGGGTTACTTGAAACATTTCTTATAAATTCTATTCTACTCCAAAATTCACTAGATAAACTTTATTATGTTCCTAAGAGCTAGTACTACAACAATGTAAAACATGGTTTATGAATACAATGTAGATAAAGAGTTATAAATTTCAGAATTTGACAGAAAATAGAGCATTGTTTGTGCAGGAAACAGTCTATATTGTAAAATTTGGTATAAATCGTACAAGACATCAAAAAGTGTATACTAAATTTCTGCACTTGCCTAAGAACAGTTACTGAAACATAGTAAAAGTTCTTACAAAAATTCGAAGGATGCAGTTCAAGATAATGGTCTGAATCAGACCTAAAAAACAGAACAAATATGCTGCAAAATAGAGTCATGTTTGAAAATTCATAGTAAATTGAGATCAACTCCAAATCTTTTGAAATTTAACATACATGTTATACACTTCGTATTCTAGAGTGTGATAAAAGGGTTGAGCCTAAATCGATCATTACAACTCTGTAAACTCTACTGAACAGAGAAGTAGGGCATGGAATCGAATTCTAGCATACAAGCAAACTATTTCTTTCATTCAAGAAATTTTAAACAACAAATTCTCAATCTAATGCAAAAGAACATCTTTGGACTTCATAATATATGCTCAAGGTAAGAAAACATCATATTTAAACAAGAAGTAAGAAGGTTTAAGCAAAATACCTTCAAAATCGAAAGATGTAGAACTTAGTGAACTTTTGATTTCTCTTTCTTTGCTTGCTATTTCAACTAGTTATAGCTGATTTTGTTTCTCTTCTTATCCTCTTATTCCTTCCTTTGTCCAACTATTGTTTTAATGATAGAAGAAGTATGAGTCATTAATTGAAATTGAACACATGTCCTTCCTATTTGTAGACTCATGTTGTGAGTCACCATTCTATCTTGACTTTTATCACCTTTAATTTATTTTTATTTTTCCATTAATATATTATATATATGATTCTATCTTAGTAATATAAATAGATGTGTGTATATATATATATATATATATTTTATATGTGTGAATTAAAGCTTATATTATACATTCATGATACAAAATTTCACCTTCTAAATTTTATTTACCAACGAATATTAATATATATTAACACCTTGTTTCTCATTGCACCTATATATATATACGTGTTAACATATACTTTAGGGATACTCAATTAATAAAAGGAACCAATAATCAAATCAAGGATTTAATAAGTTAAAAATAAATAAATAAATTTAGCACATCAAACGTATTACTTATAAAAATAATGATCATATTTCATAAAATATAAACATTTACGACACAATCGAGTAAACATAACATCCAAACCTAATATCATTTTTCCTCATTTAATATTATATATATCTTATCTTTTACATTCGTCCATGTTTGTCGAGTGAGTTGAGATCAAGCCCGGTTTCCTCCGTAAGCAATCCTGAAAAAACACTTTAAAATCTCGAAAGAAAATATTAGATCATACAATACGTAAAAATCATCTAACACAATATAATACGTAAATCATAACTTTAAATAACATAAGAGTTGACTTCGAATCATTTTCAATTAAAAGGTAAAAGAAATTTTGTGAAATATGCAATGCAGGTTTTCTTGAAAACGGGGTGTTACACAAGGTTTTGTGGGTAAGCAGCTCCCACATTCCTTTATGTTATGCATGGTCCAAGGTCAGCGTGCCCAAAGGACATGTAGTACGTGCTTAGTAGTTTAATTACTTCAATATATATTAGAGAGTACAATTATCCCACTGGGATCCCTCTCCGGAGGTATCTCATGATTCTACTTTTAATATTTTCAAGTCCGACATATGATGATGTGGACATGTAGCAAGCTAGATAGACATTCCATCGCCCCTTTAATGTTAAAATAACCAAAACAATACTTACTTTTGAGAACAATGTTATATTTTTAATATGTAAATATGATAGATGATGGGTCTATGTTGGTCCCAAATATGGTGGTAGTAGGCTTAGAAGGGGGGGGGGGGGTTGAATAAGCCTACTCCTATTTCAAAACTTTTCTTCTATTCTGTCGGCTAGGTTGCAGTATCAGTAATCTTTTGAGAGGTTACTGATCAGAGTGGTTGCGGAAGCTTTTCTCTCATAAAAGTCTTAGTATCGAAGAAGTACAACTTAACACAGAGTTATGCAAGTAAAGCAGTAAGCACATATAGACGTATGGATATACATAGGTTCAAAGGTGGAGTAATCCTTCTACATCCTCTCTACCTCTTCTCAAGAGGGAACATTTGTTAAGTGAGTTGATTTACATAGCACTGTCTATTACAACCCTCACTTAACAAGTAAGTAGCAAACCTTCACACAGCTGCTTGCCTACTCTCCTCATTGACCCACACAGGATCCTATTCTACCCACCCAGGGTCCTCACTTTCTTCTTCAGAAAGTGAAAAGTTTAGTAGGACTCGCTCCTCGAACTAAACACTCCAAGACAGCCTTTAAAAAGGTTTGTCTTCTCCTTCTTCAACTGGTGGCAGCAAGCTTTGACTTCTTTCGCAGGTTGATCTGTTGAAGCTTGCTGCTGGACTAACTGACTGAGGATGCGTCTTTTGAGTGATGAGTATTTGAGCTTTTCCTCTCTACTCTTGTATTTTGAACACTCTTCTCTTCTGTTTTGTCTTCCCCCTCTATTCTGCGCTTTCTTCTTATGAGCCTTCTCTCTTTTGAGCTCTTCTCTTTTCTTTTGCGCTTCTCTGTACGAGCTTGTATATTCTGTTATGCTCGCTCTCTTCTCTCTTCTCATCCTCAGTCTTCAGTCCTCCTCTTTTTATAGGTTTATGAAATCTGCTCGTTGAAGGTAGGTAGATTTCCATCATTGATGCGCCGCATTCCTGACACACGCCAACTTTTCGCTTTCCACGTGTCTTCTTCTGATTGGCTCCTCTTCTCTTCTCTCTACCGGTAACTTCTTGTGTGTACCGGTAACTTTTTTTACTTTCTTCCCATGCCTGCTTTGTAGCTTCCTCCTCGTGCTTCACTCTGGAGCTTCATTCTCTGGCTTGCTCCTTCAGGTGGCCTGAAGCTTCCGTAGCATGCTACCTTGCAGTATGCTTTTGGCATGGTCTCTCAGGTAGCTTCTTGTCTGGTGGCTTACTGCTCTTCTACTTCAGCAAGTTCTCTTTTAGTAGCTTCCTGTAGTCATCAGTATCCTAATAATTTACCCTATTCTTTCCACCATTCTCTTCAGCATCCTTCATTTGACACTTTATCTGATCTTTTTTTCTTCTGCAGTAACTCTATCGCAATAACCTCTCCTAAGATTGGTTATGCTTTAGAGTTACTTTCTTAAGGTTTTGTCTCATCAAAACATACTTAAACATTTCCAACAATTTCCCCCTTTTTGATGATGATAAAACCTTTTCAGAAGATCAAAAGAGCATAATCACTTTAAGCATAGAAAACAGATGTATGATATAACAAGATAGAGCATACTGTTTTCATTAAATCACATATAAATCTAAAGGAAAGGGCACAAAGAATGAGCTTTTTAAAGGAAGAAGAAATTTTATTTAGATAAGGCATTTATAATACAACGCAATAAGCAGAGTACAATAAGCATCCTATCTAGACTCATTCTTCTTTCTTCTTGCTCTTTTCTTTCTTTCTTTTCCCCTCTTGCTTGATATTGTCTTCTTTCTTCTCTAGTTTTTCTCGCTTTTGGGTAGAAGGGCCTGCTCCCAATTGGTTTTCCTCTTAGTCTAAAGAGATAGAGAAAAAGGTGAAGAGAAGAGGTTTCTTCGGAAGAGAGTAGTAAAGCAGAAGGAAGAGTTTTGAGAAGAGAGAGAGAGCGTTCACGTAGTAGCTTGCTGCAGTCTTTCTATCTTCTTAATCTTACCAACTCCTCCCACTATTACTCCAGCTCAATTCCTTGGAAGCAAAAATCATCCATCATCCATCATCCCTTATGGAAGGGTTGAAATCTTCTCTTCTCCTCCTCTGGAAGACTTTTGATCTTCCATGATCCTTCGTAGTTTCTTCACCCTTTTTGACATCATCAATAATGAGCTTAAGCTCTGGGGTAACTGTAGAGGGAACCTTTCACTCTTTCTCCGACCTTTAAGATGAGAACCTCGGTGCATGCCCTCAAGCTCCCTCGAGACTGAGGTAAGGAGAGAATACTAGATGATCAAGTCTTCTGAGAAAGACTTGCTTAGAAAGTGTCAAGTGTGAGAGGTGAATATACGTGATTGTGAGGTGCTTGGTTGATTATTTGCAAAGAATGTGCATTTAGGAAGGAATAGAGAAAATGGTTTCCAACATCGGGTTCCATGATGTACATAAGGATGAGAGAGAGATATGGATATGTGCATGCATAAAGAAGAATAAGAAGTGCATGTATTTATAGAGTTTGAGATACTCCCTGTTGCAGTTAGATTTTCGAAGATCTCATTAACTGTTTCGCCGGTTTCCAATGTTGGCAGTTTTCACAGCTTTATTTCTTTTTTCCTCTGCATGAGTTGATTTGCTTGAGTGTGTGGTCAACAGATGGTTCTCCACCCTTGGATTCTTCTGATCGCATGGCTGAAATTCTTATGGGGTTATGAAAAGGTGGTCTATTTCTGGAAAGGTGATCCACTTTTTATGCGTGCACGTTACCAAAATAAATATTCAGTAACTGCTCTGATTTGAGAGTTGTAACCTTCAAGTAATCCCTTTATCCAGTGACCTGATGATAAATCCAGATGTCTAGTAACCTAGTATCCAGTATATTGGTGTTTAGCATCCTGGTTTATAGCAACCTGGTGTTCAGCAATCTAGTCTTCAACATCCTGGTGTTTAGCGTCCTGTTACCCATCGACCTAGTGTTCAGCGATCTAGTGTCCAACAACCTGGTATCTAGCATCCTGATATCTAGCGTCCTGTTATCCAATGACCTAATATCCAGTTAGCCTGGTATCTAGCATCCTGATATACAACGTCCTGTTATCCAGCGATCTAGTATCCAATGTCCTGGTGTCCAGCGTTCTATTGTCAGAACTTTATCTCGTTCCTTGATATTAAGGAGTCTTTTCACCGTGTCTAATGACTTGATGACAAGTACTCTGATGTCTAATGACCTAGTATCCAGTAGCTCGGTGTCTAGCGTTCTGGTGTGCAGCAACCTGATATTCAACGACCTAGTATCCATCCATCTGGTGTCTAGCGTCCTAATTTTCAGCATCCTGTTATCCAGCAACATAGTATCTGACAACCTAGTGTCTAGTATCCTGTAGTCAGAGCTTTGTCATGTCGTCAAAGGTTCCCCCTTAATTTCGTAGCCTGTTTGTCTGGGAACCTGCAAAACGAGTATTCTTATATAGGTACTCGCACAAGTATGAGTCTTTCTGGGTTAATGCTTCTTTCAGGAGCTTAGACTTTTTTTACAGCCCATGGTTACTGTAGAGAGAGTTTGACTCCTTCAAGACTTTTGGAGAGCAAAAATGATGGTGTGTGCAGGTGTTTTCTTTCTGTATCTCTTTAGAATATAGAAAAGGTGAAACGTGATACCAGTAAGGTAGACAATTTTCTTTTCCCTTTTGGAGTTGCTGTTCTGCTTGATTTCCTCACTGTTGTTGACTTTTTTTACAGTGTACCCATATCCTTTGGGTTACTCCAAAGATTTTAACTCTTATGCCTATGAATTACCTTTATTTGTACTAGAAGTTCCCCCTTACTTTATGGTCTTTCTTTTAAGATGTAGGGTTACTTTCAGTACTATTTTAGGTAATATTTAGATTTCTATATGAGTAGGTGATTCATCTTCTTTTAGATCTAACGTACAGGCTTCCCTTCTCATTTTCAAGCTAGTTGACCAAAATTTCAAGCCTGTTATCTTCAATCCTCTGAGGATTCTTTTATTGGGCTTTCTTGATCTTTGATTTTCATGTGGTCACTAGAGATTCTTAATCATGATAGAAATAAGCGAGACCGAATATAGAGAGGTAAGATTAGAACGAGGTACCTGGTCGTTGTTTATTCATTTCCTTGGGAGTTGTCTAAAGAGTAGATCCTGTTTCATCTCTTGCTTCTTCCTGGTGAGTGGTCTGGTTGATGGAGTGAGCTTTTTCTTCTTACTCATTTGCGTGACATCCTCCATATCTTCTTCCAGTTTGCTTGCTTGCTCGTTGCTGTAGACTTGAAGCTTCAGTATGGTCCATACTTCCTAGCTTAGCTTTCTGTCAACTTCCTCTTTATGTTCAGTAACATGTCTTCCTTGTTGATCTGCTCCATGTTAGTCTACTCCATGATAAGTAGAAACTTGTTTCTTGTGCACAGCTTCCTTCTCCGCAGTCTGATGCTCAAGTAGCTTTAACCAGCTTCCTTCTTCTGAACAAATTTTCTTCACAACTCAGCTTGATTTTCCATATCCTTCTTAGTTGTTTGTTATCTTCACATCAATCATATCATTTTAATAAAAGACAGTGGATTGATTTATGATGTGAGAGAGAGAGAAAGAGTTTTTCTTAAAGAGATTTTTCACAGATGAGATCTGGATAGATCGATTAGATCTTTAGCATATCATCCAACCTGCTCTGATACCACTTGTTGGTATCAGATAGATCAGTGAGCTTTGGATGAATAATCCACCTGCTCTGATACCACTTGTTGGTCCCAAATATGATGATGGAAGAAGGCTTAGAGGGGAGGGGTGAATAAGCGTACTCCTATTTCAAAACTTTTCTTCTATTCTGTTGGCTAGGTTGCAGTATCAGTAATCTTTTGAGAGGTTACTGATCAGAGTGGTTGCGGAAGCTTTTCTCTTATAAGAGTCTTAGTATCGAAGATGTACAACTTAACACAGAGTTATGCAAGTAAAGCAGTAAGCACATATAGACGTATGAATATACATAGGTTCAAAGGTGGAGTAATCCTTCTACATCCTCTCTACCTCTTCTCAAGAGGGAACATTTGTTAAGTGAGTTGATTTACATAGCACTATCTATTACAACCCTCACTTAACAAGTAACTAGCAAGCCTTCACAAAGCTGCTTGCCTACTCTCCTCATTGACCCTCACAGGATCCTATTCTACCCACCCAGGGTCCTCACTTTCTTCTTCAGAAAGTGAAAAGTTTAGTAGGACTCGCTCCTCGAACTAAACACTCCAAGACAGCCTTTAAAAAGGTTTGTCTTCTCCTTCTTCAACTGGTGGCAGCAAGCTTAGACTTCTTTCGCAGGTTCATCTGCTGAAGCTTGCTGCTGGACTAATTGACTGAGGATGCGTCTTTCGCGTGATGAGTATTTGAGCTTTTCCTCTCTACTCTTGTATTTGGAACACTCTTCTCTTCTGTTTTGTCTTCCCCCTCTATTCTGCGCTTTCTTCTTATGAGTCTTCTCTCTTTTGAGCTCTTCTCTTTTCTTTTGCGCTTCTCTCTACGAGCTTGTATATTCCGTTATGCTCGCTCTCTTCACTCTTCTCATCCTCAGTCTTCAGTCCTCCTCTTTTTATAGGTTTATGAAATCTGCCCGTTGAAGGTAGGTAGATTTCCATCATTGATGCACCGCACTTCTGACACGCGCCAGCTTTTCGCTTTCCACATGTCTTCTTCTGATTAGCTCTTCTTCTCTTCTCTCTACTGGTAACTTCTTGTGTCTACTGGTAACTGTTTGATATATTGGTAGAAAGTTTTGATGAGACAAATCCTTAAGTAACTCTATAGCGTAACCTATCTTAGAATTGGTTACTGCAATAGAGTTACTGCAGAAGATTAAAAAGGATCAGAGAATATGTCAAAGGAAGGATTCTTAAGAGAATGGTTAAAAAGAATCGGATGAACTAATAAGGATACTATTGACTCACATGAAGCTACTGGAAGAGACCCCGCTAAAGAAGAATGCTGCGGGACAAGAAGCTGCCTAAGAAGACCATGCCGAAAGCATACTGCAGGGAGCAGTATACTACAGAAGCCTCAAGCCACCTGAAGGAGCAAGCCAGATAATGAAGCTCCCGAGTGAAGCTAGAGGAGGAAGCTGCAAAGCGGGCATGGGAAAAAAGTCAAAGTTATCGGTAGATAGAAGAAGTTACCGGTAGAGAGAAGAGAAGAGGAGCCAACTAGAAAAAGACACGTGGAAAATGAAAAGCCTTGCGTGTGTCAGGAGTGCGGCGCAGAATTGATGGAAATCTGTCTACCTTCAACGGGCAGATTTCATACCATATAAAGAGGGAAGACTGAAGACTGAAGGAGTGTGTGAGAGAAGCACAAAGTGTGCAAGAGAGAAAAAAAGTGAGCACATCTGAAGAAGAGAGTGTTCAGAGCAAACGAAAAGATGAAGAGCTCGAACACTCCACACCCCAAGAATGCCAAGCTTGCTGCACCCAGTTGAAGAAGAAGGAGATAAACCTCTCTAAAAGGTTGTCTCGGAGTACTCAGTGCGAGGAGTAATCTACTGCTGAGTTTACCACTTTCTAGGAGAGAAAGTGAGGACCCTGGGTGGGTAGAGTAGGATTTTGTGTGGATCAGGGAAAGTAGGCAAGCATTTGTGTGAAGGCTTGCTACTTACTTATTAGGGGTGGGTTGTAATAGATAGGTCTATGTAAATCAACCAGCTTAACAAAGATTCCCTCCTGTGTGGAGAAAGAGAGGACGTAGAAGGATTACTTCACCTTCGAACCTCTATACACGCTTGCGTCTTTATCTGCCTACTGCATTACATGTATTCTCTCTAATAAGCTACACATCTTTTACTCGACTCAGTATTAAGCTTCCGCAAACCACTCTAATTAGTAACCTCCCAAAGGTTACTGATATTAGAAGTGAGCCGAAAGAGATAGAAGATGAAAGAAAACTTGAAAATAAGGTAGCTTATTCACCCCCCCCCTTCTAAGCGCCTACCTACAGCAGTTTTGGGACCAACAGTAACATTTGACTTTCTTCCCATGTATGCTTTGTAGCTTCCTCCTCGTGCTTCACTCTGGAGCTTCCTTCTTTGGCTTGCTCCTTCAGGTGGCTTGAGGCTTCTGTATCATACTGCCTTGCAGTATGCTTTCGGCATGGTCTCTCAGGTAGTTTCCTGTCTGGTGGCTTACTACTTTTCTACTTCAGCAAGTTCTCTTTTAGTAGCTTCATGTAGTTATCAGTATCCTAATTAGTTTACTCGATTCTTTTCACCATTCTCTTCAGTATCCTTCATTTGATACTTTCTCTGATCTTTCTTTCTTTTGCAGTAACACTGTCGCAGTAACCTCTCCTAAGATTGGTTATGCTTTAGAGTTACTTTCTTAAGGTTTTGTCTCATCAAAACATACTTAAACGTTTCCAACAGTCTGGACTTATATTTTGGTATAATATGTTTGTTCTATTATGTTATCTCATATAGGAGTATGTTTGGACATTTAACCTAAAAATGTGGGTGAGACACGAGTTTTAGAAATAATTTTATTATGTTTAAAAGAAAAAAAAACCATCTCGCAGTTTTCCCTCATAAAAATGAGCTACCTAACTTAGGGGGAACTGCAAGCGAAAATGCAGGAAGCTTTGTAGGAAAGGGCAAGAGACCCCTTACATTAACCCATGACAGTAAGCCTGTCAGAAGCTGGCTCCAACAACCTAAGTATGCTGAAAGCAGGAGCTATAGACAGCAACCTAGAAAGGGTAAAAGATATCTACCTTCTTATATGCCAGAGACCTATATGTCTAAATCTAAAGGAACCTATGTTCCTAGAAGGCAAAGAAGGAAGACACAAGCACACAAAGCACAAATGCAGTATCTTAAGGATATTGGTAGAAAGTCATGAACCAACAAGACTTATAATAAAACAATTATTATAAGGCAATTATGGGTTCCTAAGAACATAATGGAAACTAACAAGAAAGGACCCATACTTGTATGAGTAACTAAAATGAAGTAATTTCCCTTTGATTGCAGGAACATGTGGAAGGAAGCACCAAGGACATATGGTACATTGATAGTAGCTGCTCCAGGCACATGACTAGGAACCAGAAGAGTCTGATCAACTTCAAAGCTTCAAAAGGACCCAAAGTCATATTTGGAGATAATTCCAAGGGAAGCACAAAGGGCACTGGTGACCTAATTAAGGGAAAGACCTGCATCAATGAAGTATCACATGTAGAAGGCTTGAAGTACAACCTTCTAAATATAAGTCAATTTTGTGATAAAGGCTATTGTGTGAAGTTTAACCTTAACAAGTGCCTGATCAAGGACAACAAGTCTCAGGAGGTTAAGCTCACTGAAACAAGGAAAGGAAATGTCTATGTTGCTGTTTCATAGCTAAGGGAACACCAGAAGCTAGCTGGCTGTGGCACAAGAGGATGAGCCACCCGAACTTCAAAACCATAAACAAGCTACCCAAGAAAGGTCTTGTCAGAGGACTACCTGACATGTTGTACAAGAAGGAAGCTATCTGTGGAGCATGCCAGAAAGGGAAGCAAGTAAAAAGCTTCTTCAAGAACAAAACCCACTGATCTATAGATAGGATACTGGATATGCTACACATGGATCTCTTTAGACCTATCGAACCAATTTGCGTATCTAGAAAGAAATACACCTTAGTAGTAGTAGATGACTACTCAAGGTTCACTTGGATGATCTTTCTTACAAAGAAATCAGACAATTAGCAACGTCTACCAGAGTTCCTGAGGAGGCTGCAAACAGAGAAGAGCTTGAGCATAGTGAAGATCAGAACAGACAGAGAAACGAAATTTACAAATAAATTCATTGAAACCTACTGTTCAAATAATGGAATCAAGCATGAATACTAAACGAAGAAACAGGACCCTGAAGGAAGCTACCAGGACAATGTTAGCAGAAGCTAAGCTACCAAAGAGATTTTGGGCAGAAGCAACCAACATAACATGCTACACACAGAACAGATGCCTGATCAACAATGATCTAAATAAGACCCGTTGTGAGCAATGGTATGGTTACTCTCCTAATATTGCTTATTTTCACATCTTTGGTTGTAAGTACTCCGTGCTCAACAAAGGAAAGAAGTACCTCAAGACCTTCGATGCCAAAAAAGCTGAAGGGGTATTCCTAGGATATTCATTGGTAAGCAAAGTCTTCAGAATCTTCAACAAGAGAACATTTGTTGTAGAGGAATCTGTACATGTGGTCTTTGATGAACCACATTGCAGTAAGGCTGATATAGAAGAACTCCAAGAAGAGTTGGGCAAAACTCACATCAACAACAATCATGTTGAATATATTGATGTACAGTTACCAAATCTTCAACATATGGATGAAATCCCACCACTCCAGACCCAACATGATCCTAACTTGCAGGTACCTGCTCAGACTTAGGAACCTGAAGACAACCAAGAACCTCAAGAAGATCAGACTACAACTATCAATCAAAACCCAACTGAAGTACAAACGGAGGTTAATTTACAATCTTGAAGGAATTTAGCTAGAAGTTCAGTTGGACATACCTGAAGAGCAATCTCAGCAAGCTGATGAAGCAAGAAGAAGATGGCTCAGAGACCACCCCCGAGACCTGATCATAGGAAACTCTATTTCTGGAATGAGGACAAGAAGATCAAATCCACATGAAGCCATGTTTGCCTGCTTCATCTCACAAATTGAACCCAAGCATCCTGAAGAAGCTATAGAAGATACTAACTGGGTTCAAGCTATGCAAGAGGAGTTTATTGGATTTGAAAGGAACCAAGTTTGGTACCTGGTTCCTAGACGTACTCATCAAGGAGTCATTGGAAGTAAGTGGGTGTTCATGAACAAGCTAGATGAAGAAGGACAGGTTGTAAGGAACAAGGTCAGGCTGGTGGCAAAAGGTTACTGCCAGGAAGAAAACATTGATTTTGATGAAACCTTTGCTCCAATGGCTAGACTTGAAGCCATTAGGATATTCCTAGCTTATGCAGCACACAAGAATCTTATTGTCTATCAAATGGATGTCAAGAGTGCTTTCTTGAATGAAATGTTAGTAGAGGAGGTGTATGTAGAGCAGCCTCCTGAGTTTTGAAGAGAATGCCGATAGGATGGTCTACAGGCTCAGAAAAGCTCTTTATGGACTCAAGCAGGTACCTATAGCATGGTATGATACTCTATCAAAGTACCTGCTTGATAATGGATTCAAGAAGAGAAAAGTAGATAAGACCTATTCAGGATCCAGGATGGAGACAACATCCTAATTGTCCAAATATATGTAGATGACATCATCTTTGGCTCAACCGACAAAGGACTTTGTAGGAAGTTCTCTGATTTGATGCAATCTAAATTTAAGATGAGCATGATGGGAGAATTAAGCTTCTTCCTCGGATTGCAAGTCATACAGCTTGATCAAGGAACCTTCATCAATTAAATGAAATATACAAAGGAGCTGATCAAGAAATTTTGAATGAAATATTCCAATGCCAACATCAAGAAGCTTGGACAAAGACGAAGAAGGAAAAACATTGGACATCACCAAGTATAAGAGGCTGATAGGATCACTGCTCTACCTCACTGTAAGCAGGCCAGAAATCATGTTCGTAGTAGGAATGTGTACCAGATACCAAGTCACCCCCAATGAGTCTCATTTAACAGCAGCAAACAAGATTATCAGATACCTAAAAGGAACCCAGGAAGTAGGCTTATGGTATCCTAAAGATGGAGGAATCAAACTAATTGGATATACTGATTCTGATTTTGCAGGTTGCAAGATTGACAGGAAAAGCACCAGTGGAACCTGTCAAATGCTTAGAAATCGCCTAGTATCTTGGTTCTGCAGGAAGTAAATATCCATAGCAACCTCAACCGCTGAAGATGAATTTGTTGCTGCAGGAAGCTGCTGTGTGCAAATTTTATGGATACAACAACAGCTACGAGACTACGACATCACTGAGAAGGAGACTTCAATCATGTGTGACAACACTAGTGCAATAGCAATAACACACAATCCTGTCTTCCCCTCAAGAACAAAGCACATCAACATTCAACACTACTTTATCAGAGATCATGTGAAAAAGAATGATATCTCACTGGAGAAGATTCACACTGATCAACAACTAGCTGATATATTTACAAAACCTCTTTGTGAATCAAGATTTTCCTTTCTTAGAAACGAATTGGGCAAAATTAAATTGAGCTGAACTCTCTCTAATGAATTTTTATTAAGCATCCTACAGCCTAATGGGAAGTTAGTAAGTTTCGAAAAAAAAGATATTAGGAAGCTGAAAAAGAACTATGAAAAAGATTACTGAGGAAGGTCCCTGACAAATGCTCCTGATGTAGGTTGCTGACAAAGCTCACTGAAAGACACATCAGCATGAGCCAACTAGAATCACAATCATCACGTAGGAACCTTAAAAGCGCACATTCTGAAGAAACTGACAATCCCAAGATGTGGCGCATCAAATCCGGACCAGTTACCCAGCAAAAACGGTGATTTTTACAGTTTAGTCCCTGAAGAATTTGAAAGTTAAAAAGTGAAATCAGCGCATTAAATGCCAGGAACCTCAACCACAAGATGTGAACAATTCACATTCAAAATTGATCTCAGCCCTTGATCAAAACACATGGAGTTTTCCTATAAATAGGAACCTTATACTTTTTCAAAATCTTTAGGTTCTCGTATCTTTCACTCTCAAACTGTCTGCAAACAGTAACCTAGAAACCTCTTCGTGCTTTCTTTGTGCTTTTTACAGAAACCTTCTTTTCTCTCCTACTTCAAATGACACCTAAAAACTCTAAGGTTATGGATGGTCGTCTCATCGATGAGAAAATCCAACTGAAAGCTATCAGGGATGAAGGTCATTCCACTGACCTGATGCAGATGATCCTCAACAGCCTTCACCAGTCAAAGATGTTGGGTTTCTGCACACACTACAAGAAGCCCTTCTGTGAGGACCTCATGAGGCTCTTCTATGCCAATGTTGAGGTCTCCAAGGACAAGATGAAGATAGTGTCCAGAGTTGGGGCCAAGACGTTTGAAATGTCAGCCAGCTCTCTTGGGAAGATCTTCCAGCTTCCCATTGAAGGGATGAGCGGCACTGAACTGGCCACTTACGGAGTGGACCAGGTGGAGGAGTACTAGAAAAAGTTCACCGGCTCCGATGACCTGCTAACCCTGAACAAGAGCTGCAATAAGAAACTCTTCCAGGTGGAGAATCAGATGCTCCATGACATCTGCTGCCATATCATTGAGAACCGGTCAGGTTCCTTTGGCAAATGTACCAACCTGAGGTACCCGATGATGATGACACCGATGGAGGAAGAGGAGGTGAACTGGCCGAGTATGTCTTCAACAGGCACAAGAAGGAGGTGGAGAAGAAGGTTGGCAAACTAACCTATTGACTTATAATCAATACCATCTTATGGTATATGGGTTATGACTTGTCAAAGGGTAAGCCCATTCAAAGGACAAGTTCATAGGGTACGACAGAATCATTGCCAAGAAGGATACTAAAGTCTCTCCAGTAACCAGGAAGGTTACTGAGGTGAAGGAGAAAGAGACTCAAGGGAACCAGATAAGGATAGCTCGTCGGAAGGGGAGGATTCGACAACTACTTTTTCCCCACCTCAGCAGCAGAAAAGGGCATGGAGTGTGAGGCCGAGGGTGAAACCGGATGTGAAGAGGAAGCTGAGAATTTCAGATGATGAAGCACCCACATCACTACCACCCACAGTGATGTTACCTCTTCTCGCTCCCCCGATCAAGAAGAAGGATGATGAATCTGAGATTCTCACTACTGTGCAGGTGGAGGTGGCTCTGCAGAAGGTTATTGCTCAATTGAGGGAGCAGTTGGGGTTGGAGGAAGAGGTGGAAGAGGAAGATGATGATATTGAAGTGGTCTTGGACTTGACAAAGATGAAGGTCGAGTTGAAGAAGCTGTGGGATCGCTTCATGGCCTGGTGGGAGTACAGGCACCTTCCATGCCAGGATCTTATCCAATGGTCGGATTTGATCACTGAGGAGGAGTGGGCACTGAACTGGGTGGAAGTGGAGAATATAAAGGAGGAAAATGTACTGGAGACCGGCTTCCTCAGGGGGATGCAGAGGAGGAAGTGGCGGGAGTACCAGGATAATGTGGATGCAGAATTGCGGTTTGTTGTCCTTGCAGAAAGGAGGAAGAAAGTCACACCTCTTGAACTGCCCCCACCTTCCCCGAGGATGATGAAGGGAAAGAAGCCCATCGAGTAACCTGATTTCTTCAAGGATGATGTTATCTTCAAGGCTTCTGCTGATCAGGTTAAGGCTGGCGATGACATGGGCTTCACAGAAGAGCAGGCGGAGGTGTTCGGATAGATGAGGCGAAGGAAAGGATGCTGAAGCAAGCTATGGATGCAAGTATGGTAGAGACTAGGATGAGGTATAGGCCCCTACCCATCAAGCCAGGTGAAGGCTCCTCCTGCGGAACAGCGTTCTTTGAGCAACCTCTAGCTGTTCAGCCAATCAGTCAGAGGATGCCTTCACCACCTGCATCAAAAGATGAATCCAGCGGGGCATTCAGTCAACTGGTGGAAGGCTCAGATGTCACAGGAACCATCTTTGTTCACCAGGATGCTCCTGTCACCTTCGAGAAGGTTGACTCGCTGATGATGGAGCCGCCAACTACTCCGGAGGCTGAAAAGTTGGAAGTCCTTCCAGTAGCTGTCGTTCTAGAAGAAACACTTCAAACAACAACTGTTGAAGGAACCTATGTGCCAGTAACTTCTGATGATCAAGCATCGATGGAGGAAGATAAGTCAGCTGAGAAAATTACTCCAACGGAGATGGTAGGAGTAATTTCTGAGGATCCTGTGAATCATGGTGAGATGATTGCAGAGAAGGCTACAAAAGAATAAATTGCTAACACAGAGCCTGTTGTTGAAGAGATTTCAGCAGGACAAGCTGCTCCTACATAGCCTACTGCTGAAGAGGCTGCTTCTACAGAGCCTGTTCTTGAGAAGTCTGCTAATACAGAGACTACGGATAAGTTGAAAGAGGTAGAGGAGGCGCCTTTGGAGAAGGAAGGGCCTTTTGAAGAAGTAATAAGGGTGATGCAGGCCTGGAAGAGAGATGTCACTCAGGATGCAGTAATGGGAGTTGCCGATGAGGAAAATACTGCGGATGAGGAGGAGGCAGTTGGAGAGGATCCTAAACATTCTGAATGGAAGCTCACTACCTCTTCTGACAGCGATGATGGTACACCCAGTGAATAGGGTGCAACCGGAGCCAAAAAATCCAATCCTCTAACTCCTTCTCTTTCTTTGCAGGATGCTGAAGATAAGTCTATTGACGATGTGTACAAGGCAGTGGAAAATGTTGGCAAGTCCCTGACCAAAGCTAGCCGAAAAATGAGAATTGAAGCAAATAATGATCGCTTTCAAGCTACCTTTCTGATAGAGACTCTCAATGCTACTCTGGCTAAGCTTCAGGCGACTATCGGTTCTCCGAACCCATCCACCGGCCTTGTTTACACCATCAAAAGCTTGAATGACAAGCTCAACGCACAAGAGAAGAAGCTGCTGGACATGGAGCTTGAACAGAAGTCCATGTCTTCCTCCCTGAACAAAATAGACGAATCTCAGTTCCAACAGAAACAAACTTTAGAGGATCATACTGACCTCTTAACCAGTATGCATTCGATGATAAAGTTTGGAGTATGACGGGAATATGATGATGACAAAAAGAGCTAAGAAGCAGTGAAAAGGATAGAGTAGAGGAAGCATGATCCTTCCACGTGCAGGCAGCTCGCCATCTTACCAAGGAAGGATTCTGGAGGAGATGGAGGAAGTAGAAGAGGAGGGACCCAAGAACACTCAGATAGTGCATAAACCAAATGCAAATCCGATGCTATCTCAGAAGTCCATCAAGGTCTACGGAGAGGGCATGATGAAAGGGAGGAAAAGAAAAGAAGGGTCGAGGAGATGTTCAAGGCTTCTGATGAGAATATTGTGAAGCTGGCCCAAGCAAACCTTGCAGGACTATATCCGCCTCAGAAGTAACCTGACCTTGAAGGATTGGCTGAGCGAGAAAAAGAAGCACCGGAATTCTTAATCATTTTTCCTGATGGGATCCCGGAGGTAAAAAGCTCAAGATTTCAAGAGTGGCAGCTTCCTGAAATTGATCTGTCTACTACCACCAATCCAAGCTACCTTCAAATCGAAAACCACAAACGGGCTGAGTACCTGAAGTACTACATCAAGTTGTGCAAGTAGTCCATCATAATTAAAGGAAGAACTCATAGAGAGGGACTCCAATGCTTCAGAAACCTTGCCAGCAAAGGTGTACTTTCAATCCAGATGAGACTGAAGAGCCGAATGGACAAAGGGGAAGTAACACATTTCTATGAGGATTTTTGGTTAAGGTACGATGAAACCCCAGAAATGAGGAGGATGATAGAATGAACCTACCAGGAATCCATCCTGAATTGGTGGAAAGGTTCCCGTAATGAAAGAAGACCCAGTGCCTCCTCATTGAAGAGATGAAGATAGCTACCTCCTTATCATACTGTTTTCTATTCTTATTCCTTGTATCGTTTTGCTTCTTTTGAGTTTTATTCTGTTCTTTTTGTTTATTTTATCAACTCAATAAAATTAGCTTTTTTGTTCCATAAAGCTCACTTCTTGTGAACTGGTCTTTGTGGCTCAGATATCTTTTTATCTTCTTTCTGCTTGGTTACTGCTAAAATATCCTTAATAAAATTTCTAAGTCTTTTGATCCTCTTAAAGGAAGTTTTGTCATCATCAAAAAGTGGAAAATTTTAAGGAACATTGTATAGATTTTGATGAAGACAAAACATGTAATAGATTAGAAACTAGGATCCTATGTATTTAGCTTTTACTGTAAATCTCTTAGTATAGGATCAGGAGACTTGAAGATCAAGACTTTAAGCTTGAAAAAAGAATGAAGACCCTAATGTACAAAAAGAAAAATGACTAAGTATAGGTCACTGCAGCAGGTTGCTAAAAGGACACTGGAAGGCTACTGCGAGAGGATGCTACTCAGACAAGTGAGCTGGCTAAATGAAAGACAAGTGAGCTGGCTAAATGAAAGACAAGTAAGCTAGCCTACTGGAAGACAAATGGACACCAACAACCTATCCAAGGCAATTACCTCTGAATGAGTGTACTGAGTTTACGTTAGACACAACCGCAAAATCATCCAATCCAAAGGTGTCACATAATGAAACAAAAAGGAGGACAGACCGACTATCAGACTGTGTATGATAACTGCAGCAACAGAAGTGTACAATCTTAACAACTCCGTACGGACTAACCAGAGAAGGCCATGTCGTCTCATCCATGCTGCGAAGAAGGATGCTCTCTCCAATGGGCAGATTACTCATCGTCTATAAATAGAAGAAGACTGGGACTTGAAGAATACTTGAAACCAACTTGAGAAACTTGAAATTCGAAACTCTCACGAACAAAGCATTTCATATTTTAATCTGTTAGGAAGTTTCAAGTCTAGTCTAGCAGCAAGCAACCTCTAGCCGAGAGAGTTATTCATTCTAAAGCTTATTGTCTGTGTTGTTGAAAAGAAACCTTAATTGTTCATAGACTGTTAGGAGTTGCTTGATCAGAGACTATTCCTAATCAAGTATTTACGTTCTTAGTAGAAGAACAAGAGCTTTGTGTGAGCTAGTTGAGTTTGGTCACTATGCAGTAACCCTGTGTGGGATTGACTGACAGTTCTTGTTAGATTTAAGTTGTATAAGCGAGGCTTGTGTAAATTGATAATTTTACTTAACAAAGTTCCTCCTTGTGAAGGAGTAGAGAGGACATAGAGGGATTACTCCACCCTTGAACCTCTATATATCTTGTGTTAAGCTTTCTGTGTTTAAGCTTACTGTTGTTCCTACATATAACTTGCTGATTATGTATATATCCATATCATAAGCATATAAATGGTTTTCAGAAAAGAAACTTTATTTTAAAGAAATTCCGCTGTGCATGAAACTCTATTTTCATTAAGTTCACTAAGGTAACTGCTCAAGCAGTAACCTCTGGGACAGTAAGCTCGATAGCTACCTGACTGAGTAACTTAACGTTTACTTTAAAAGAAAAAGTTTGAAAATTTGAGTAGGCTTATTCACCCCCCCTCTCTAAGCCTACTACCACTTGGGACCAACAACCTTTATAAGGATTGCTGCCCACCAATAATCACCGGCATCTGTATAAAGGACCAGTTCATCCTCGTCCTGGTGTATAGCAAGCTTTGGAAGCTTTTTACAAACTTCCTTAAGTTGTTTTATCCCTTTTTGATGTTCGTTTTCCCATTTGAATATTGCAACCATTTTTAGCAATGGGCTGAATACCTTTCTATAGTTTGTTAGATTGTAAATGAACATTCTGGAAAAATTAACAACTCCAAACTCTGAAGTTGTTTCTTGTCCTTGAGGGCATCTGGAAATCCTTGTATCTTTTCCACAATATGATTCTGTAGGATAATTTCAGATTCATCGATCTCAATTCCAAGGAATTTGATATGTCTCGTAGCAATTACTGCCTTCTTTTCTGAAAGCACTAATCCTTCCTTATGGCAAACATCTGAAAATATCTCCAAATGTTTGAGATGCTCCTTCATGTTCTTTATGCGATGAGGATATCATCAATGTATACGAATATGAAACTGAAATAATCTTTCAAAAGATTATTCATCTTTCTTTGATATATCTTAGGTGCATTTGCCAATCCTTTGAGCATCACGTTCCAAATATAATGTCCTTATGGTGTGGAGAAAGCTGTAAACTTCTTACTTTCTTCCTCCATCTTAATCAGGTAGAATCCAGACTTACAATCGAACTTCGAGAATACCTTGGTACCTTTGATACAGTTAACCAAGTGTTCTCTGCTCGGGATGTAATATCCATCGAACTCTAAAATGTTATTAATCTCTTTGTAATTAATAACAAGTATTGATTTTCCTCTCTTGATCTCTCTATGATTTCATACGAGGAATCCTGGGTTGCTATATGTAGAAACACCTGGTGAAATCAACTTAAGGTCAAGGTGTTCCTTAAGTATCTTTTGCATATCCTCACGATCCTCTCGGTTCATAAGGATTAGCTTGCATCTTACAAACTCGTGTTCCTTTCCGGGTTTAACCTTTAAGGATGCTTTGAGCTCGTTCTTGTCCCACCATGCCAAATGATTTTCATTGTTTCCTTTGGATTTTCTTCTTGACATCCTCAAGTGATATTTGTTGTTCAATGGTAACCTTAATCGGTGTGTTCTCCAATAGATTTTTCATTAATTCTGCAATTGCCTGTGGAGGTACTAATTCTTCTTCTTGTATTCTGAATGAACACAAGTTATTATCACATCTCTTGGTATCCTTTTGCTTTGAACCATATTGCCGATAGGATAAAAATGCATCACCAAATCTTCTTTTATCCGTCATTTTTGGATGCCAAAGTTTGGCTTCATCACCAAGCTTGTTGTGAAAATTAATACACATTTTTCTGTAGAATTTTTCTCGCAACTTTGTACAATAATCTTATGATCACATAAAGTTGTGAAAATAAGTCTTTTTGTCTCATTCTCTTGTGTGAGTCCTTTTAATGTTTGTAGAAAATTATTTCCTAGCAAAACATCTGCTCCTGGAGTAGATTGGTGGCGTCTTAAATTTGTACCATGGGGTACTGCCTGCACCTCCGATCATGATTTCCGCTTGTTTGATTCATCAATTAAGGATATGAATCCTTTTAGAGAAATCTCTTCATGCGATAGCTGGTTGATCTTCTCCAATTTCTTTAGGGAAAATCTCCTGCTTTGCAGTACATATTCCGGCACCTGAGTCGATATAGGCGGTGAAATATTCGGCCTTGTATTCATCATATAACATTCCGATAGAAATGTATATGGAGAATGGGCTAGTGGTCATCTGATTCTGTATCTTCTATCTGCCACTGTGAACTCCATTCTATCTTGTAATATTCCTAAGGTTTATGATCTTCGAGAAACTTGATCCCAAGTATTAACTGATCTGGGATTCTTCCTGGGATAGTCAACTCAATTTCACCCATCCTTAGGTTTTCTTGAAATTTTCCGACTATTGGTTGTTGGAGGTAATACAGGACATTACAAGGTAAGATATTATCTTGTTGAGTAATGTCGAATACTACTTTAACTCCTCTCCATCATTCCGAGTACTTCAGCTCTCCTTATGTTTTAAAAACATCTGGGATTTGTTGGGCTGTACTCGATACTTTTTCTTCCCAACTGCTGCTACTCATTATTCTATCTTGTTGGAAATACATCCTCCTTGGCTCAATTCTAAGAATTTGACTCCTATTGAAGATGGGTCAATCTTGGATTCTTATATCGATCTCCTTTATAGTTGGAGATTCAATGAGTTCCGGTAGAACTACCCTGGTGAAGTCCTCAAAGATTCTTGGGACTTCAATAAACTCCTTCCTCAAGCATACATCTGAATGATGTGTATTTGAGAGAGCATAAGAAATCTTGTATGTTATCGAGTAAGGTCTATTCCCTTCTTTCATCAAATCATCTCTTTTGAAATCTTGATGAACGGTTAAGACTCTGTTGAAGTCTCGATCTCCCAGATTGTATGCAATTCTAGGATAGACATTAAATGCCAATTTTCCTACATACAAATTTCCTGTAACTGCTCCAATGCATGAATTCTTGAGATTTGAGATTCTCTTGTCAAAAATTTCATGATTGAGTGGCGAATCAATTCTTTCTTTGAATGTTGCTTTAATAATAACTATTATGGTTCCGATGTGAATCCATGAGAGTGTATTTGCAACTTCTCTCCTGACATTGCTTTTGATTTCCTGAACCTCTCGGCAAGGGACCAATTGCATCTCTATTAGGTTACCAGTGAATTTCATTGGGATGGCAAATTCTCCGGTAGTTACTCTATGGATAATTTGGTGTCTTCTGTTACGGAATTCAATCTTATTCAACTCCTTTTCCATAGCTCCAATGCTAAAATCATCATATATCTGGAGCTTTGGATCTTCTTTCATAATCCTTATTAGAGTCTTATGAGACACCGTAGTGTGGGAGAGGAATCCTGACATATTCTCCCTCACCGTTGATTGAAGAATTTTTTTCTTCACTCTGATTCTGAAATGGATTCACTTTCATCATTAGAATAGATCTCTTCTTCGTAGATGCTTTCATCCGAGGGTAAATCCTCAAATTGATACACCCTTATAAGATCTTGATAATAGACAACTTCCTCGAATTCGGTTCTGCCTTATTCCTCATTTTTTATTTTCTGGGCAATCCGTTGAGATATAACCTCTTGCTCCACACGTCCAGCAATTACAGTCTTTAAAACTTTTATTAGCTCTAGTGTGAGCTCGTCTGAAAGTTCTCCTTTCTGTGGTCCTGCTGGAATTTCCTTGATTTGAGCTCTACTCCTGTTTGGTTCTAGTTTTTGCCCTGATTTGTAACTCCAGGCCTTTTGTTTTGACCATACCCTTCTAGGTCTCCATGAAGACCAACGACTGCTTCTCTTGTTATTGTTTTCATGGCAGTATGAATGGCTCCTCTATTTCTTTATTTTATGCCTCCATGGTTGACCTCTAACGAATGTTGGGATGTCATAATCTTCGCAACATAATGGAAACATTTTATTGATTCCTCGCAGTCTCTTGTAATTCTTGTAAAGTGTTGTCTGATAACACCATTCAGATAACTTGGCCTTTAAGAAGGACATTCTTCTGGCCACTATATCTAAGTAATCCGCACTCTTGTATTTCCTGATCAACATTTCTTTCTAGGGACTTGGTATTTTCACAAAGAATAGTTGCGAAGCCTCGTTTTCTTCCACCTTGGACTTCCATCGGTATTCGGTGCTCGAGACTATAGAGGATTTGTTTGTATCATTTTCTTTTCTCTTCTTCTAGTCCCTCAAATTAGCCTATGTCGATAAAATGGATTTTGAATAATTCCGCCATATTATCGACAATTCCTTTCAATGACTCACAAGCTGTAACCATAGTATCACCATATCATTTTTTATTTCTGGTGTCGTTATATCCCATGCGATCTTTACAGATCCTTCAAGACTCATCTCAAGGAGACAGATAAGCCCTTCATTTGTAAGATCAAGGGTTCCTGCTGCAATCCTCATAGCCGATGCCCAATCATCTATAAGGACTTCACGATTCATGAAATCTGGGATATCCAGATTTAGCATCAACCCATATAGATGTATAGGGTCGAGCTGCGACCTTCCATAAGGCGTATTATAGGGATTGGCCTTTTGGAACATGGTCGAGTCCCTGAGATAATATGATCTCGTCTTATGGTGAAATCTCCTACATGCGGCATTAGTTCGTCCACATGATGTGATCCTGAACTTTCTGCTACGTTGGGATCAACTGGTGGTCTTTGATGTTGGTCATGAGTAACCAAAGTTGATCCATCTCCTACATTCATCTTTAGATCCATATTTCCTAATCCTGCAAAGGATTCGGCAAGGTCATGTAGATCCTTCAAATTTATCATCTCCAAATCCATCACTTGTTGTTAGAACAAATTTAAGTATGTTTTTATGAGATAAAACCACAGAATAGTAACCCTCATTCTATAAGCATAACCAATCTTAGGAAAGGTTGCTTTAGAGAAAGGATACTGAAGAGAATGGTGAGAGGAATCTGGTAGACTAAAAAGGATGTTGCTCACTGCAGAAACCTACCTGGAAGGGACTATGCTTAAAGCATACTACAAAGCAGCAAGCTACCGAAGACTCAAGCTACCTAACAAGAAGCTACCTGGAAGAGACCATGCCAAAGCAGATTGCGAAGGAGCAAGCTACAGAAGTCTTAAGCCACCTAATAGAAAAGCTAGGAAGAGAGCTACAAAGCAAGCATGAAAGGAAGTTATAAGTTACCGATAGAAAGAAAGGGGATGGAGCCAATCAGATGAAGACATGTGGTAACCAAAAAGGAGTGCAACGCATTGAATGATGGAAACCTACCTACCTTCAACGGGCAGATTTTCTAATCTATAAAAAGAAGAAAATGGAAGACTGAGAAAAAGGTGAGAGAGAAGAAACGAGCACAAAAGAGCGTAGAGAAAAGCTCGTAGAGAGAATAGCACAGGAGAGAGCTCAAAAGAGAGAAGTGCACCAGAAAGAAGAGAAGAGCACAAGAGAGAGCTCAAAAGAGAAAGCTCAGAAACGAGGGAGAAGGGCATACATAAAAGAAGAAGAGAGAAAAGAGTGTATAAAAGATAAAAGGAGAGAAGAAAAGCTCAAACACTCTATTCAGCCCCCCTCCCCCTCTAAGCCTACTACCACTTGGGACCAATTAGTGGTATCAGAGCAGGATGGATAAAACGTCCAACAAATGATTTGTGATACCAACAAGTGGTATCAAAGCAAGTTGGATGAAATGTAAAGATCTAATCGATCTATCAAGATCCCATCCTTGATAATCATCTCTCTCTCTCTCCCTCACATCATAGATCAGAAAATCCTATCGCCTTCGTTGAAGGATATGATTGATGTGAAGACAACAAGTAGCTAAGAAGGATATGGAAAATCAAGTTGAGTTGTGAAGAAAAGTTGTTCAGAAGCAGGAAGCTGGTGAAAAGCAAGCTATGTTCAAGGAACAGGCTGCTAAGTAGGAAGTTGTGCATAAGGAGCATCTACTTAATGAAGAGCAGATCAACAAAGTGAAGCAGGTTGCTGAGCATGAAGAGAAAGCTGATACAAAGCGAAGCTAGTTAGTGTGGACCATACTGGAGCTTCTAGACTACAACAATGAGCAAACAAATAACCTTGGAAGAAGATGTTGAAGAAGTCAAGCGAAGGAGTGTAAGAAGAGAAACTCACTCCATCAACCAAACCACTCTCCAGAAGGAAGCAAGAAAGAGTACCAACTCTCAAAAAGAGAATAACGATGACTAGGTACCTCGTCTAATTTGCTTTTATATTTTTTTTATCTCGTTTATTTTTATCTTGTTAGAAACTCAAGTGATCACATGAGAACCAACGACCAAGAAAGCCAAAAGAATCTTCAGAGGACTGAAGATAACAGGATTGAAAAACTCTAGTCACCTGACTTGAAAATGAGAAGGGAAGCTTGTACGATTCAAAGAGGATGCTTTACCTATTCATGCAAACCTCAAGATTACCTAAAATAGTACTGAAAGTGACCCTACATCTTAAAAGAGAAAACCATAAAGTAAGGGGGAACTTCCAGTACAAATCAAGGTAACTCAGCAGGCAAAGGAGATAAATTCTTGAAGAAACCCAAAGGATATGAGTATGCTGTAAAAGATCTGCAACAACCTCACATCCCTGAGGAAACCAAGCAGAACAGTAACTCCAAAAAGGAAATAAAACCATCTACCTTACTGGTATCATGCTTTGTCATTTCTATACTCTAAAGAGATACAGTAAGTAACACCTACACACACCTTCATTTGCTTAAATGTCAAAAATCTTAAAGGAAGCAAACTATCTCTACAGCAACTGTCGACTATAAGGAAAGTTTGGGTTCCTGAAAGAGAACTAACCTATAAGGACCTATACTCGTATAGGTACCTATGTAAAGATATCCACTGCAGGTACCTCTGACAGAAAAATACAGGAGACAACCATCAGACCTTTGAGCAACCAAGAAGTAGATTTCCAGGCTCAAAGAGGTCCTATGTATATTAAAACAAGCTGCAATGAATCTATCTGCAAAACCAATAGGAAGCGGACACCAAGAGCAACCTATACAACAGAAGCAAGATGTGATTGCCACAGGAATCTGAAAACTCAAAAGAAGGTCAACTCACCCTCAGACAATAGGTTACTGAATCTAGGGGGAAAGACTTGACAAAGTTAAATGAAGTTCTGTCAACAGGATGCTAGACACCAGAGTATTAGATACTAGGTCGCTGGATAACAGGACGCTGGATATCAGGATGCTAAACACAAGATTGCTGGATACTAGGTCGCTGAACACCAGGTCGCTACACACCAGGATGCTAGATACCAAATTTCTGGATAGTAGGTCACTGAACAATCAGGATACTTATCTTCAAGTCACTGAAAAAGAGGTTACTAGTGAGTTACAACTTATCAAATCCAGCGGTTACCAACTTTCGGTAACGTGTGCGCATGAAAAGTGGATCACCTTTCCAGAAGTAGACCACATTTTTCAGAACCCTATGATGATCTCAGCCGCACGATCAGAAAAATCTAAGGGTGGAGAATCAAATGTTGACCACATACTCAAGCAATCACCCCATGCAGAGGCAAAAGAGCAAAAGCTGTGGTAACTGCCAACAACTTTGTTGGAAACCGGCAAAGGAGTTAATGAGATCTTCAATGATCTAACCCTAACCATAGGATCTCACAAGATCACTCAAAACAGGGAGTATCTCAAACTCTATATATACATGCACTCCTTATTCTTCATCTTCATTCATAAACCTTCTCTTATTACTGATATAACATGGCTCCAGATTGTTGGAAACTATTCTCTCCATTCTTTCTTAGAAGCACATTCTCTGCAAATAATCAACCAAGCATATCCCAAATCATGAAAAGTCGCCTCTCACGCTTGACACTTGCTATGCAAGTTTTTCTCAGAAGACTCGATCTTCTAGCTTACTACCCTCACCTCAATTCCAAAGGACTTGTAGCCAAGTTCTCCTCTTAGAGGCCAGAGGTAGAGCGGAAGGATCCCTCTCCAGTAACCCCATAGCTTCGGCAAGACGATAACGACAAAAAGGGGGAAGAAACTGCGAAGCATCTTGGAAGATCAAAAGTCTTCCAAAGTTGGAGAAGAGAAGATTCCAACCCTTCTAGGGTGTTGGATGAATTCTGTTTACGAGGGACTAAGCTGGAGTAACAGTATGAGGAGTTCGTGAGATTATATCGAAAGAGGATGTAGCAAGCTACTGCGCCAAGGCTCTCTCCATCTTCTCAGGATCCTCCTATCTGTTTTCCTTCTCTCTTCTAAATATGCCTCTTTACCTTTTTTCGCTCATCTCCACAATCAAAGAGGAAAACCAATTGGATGCAAGAACTTGCACCCAAAAAAGGGAAAAACTAGACTGAAGAAAGAAGCCAGCAGCAAGCAAAAGAGGAAAACAAAGAAAGGAAAGAGCAAGAGAAAGAAGAATGAGTCTAGATAGAATGTTTACATTGTACATTACTTACTGCGTTGTATTGTAAATGATTCATCTATATAAAATATCTTTTGTTCTCTAAAGCTCACTCCTTGTGACCTTTCTTTTAAACTTATATGTGATTTGATGAAAGCAGTATGCTCTATCTTTATATATCATCCATCTGCTTTATGTGCTTAATGATTATGTACTTTTGATCTTATCTGCAAAGGTTTTGTCATCATCAAAAAGGGGGAAATTGTTGGAACATATTTAAGTATGTTTTGATGAGACAAAACCACAGAATAGTAACCTTCATTCTATAAGCATAACCAATCTTAGGAGAGGTTATTGCAGATACAACAGAGAAAGCTTCAAAAAAAGGATACTGAGGAGAATGGTGAAAGGAATATGGTAGACTAAAAAGGCTGCTGCTCACTGCAGGAAGCTACCTGGAAGAGACTATGCTTGAAGTATACTGCAAAGCAGCAGGCTACCGAAGACTAAAGCTACCTGACAAGAAGCTACCTGGAAGAGACCATGCCAAAGCAGATTGTGAAGGAGCAAGCTAGAAAAGTCTCAAGCTACCTAAGAGCAAAGCTAGGAAGAGAGCTACAAAGCAAGCATGGAAGGAAGCTAGAAGTTACCGGTAGAAAGAAAGGGGAATGGAGCCAATCAGATGAAGACACGTGGAAAGCAAAAAGTTTACGTGTATCAGAAGGAGTGCGGCGCATTGAATGATAGAAACCTACCTACCTTCAGCTGGCAGATTTCCTAATCTATAAAAAGAAGAAGACTGAAGACTGAGAAAATGGTGAGAGAGAAGAAGCGAGCACAAAAGAGCTTAGAGAAAAGCTCGTAGAAAGAAGAGCACAAGAGAGAGCTCAAAAGAGAGAAACACACCATAAAGAAGAGAAGAGCGCAAGAGAGAGCTCAGAAGAGAAAGCTCAGAAACGAGGGGGAAGGGCATACATAAAATAAGAAGAGAGAAAAGAGCGTATAAAAGATAAAAGGAGATAAAAAAAGCTCAAACACTCAATGCCCAGAAACGCATACTCAGTCACTCAGTTCAGGCAACAAGCTACAACAGAGCATCTTGCAAAATAAGCATACGCTTGCTGCATCCAGTTGAAGAAGTAGAAGACAAACCTTTTAAGGACTAACTCGGAGTGCTTAGTCAGGATTAGGATCCTGATAAGTTGTCTGCTTTCTAAAGGAGAAAGCAAGGATCCTGTGTGGGTCAGTTAGAAGAGTAGACAAGCAGCTATGTGTAGATTTGATGGATTTGTGTTGGTAGATGATTATGGTGGTTGCCATAATCCTTTACCATCTTCTGGATTTCTCTAAATTCTTTGGAAATTTTAGAGGTATCTTGAAGTATCTCCTTTTAATCGGGAACTCTATCAGGCATCATGGTTTTTATGGGATGCTTCCCGACATTTCACTAAATCAACATATAACAACTAGTTTACCATAACGAAACTCAAATAATATGCTGCTTGTTGGTTACACTGTCTCAAGGTTTCCCTATCAGCTCCTGTGCATTCCTTTTCAGCATATTGGTTATTCCAATATGTTAACTTATCTTGGTGTTTTTGCGCATACATCGTCAAAATTTGATTATATCTCCTGTAATGTATACATCTTGGATATTCGTCCAGATGCATTTTTTCTCGAATAATTCTCATCACCAATTGTTAATTACATAAATATAATAAATATAAAATTAGGTTCTTAATAAACATAGGCTCTGAGACCATTTTATGTTATTGATCTAAAAATCCTATGAATAAGATATATTGGAAATTCTTGGTGAAATATATATAGATTGGAAGTAGCAAAATAAGTTTGGGCATATATTTTTCAATGATTACCAATGATTGCAAAAAGTGTGTCATGGAGTTATTTTAGTCTTTAGCCAAAAAATTGGGTATTTGGGGACAATAAATTATTTTTTTGGTAGATGAGGATAATAAGTTATATTGAGTGGTATTTTAGTTTAACGTTATGTGAAATTGGGTATTTTGGGTGTATAACTTTTTTATGTATCTGTATATGTGATTTCATTTATTGTCACTTCAATTAATTGTAATAATGTAAGAAAACTACGACGGGTTCTTATGTAACAAAAATAGAGATGGATACCTAAGAAGAAATATATACGAGTTATGTTTATTATATTTTTTAATAATAATAATAATACTACCTAACTTTGGTCTTATATTCTTATTGAAGAAGAATAATAACATAGTCCAGATGCGACAATGAATGATATAAGCTTAAAGTCAATGGAAAGGTGATGTATTTGTTACCTAATAAGAATATTTAAATGAACTTGTAAACTGCCTTGAATGAGATGCCTGATTGCTACCCATCTCTGAGTACTTTAAATTGAAAAGACTTTTGCAATTGCAGTAAGAATACTAATTATTGATCTCAAAATAAGTGTTTTTAAGGAAGAATAATAATTACTAAAATAAGTGTCGTTTGGAGAAATAATAATTACTAATTCCAAAATAAGTGGTGTTTGAAGGTTTTCACATTAAGTCTAAGTTGATATAAAAATGGATTTAGATTAATTTAACGTGGAAGTCTTTTATCATTATACGCATTTAGGGAATGTTTGACTAAACTTAATTTTAAAGTTTATATGATGATTAAATAAAGTTTAAAATAAGTTGTTATAGTGTTTGGACGAATAAGGTGGTGAAGCTTATAAATTGTTAGTAATGGCATTTGTGTTATTTTAATGATCAAATTTAAACGTGTGTTGAAAAATAAGCTCTTATTTAAAAATAATTAAGTTTTCCCAATTTTTCGACAAAGAGTTTATAAGTTCCTTACATCTTATAAGCTAATAAAAATAAGATCTTATTTTTAAAATGACAAAAACTTATATGAGTCGGGTGCACAAATTTAGATCTATACACCAGGGTTGACCTGGTGGTCAAAATGCCCAAAAAAGTGCTCCCATGCGCATTTTTCGCGCCTGCACAAGCCCCACAAACTTGATACTCGCGCTAAAGCTCACCCAAATTCGCTCAAATAGACCCATCTTTATGTTTAGTTAGACCCATATTTGTGTTATATTAGATCTATCTACATAAGGTATGTTTAATTATACATAAAAGTATGTCTAATACAATGTAATGATACATGTTCACACCTAGGGTTTTTAAAAAAAAAAATTAAAGTATGAAATTTGGGCAAAATGGTAGGCTTAACATAACATAAAGGTAGGCCTAATATAACGTAAATGTAGGTCTAACATAACGTAGTGGTAGGTGCCAAAATTCAAAAAATCAAGCGTAAAAAAGAAAAGGTATGAAATCTGAGCAGAAAGGTGGGTTTAATATAACTTAAAGGTATGTCTAACATAACGTCAAGGTAGGTCTAACATAATGTTAAGACATATTTAAGTATGTTTGGATGAGACAAAACCGTAGAAATGTAATCCTCAATCTATAAGTATAACCTATCTTGTAAGGTTACTGCAACGAGGTTACTGCAGGAAGATACGACAAAGAAAGCTTCAAAGGAAGGATACTGTAGAGAATGGTGAAATGAATCTGGTAAACTAAGAGGATACTCCTTACTGCAGGAAGCTACCTGGAAGAGACCATGCCAAAGCACACTGCAAAGCAGCAAGCTACTGAAGACTCAAGCTACCTCTGGAAGAGACCATGCCGAAGCATACTGCAAAGCAGCAAGCTATAGAAGCCTCAAGCCACCTGACAGAGCAAGGCTGGGAAGTGAGCTACAAAGCAAGCATGGGAAGGAAGCTGAAAGTTATCAGTAGAGAGAAGAGGAATGGAGCCGATCAAATGAAGACACGTGGAAAGCGAAAAGCTAGCGTATATCAGAAGGAGTACGACGCATTTAATGCTGGAAACCTACCCACCTTCAACGGGCAGATTTCCTAATCTATAAATAGAAGAGGACTGAAAACTGAAGTAAAGAGAGAACAGAATAGAGAGCAGGGAAGAGAAGAGCAGAGCGCAAGAGAGAGCGTAGAAAGAGGGGGAAGAGCATATAGAAGAAAAGAGAGCAAAGTGGTGGAATAAAGAAGAAGAAAAAGAAGAAGAAAGAAAAGAGTGTATAAAACATCAAAAGAAGAGTATAAAGCTTAAACACTCTAAACCCCAGAAACGCTAGAATTCTTAGTCGTTCAGTCGTGCAGCAAGCCACAACAGAGCAACCTGCAAAAGAAGCCAAAACTTGCTGCTTCCAGTTGAAGAAGAAGACAAATTTTTTAAAGACTGTCTCGGAGTGCTTAGTTAGGACTAGGATCCTGATAAGCTGTTTACTTTCTAAAGAAAAAAGTAAGTATGATCCTGTGTGGGTCAGTTAGGAGAGTAGACAAGCAGCTATGAACAGCTATGAGTAGGCTTGCTACTTACTTGTTAAGTCTGTGTTGCAATAGACAGGACTATGTAATTCAACAAGATTAACAAATGTTCCCTCTTGAGAAGAGGCATAGAGGATGTAGAAGGATTACTTCACCTTCGAACCTCTGTATATCTATGCGTTTGTTTGTGCTTACTGTTCTATCTGCATATCTTCTGCAAGATGCACATCTTCCATACTTGGTCTTTCAATGAAAGAAAGCTTCCACAATATAACTCTGATAAGTAATCTCCCAAAAGGTTACTGATTCTGGACCTAAAATTTTGGAAGAGAAAGGTTTGAAAATACAATAGGCTTATTCAACCCCCCTCCCCCTCTAAGCCTACTACCACTTGAGACCAACACATAACTTATTGGTAGGTGGAAATTTTCAAAAACCATGTGCGAAAAAAAAAAAAAGAGAAGCGGGTCCCCTGACCTGGATCCGACCTGGGTGCATGGATTTGAGATCTATGCACCTAATTTATAGGAGACTTACTCTTTTAAAATGTAGCCAAATATTTTTGAGGAACTTATAGACACTTACCATCTTATAAACTCTCTTAAGGATCTTATAAGCTTAACCCACTTAAATATAGTAGGAGGAAATAGGGATATTTTTGAATATGTTGATATGTCTTGTAAACTCAAAGACAACACTTATTTTAAAACAATTTTTACTTGATAAAACGATACTTATTTTATGGGCATGTTATCGTTTTGATGCAATAAATGGTCTGTATAGAAAACAACAACAAAAAAAATAATATGAAGATCTATTATGCAAAATTAAAAAACAAAAATTATTAAGTATGAAATGTTTAATTATAAAAGTACTTAATCCAATAACTATGTAAACTGTCAAGCAAAATCTAAATATCTGCTAAATAATTTTTCGTTTTATTTTTTAGTAAATTTAAGATTTATTTATACTTATAGTTATTTGATATTTTATTTTTTTATTGTTTTTCTTTTGGAAATAATACTAGATTTTTATTGGGTAGTTTATTAGATTTATAATATATATATATATATATTTCAATGTATCTCTTTACTTTTTAATGTAATTTTTTATATAGGAATTATATTCAAAGCTTATCTATTCATTTTAGGCAAAAAGTTGTGTACCCCTAAATCCGTCAAATTCAACGCAGTATGTCGGACTGCCTTCATGCGTGTCCACGTGCTTTCACACACATCCATACCGAATTTGATGTCGCCAATGCACACCTGATTCCATATTAAAGGACTCAGTGATAAGTATAAGTTATATATAATTATATATAAGTATCATGTGTATATTCTTAAGACATTAGTTGCTCATTTTGTATATATATATCAATTGTTTGTTCTAAGGTATCAATTGTATACTCTTAAGATGTCAGGTGTACACTCTTGAGATATATCACATGCTTATTCATCAAAATATCAATAGGTTGTTCATATGGTATCAATGTCATACTCTTAAAGTATCATGTGTAAAATTTTAAGTATCAGGTGCGAATTCAGTGAAGGTATCATATTCTTAAGGTATTATGTTGGTCCCAAATAGGCTGGTAGTAGGCTTAGAGGGGGGGTGAATAAGCCTACTATATTTTCAAACTTTTCTTCTCATTGGCTCTATTATAGGATCAGTAACCTTTTAGGAGGTTACTGATCAGATGCGGAAGCTTATCTCTCATTGTAGAGCCAGGTAAGGGATGTGCAACTTAACTTAGAGTAATGCAAGTAAAGTAGTAAGCACACATAGACACAGAGATATACAGAGGTCGAAGGTGGAGTAATCCTTCTACATCCTCTCTGCCTCTTCTGAAGAGGAAACCTTTGTTAAGCTAGTTGATTTATATAGACCTATCTATTACAACTCACGCTTAACAAGCAAGTAGCAAACCTTGACATAGATGTTTGTCTACTTCCCCACTAACCCACACAGGATCCAAATCTATCCATCCAGGGTCCCCACTTTCTCTCCTAGAAAGTGGAAAACTCAGCAGGACTCCGTTCCTCACACTAAGTACTCCAAGACAGTCCTTTAGAAGGAGTTTGTCTTCTTCTTCTTCAACTGGGTGCAACAAGTTTGGCCTTCGTTTACAGATCGATCTGCTGAAGCTTGCTGCTCGACTGACTGACTGAGCGTGCGTCTTTTGGGGTGTGAACTGTTCGAGCTTTTCTTCTTTTCTTCTGCTCTTCTTAACACTCTTTTTTGTTCTATTTTAGTTTCCCCCTCTTTCTGTGCTTTCTTCTTTGTTGAGCTTCTTCTCTCTTCTTTTAGCGCTTTTCACTACGAGCTTAGATATTCTGTTGTGCTCGTTCTCTTCTCTCTTGCACACGCTCTCTCTTCTTCTTCAGTCTTCAGTCTTCCTCTTTTATAGGTTATGAAATCTGCCCGTTGAAGGTAGGTAGATTTCCATTGATGCACCGCACTCCTGACACACGCCAACTTTCACTTTCTACTTGTCTTCTTATGGTTGGCTCCTCTTCTCTTTCTCTCTACCTGTAACTTCTTGTGTCTACAGGTAACTTTGACTTTTCTCCCCATGCCTGCTTTCCAGCTTCCTCCTCTTGCTTTACTCTAGAGCTTCCTTCTCTGGCTTGCTCCTTCAGGTGGCTTGAGGCTTCCGTAGCATGCTGCCCTTGTAGTATGTTTTCGGCATGGTCTTCCAGTAGCTTCCTGTCTCGCTGCATTCTGCTTTGGCGAGGTCTTCCAGTAGCTTCCTATAGTCATAAGTATCCTTGTTAGTTTACCCGATTCTTCTTCACTATTCTCTTCAGTATCCTTCCTTTGACACTTTCTCTGTTCTTTTAATCTTATACAGTAACTCTGTTGCAGTAACCTATCCTAAGATTGGTTATGCTTGTTAGAGTTACTTAAGGCTTTGTCTCATCAAAACTTACTTCAAATGTTTCCAACAATTTCCCCCTTTTTGATGATGACAAAACATTTGCAAAAGATTAAAAGAGCATAACCACTTAAAGCACAGAATACAGATGTAATATATAACAATATAAAGCATGTTGTTTTCATTAAATCACATATAAGTCTAAAAGAAAGGGCACAAGGAATGAGCTTTTAAGAACAGAAGATTTTTATTTAGATAAGACAATTATAGTGCTACACAATTAAGTAAATTACAATATGTATCCTATCTAGACTCAATCTTCTATTCTTCTTATTCTTTCCTTTCTTTCTTTTCCCCTCTTGTTTGCTGCTGGCTTCTTTCTCTTTCTGTCTTCCTCTATTATGCGGGGCTTGCTCCCTATCGTTTCCCTCTTTGATCATGTAGAAGAATTGGAGTAACGGTGAGGATGTCATTAGAAGAAAGAACTGAGGTTTATACACAAGAGTCGGTGAAAGAGCAGAGAGGTCTGGGTGCAGTAGCTTGCTGCAACCTTTCTTCTCGTACTATTTTATCCAACTCCTGTGTCTGACCCCTCTTCCTCTTTCTTCATGGACAGGGAAGAAAGCTCACCCGATGTAAGGGCTTGCATCTTCCATTCTTCACCTTTGGAAGACTTTTGATCTTCCTTAATTCGTTCACAGTTCTTCCCCATTTTTGTCATCTTAAAAAAGATGAGCTAAAGCTCTGGGGTTACTGGAGAGGGATTCCCCCAACTCAACCTCCAACGTCTCAGAGGAGACTGTTAGGCAAGACCTCGAACACCCTAAAGTTTGAGGTAAGGAGAGAATACTAGAAGATCAAGTCTTCTGAGAAAGACTTGCTTAGCAAGTATCTAGCGTGAGAGGTGAATATACATGATTTGGGGTGTGCTTAGTTGATTATTTACAGAGAATGTGTTCTTTGGAAGGAATGAAGAGAAGGTTTTCCAACAATCGGGTTCCATGAAGCATAGAGGATAGAGAGAGAGAGAGAGAGAGAGAGAGAGAGAGGATATCTATATACTTTATGAAGAATAAGGAGTGCATGTATTTATAGAGTTTTGAGATACTCCCTGTTGCAGTTAGATCTTCAAAAATCTCATTAACTGTTTCGTTGTTTTCCAATAAAGGTGTTGGCAGTCTCCACAGCTTTTCCTACTCCTGAGGTGCGTGGTCAACGGCTGGTTCTCCACCCTTGGATTCTTCTGATCGTACGGCTAAGATCTTTTTAGGGTTCTGAAAAGGTAATCTATTTCTGGAAAGGTGATCCACTTTTTATGCTTACACATTACCAAAAAGATTTTTCAGTAACTGCTCTGATTTGTAACCTCCAAGTGATCCCTTTATCCAGTGACCTGATGATAAGTCCTGCTTTCTATTAGCTTAGTATCCAGTATATTGGTGTCTAGCATCCTGGTTTACAACAACCTGGTGTTCAGCAATCTAGTATCCAACATGTTGGTGTTTAGCGTCCTGGTGCCCAGCGACCTAGTGTTCAACGATCTAGTATCCAGCATATAGTATCTAGCATCTTGAAATCTAGCGTCCTATCATCCAGCGATCTAGTATCCAATGTTCTAGTGTCTAGTGTATTATAGTCAAAACTTTATCTTGTTCCTAAAATCGATTGGTCCTTCTACCTTTTCTCATGACTTGATGACACGTACTCTGATGTCTAGTAACCTAGTATCCAGTAGCTCGGTGTCTAGCGTCCTGGTGTACAGCGACTTGATGTTCAACGACCTAGTATCCATCCATCTGGTATCTAGCGTCCTGATTTTCAGCATCCTGTTATCCAGCAACCTAGTTTCCGACAACTTGGTGTCTAGCATCCTATAGTGAGAGCTTTGTCATTTTGTCAATGGTTCCCCCTAAATTTATTAGCCCTTTGTTAGAGGTACCTGGAAAATAAGTTTTCTCGTATAGGTACTCACACAAAGTATGCGTCCTTCATGGTTAATATTTCTTTTAGGAGCTTAGACTTTCTTTATAGACCATGGTTGCTGTAGAGAGAGTTTAACTCCTTTAAGACTGTTTAAATAGAAAAAAAAAAGTGTGTGCAGGTGTTTTCTTACTGTATCTTCTTAAACTATAGAAAAGATAAAGCATGATACTCGTAAAGTAGACAAATTTCTATTCCCTTTTGGAGTTGCTGTTCTGCTTGATTCCTCTAGGGAATGCCAGTTTGTTGCAGACATTTTCAGTATACCCGTATTTTGGTTTCTTCAAGAATTTGATTCTTTGACCTCTGAATTACCTTGATTTATACTAAAAGTTCCCCCTTACTTTATGGCTCTCTTTCTTTAAAATGTACGGTTACTTTTAGCACAATTTTAGGTAACTCTGAGGTTTGCATGATAAGTTGAAGCATAAGCAGGACCAATAAATTAAAACGCAAATTAGAACGAGGTACCTGATCATCACTTACAAAGAGTAGATCCTCTTAGATCTCTTACTTCTTTCTGGTGAGTGGTTTGTTTGATGGAGTGGTCTTACTCCTTTGCTTGACATCCTCCATATCTTCTTCCATGGTTGCCTGTTGCTTTCTTTTTGATCTGCTCCATGTTGGTCTACTTTGTGATAGGTAGACACTCGCTCCTTTCTCCGCACCGCTACTTGCTTCCCAGTCCTTTCTTCGAGTAGCTTGTTGTTCAGCATCCTCCTTCTTCTGAACAACTTTTCTTCACAACACAACTTGATTTTCTACATTCTTTATAGTTGTTTGTTGTCTTCACATCAATCATATCGTTTTAAACAAAAGGTTGTGAGTTGATCTATGATGTGAGGGGGAGAGAGAG
This sequence comes from Scutellaria baicalensis, assembly GCA_005771605.1. Taxonomy (NCBI): domain Eukaryota; kingdom Viridiplantae; phylum Streptophyta; class Magnoliopsida; order Lamiales; family Lamiaceae; genus Scutellaria; species Scutellaria baicalensis. The sequence goes on from CM016728.1 coordinate 28,008,123, forward strand.
AGAGAGAGAGATAGAGATTTTCCAGAGAGAGATTCTTCACAGATGGGATCTGGATAGATCACTTAGATGTTTTGTTCATCCATCTGTTCTGATACCACTTGTTGGTATTAGATTGACCATTGAGCTTTGGATGAATAATCCACCCGCTCTGATACCACTTGTTGGTCCCAAATAGGATGGTAGTAGGCTTAGAGGGGGGGGTGAATAAGCCTACTATATTTTCAAACTTTTCTTCTCCTTGGCTCTATTCTAGGATCAGTAACCTTTTGGGAGGTTACTGATCAGATGCGGAAGCTTATCTCTCATTGTAGGGCCAGGTAGGGGATGTGCAACTTAACTTAGAGTAATGCCAGTAAAGCAGTAAGCACACATAGACACAGGGATATACAGAGGTTCAAAGGTGGAGTAATCCTTCTACATCCTCTCTGCCTCTTCTCAAGAGGGAACCTTTGTTAAGCTAGTTGATTTATATAGACCTATCTATTACAACTCACGCTTAACAAGCAAGTAGCAAGTCTTCACACAGATGCTTGCCTACTTCCCCACTGACCCACACAGGATCCTAATCTACCTATCCAGGGTACTCAGTTTCTCTCCTAGAAAGTGGAAAACTCAGTAGGACTCTGTTCCTCGCACTAAGTACTCCAAGACAGTCCTTTAGAAGGAGTTTGTCTTCTTCTTCTAGAACTGGGTGCAGCAAGCTTGGCCTTCGTTTACGGATTGATCTGCTGAAGTTTGTTGCTGGACTGACCGACTGAGCGTGCGTCTTTTGGGGTGTGAAGTGTTCGAGCTTTTCTTCTGCTCTTCTTAACACTCTCTTTTCTTCTATTTTAGCTTCCCCCTATTTCTGCGCTTTCTTCTTTGTTGAGCTTCTTCTCTCTTCTTTTAGCGCTTCTCTCTACGAGCTTGGATATTTTGTTGTGATCGTTCTCTTCTCTTTTGCACACGCTCTCTCTTCTTCTTCAGTCTTCCTCTTTTATAGGTTATGAAATTTGCCCGTTGAAGGTAGACAGATTTCCATTATTGATGCACCGCACTCCTGACACACGTCAGCTTTCGCTTGCCATGTGTCTTCTTCTGGTTGGCTCCTCTTCTCTTTCTCTCTACCGGTAACTTCTTGTGTCTACCGGTAACTTTGAATTTTCTCCCCATGTCTGCTTTGCAGCTTCCTTCTCTTGCTTCACTCTGGATATTTATTCTCTGGCTTGCTCCTTCAGGTGGCTTGAGACTTCTGTAGCATGCTGCCCTTGCAGTATGCTTTCGGCATGGTCTTCCAGGTAGCTTCCTGTCTCGCTGCATTCTGCTTTAACGAGGTCTTCCAGTAGCTTCCTGTAGTCATAAGAATCCTTGTTAGTTTACCTCATTCTTCTTCACCATTCTCTTCAGTATCCTTCCTTTAACACTTTCTCTGTTCTTTTAATCTTCTGCAGTAACTGTGTTGTAGTAACCTATCCTAAGATTGGTTATGCTTGTTAGAGTTAGGTAAGGCTGCGTCTCATCAAAACTTACTTCAAATGTTTCCAACATATTACATATGCCCCTTTAAGGTATTAATGCTTATAGTATAGTGTATTGGCGATCCATTCAATGAAAGATATTAGTTGCAATACTTTAAGGTATCAAATGTATATTTTTAAGGTAACAAATGTATATTCTAAGGTATGATATTAGTATACTATAAATTAAATATCTTAAAATTTCAAATACACGATTTTATCATCTTCTTCCCAAAGTTTAGTCTTTTATTTTTATGAAAAAAAAAGTCCTTGAGGAGATACACGGACATCATATGTTTTTATTCCAATAACTTGATTTTAGGAAAAGATTAATTATCATTCCTACTGGGGAAATCATTCGTGTAAGGAGAAACTGATTGTTTAGGTTTTGATAAGACAACAACTTTATAGTTTAATAGGGTTAGGAGTATCCTTGTACTTCTTAGATTTATTTGTAAAGGTTTATGTTAGGAATTTTATGTTTCAATTTTGATGAGACAAAAACCAATAAGTGTAATAGGAAAATAGAGTACCACATTTCTCACACTGTTTAACTGAGTATTTTATAAGTTAGAAAGGCATGAAAGTCACTGCAGCAACCTTTGAAGGTTACTCTACAACAACATAGGGTTAGGAGCCCAAGATCACTGGCGATAGATCGAAGGTCACTTGAATAAAGACTCAAATCAAGAACAAAGGGAATGTTGTTGTGTTACTAGTATATACATCAAGAAAAGCAATAAATCAGGATACGTCATGGAAGGATGCTCCAAAATCAGCCGCATTTCATGAAGTGTACTATGAAGATCAAATGCATCAAATGCTGAAGATTTGTCTCCCTTCAACGGGCAGAATCCTCATGGCTATAAATAGACGACGAGTTCAACTGGAACAATAACTGAAACTCTTAGTATATTACGCGATTCAAAGTTCTAAGCTTTCATGTTCAAAAATTCAAGTTTCACTCACTTAGTATAGCAGCAAGCAACAACAAAGCTACCTGCATTCTAAAGAGTGCTAGGAATTGTTTTTGCTAAGCTTTTGCTCTTTGTATAAAAAAGAGTAACAGGTTGGTCGAATAGGCAAGTAACCTGTGCAGGAGACTTGCTACTCTTTGTTAGGTTCGAGTTGTAATAGTTAGGGTTGTGTAAACCAACTGCTCTAACATAGTTCCCCCTGTAGAAAGGGGTAGAGAGGACGTAGAATGATTACTCCATCTTCGAACCTCTGTATATCGCTTGCATATTTATATCTTGCAGCATATCTATCTACCATGCATTATTTTACATCTGCATAGAAAATATATTTCCATACTTGTATTTTAAAAGACTTACATAATTTGTGTTGCATAAAACTCTATAAGTTCAAATTGTCCAGTTACCTTTCGAAGAAATGTCACTGCAGTATCATCTGACCAGTATACTTTGTAGCTCAGTGAGGTGAACTTAACATATTTTTGGAGAAAATTTTGAGAAGGTTTATTCAACCCCCCCTCCAAACCTTCTACCAGTTGGGACCAACAAGTGGTATCAGAGTAGGTTGGACTGAAAAATCAACCTGAGATGGTCTTTCCCATATCCCATTCTTGGAAACACATACTCTTAAAATCTCATGCCATGGAGATGACTAACCAAAAAGTTTGTATGTTCACCATAGAAGAATATGATGATTGGAAAATTAAGATGCTGGCACATGTATCTTCAATGCACGACGAAATATGGTTCGTCACACTAATGTACCAAATAGTGATTACTAAACCGAATCCTGTCTTTCCAGAGCAACAGTGGAGACTAAGGAAGAGAAGACAAATGCAGTTGATAAAGAAAAGATAGAAGAGATCCCTCACCAACCATACCTAAAAAAGCTAAGACCGGAATGGAGCGTTGATGACAGGAGAAATGCCAACCTATGCAATGTGGCCAATGACACACTATTTGTCACCCTAGACAAAGGCACATTCAGCAAGGTCAAAACTTGAAATGTAGCAAAAGAAATATGGGACAAGCTCGAATAGATTTGTGAGGGCACTGAACTGACCAAGGAGAACAAAGTCTCCACATCAACTCAAAAATTTGAGTAGTGCGGAATGCTGCCTTGAGAGACTCGAGAGAAGATGGACCTGCGGTTCAGAAGTATAGTAAACGAGCTGGAGTCTCTAGACAAGCACTACACGCAGAAAGAAAAGAACATAAAACTTCTTAGAGCACTACCCGCAGAATGAGATAGCAAGACAACAGACATGCGAGTGTCAATGTATCTGAAATCCACGACCACATTCGACCTCTTTTCTGACTTAAAAGCATTCGAATTCGACATCAATAAGAGGAAGAAGTAGGCAGAAGAAACTGGCACGAATGTGTGATATCAATATATTTATGCATTATGTCTACCTCTTAATATATATATGTTCATGTATAAAAGAGACTTAGTAATATTATAATATATAAAGCTACTTGTATATGTGTAACAAATATATATATGTATATATAAGTTAGTTTAGTATTATAATAGATTGTAGTGGAGAATGAAGTTAGTGTGCATTATATTATGTATACACACAAATGATAGTCAACATAATCATAATAGAATATTATATAATAATAATAATACAAGATGAAGCTTAGTAGGAAAGCTATTACGAGGCGGTGGACTGCATTTATATTTCCATCATTTGGTAGGAAAATAAAAAATAAAAAAAAGGGTGAACACCCCTCACTTCTGCCGTACGGTTGGTTATTGCGATATGTTATAGAAATAAAGAAAATTTTACTTTTTGACGTTAATCTTGCTTAATCAAATGAGGACTTTCAGGCTTAGTATAAAGAAAGTCTATGAGGTGACTTCAAAAGTTTACACACTCAGATTTGAGGAAATTCAAGTAAGTAGAAATTTATATGAATTGCAAAGCTTAAATTAATATTTTGTGTAGTAATTGTACTATTTGATGATACGTGGGTATTATGTTTATTATACGATTTGAGTTGTGATTTGGTGATTACCGCAAAATGAATTTGTTAGTGTAGTGATTGATAGAAACGAAGTAGGTGAGAGGTTGAGTGAAATTACTCGTTTGGGTATTTATGAGTGGCCACGTGGCGGTCTGTATTCTGAGCGCACGATGGGGATAATAGGGTGTACTGAAACCCCAATTAATATATTGAGCGCATGATAGGGATAACAGGGAGTACTGAAACCCCAATGAATATATTGAGCACATGATGGGATAACAGGGTGTACTGAAACCCCAATGAATATATTGAACTCATAATGGGGATAACAGGGTGTACTGAAATCTCAGTGAATACATTAAGCGCATGATGGGTATAACAAGGTGCACTAAAACCCCAATGAATATGTTAGAAATGGATTAGGTGAGTGTTTGAGTGTTAGAAATGGCTAGGTGAGTGTTTGAGTGTTAGAAATGGCTAGATGAGTGTTAGAGTGTTAGAAATGGACTAGGTGAGTGTTAGAGTGTTAGAAATGAACTAGGTGGGTGTTCGAGTGTTAGAAATGGACTAGGTGAGTGTTCGAGCGATAGAAACGAAATAGGTGATTTCAAGTGAGGATGTCAAGTGAGGAGTTCAAGTGAGAAGTTCAAGTGATGATACATGGGAAATATTTTCTTTAAGAAGCATGTTACCATGCGTGATTTCTGCTTACTGAGATTTTATCTCATGTAATTTATGTTTTACAAGTAATTTTGATAATATGTAATATTATAGTTGCACTGGGCAAGCTGTGGTTCTACTGGGTTTTGAGCACTTATGTACATAGATGACGACCTGTTGGGTAGGATGGTTGTTTATTTTGCTTTTACTTGTTAATATTAAGCCACTTCGGGTTGTATTGTATATTATATAACATAATGTGACTAGTGGATTAACAAGTGGCGTTTTCATGGGTTGTTGGTCTGTTGAACCTCTTTTATATGAGTGTAAACAAGGTGTTGTTGGATGGAGTTGATGTTATATATGGAAAAAAAATGTATAGCAAGTTTTCAAAATATATTATATGTAAAATCCATATTTTGTTAGTTGAGTAAGTGGGGTCGTGTCAGAACTACCTAGAAAAACTCTACATTAAGCATACTGCAGAGCTGATTTAATGCAAATTCAAGTACGAGCATCTTGCTGAGCTACCAGTTGTGACAAAAGGAATGAAGTCTATCAAAAGAAGACACATACACAATGAGGTTACTACAGAAAGGAAGAAAGAGTAACCGCATTAAATGCAGTATACTATGAAGATCGATTGCATTAATGCTGAAGATTTGTCTCTCTTGAATGAGAAGATTTTCAAACCTATAAATAGAGGAGACTGAAGACTGAAGACTGAAGAAGAAGACTGAAGAACTGATCTTACAACTCTAATACGCGAACTCAACATCCCAACACTCTATATACATATTTAGTCATACAGTCAAGCAGCAAGCTACAGTAGAGTATCATGCACTTAAAAGTTTAAGTTTGCTGCACATAGTTGAAGAAAGCTGTGAACACTTTTTTTATAAGATTGTGGTTAGCTTTTATAAGGATACTTATGACTACATGAAGCTATTGGAAGAGACCTCGCCAAAGCAAAATGCACCGAGACAGGAAGCTACCTGAGAGACCATGCCGAAAGCATACTGCAAGGGCAGCATGCTACAGAAGCTTCAAGCCACCTGAAGGAGCAAGCCATAGAAGAAAGCTCCAAAGTGAAGCAAGAGGATGAAGCTACAAAGCAGGCATGGGAAGAAAGTCAAAGTTACCGATAGACACAAGAAGTTACCAGTAGAGTGAAGAGAAGAGAAGCCAACCAGAAGAAGACACGTGGAAAGCGAAAAGTTGGAAGGTGTCAGGAGTGCAGTACATTTATAGATTAGGGAACCTACCTACCTTCAAGAGGCAGATTTCGTAATCTATAAATAAGAAGATGACTGACGAAGAGAATGTGTAAGAGAGAAGAGAACGAGCACAACAGAATATCCAAGCTTGTAGAGAGAAGCGCTAAAAGAAGAGAGAAGAGCTCAACAGAGAAGAAAGCACAGAAAGAGGGGGAAGTTAAAATAGAAGAAAAGAAAGAAAGCTCGAACACTCCACACCCCAAAAGACGCACGCTCAGTCAGTCAATCCATCAGCAAGCTTCAGCAGATCAATCTGCAAATGAAGGCCAAGTTTGCTGCGCCCAGTTGAAGAACAAAAAGACAAACTCCTTCAAAAGGACTGTCTTGGAGTACTCAGTGCGAGGAGTAAAGTCCTGCTGAGTTTTCCACTTTCTAGGAGAGAAAGTGAGGACCCTGGGTGGGTAGATTAGGATCCTGTGTGGGTCAGTGGGGAAGTAGGCAAGTAGCTATGTGAAGACTTGTTACTTACTTGTTAAGTGAGAGTTGTAATAGATAGGTCTATGTAAAACAACTAGCTTAACAAAGGTTCCCTCTTGAGAAGAGGCAGAGAGGATGTAGAAGGATTACTTCACCTTCGAACCTCTGTATATCCTTGCGTCTATGTGTGCTTACTGCTTTACTTGCATAACTCTATGTTAAGTTACACATCTCCTATACTTAGCTCTACAATGAGAGAAAAGCTTCCGCAGATCACTCTGATCAGTAACCTCCCAAAAGGTTATTGATCCTAGAATTGAGCCAAGACAAAGAACAGTTTAAAAATATAGTAGGCTTATTCACCCCCCCCTCTGAGCCTACTACTAGCCTTTTTAGGACCAACAAAAGATATGTCTTCTTCAGCTCAGGGTGCAGCAAGCATTTGGTAAGGTAGCTGGATTGCTTACCGCTGATAGATTGAGTGACTGAAACTTTAGGGATTTGAATGCTAAGAACTTAGGAAATTTGCTTAAGAGCTCTTGAGTTTCAGTTGTTATTTCACGTGCACTCTTTATCTATTTATAAGCTTCAGGAAATTCCACACGTTGAAGGAGATAGCTTCCTGATCAGTGAGGTTGTCCAGCTGTGTAGGCTCGTACAGATTCTATACGCATTCTGGTACACCGTTACACTGTGCCCTTCATTCTGCTGAATCGTTATTTTTGTCTCCTGAGTCCTTCCAGGTGTTATTCTCTGATTGACTCCTTTTTGAATATTCCTTTAGGTGAATGGGGGGTGCTGATTCAGAAATAACAATCTTCCAGGACGATCAAGCCTTTTTTGTCGTTTACTGGAACTTAGCTTGCTATATGCAGTATGCTCGATTAGCCTCCTGCAGTATCTTGTAAGGTCAGCTAGCTTCCTGTATTGATCAGCATGCTTAGGCTAGCTTCCTGAATAGATCAGTAAGATAAGCATGCCTCAGTTAGCTTCCTATAGAGTTCCTTCTTGGTTCACTGCATTCTGATAAGTGAGCTTTAATTTAGCTCCATTCAGTGAGTTTCCAATCTTCAGGCAACATCCTTAACTTAACCAAAAACTTTTACATGGAAAATGTTGAGTACAAGGTTACTACATCCTATCTATTACATGTTTTGTCTTCATCAAAATCTATACAATGGTTCATAACACTATGTAAATCAACAGATTAACAAAGTTCCCTCTTGAGAAGAGGTAGAGAGGATGTAAAAGGGTTACTCCACCTTCGAACCCATGTATATCGTTGTGTGCTATTTTATTTACTTTATTTATATATCTACCTGATGCATATATACATATCTAAACAAACATCATATTGCACTTGCATCAAAATCTGATTTCCATATCTTGTGTTTTCATAAAAGTATTTTCTGCTGCACAAAACTCTAAGTTCAAACTGTTCAGTAACCTTCCAGAAAGGTTACTGCACTGTCACATAGCAGTAAGCTTCCTAGATACCTGCGCAGTGAGCCGAACTATCTATCTTTGGAGAAAAGTTCGAAAAATCAGAGAAGTTTTACCCCCCTCTCTACCATTTGGGACCAACAGGAACCTTCAAGAAGAAGTCACCTGCTCCTCCAGCAAAAAAATAAGGTCAACAGAAGCAGAACCTTGTAAATAACACTGACCTGTACAACTGCAGGAAACTTGGACACTACGCAAAGAACTGTCCCTACCAAACAAATCATAAGTATCCAGAGGAAGAGAGAACCCAAAGAAGGGTAGTTCGAAAAATAAAGGCTGAGAGCATTGATTAGTGAAGCTAAAACTTCAAAGGATACTGCTTCAGCAAGCAAGGGAGCTAAGGAGCAACCTTCATCAGATAGCGATTCAAATAGCTCATCATCTAGAGAAGAAACTATGATCTGTCTAATGGCAAATGTTGAAGAAAAGGTATATGCCTAAGGACATCGATGACAAGGTATCTGCTGAATCTAGTACCTTCAAAGGTGATGAAAAGCTGAACATCAGTATAACCTTTAGGTAAATCATAAGTGACTTTGAGTAGATTAACTCAGTCCATGAGGAGTTAAAAGAAGAAAACCTTCAGCTCAGAAGTGAGCATGTTACACTCTATGCAGAACTAGTCGTAGAAAAAGAGAAGCGTAAGACATGTAGTGACCTTAGAGCTTAAGAAACCAAACTCAAGATGCTAGTCACTGAGCTTGAGAATGAGAACAGAAGCTTGCATGCCACTATCAATACATTCAACAAGTCAAATCTGGATGCTCTCTTGAACATCCAGTAAAGCTTAAGTGAGCATACTAGACTTGGGAATGTGAGGGCACTTCTACACATCCGCAAATACCACAGGAGCACCCAAGTTTGTACTAGGAGAGACCCTACACCTTGAAGGGGTATCCTTAAAGTCAGGAGGAACCACTCGTACGAACCAAAGTAGCTAAGTAGGCAAGGGAAAGAAGCCCTTGATCTATGGGAATAAGCCTGCAGTAAGCTAGCTGCAGGAACCTAATTTTGCTGCAAGCTCAAAAAGACAACATTAACTATACAGGGTAAGAAAAGCTTCTACCCTGCTTGTACCAAGACCTACATGTCTAAAACCAAAAAAGTTTATTCTCCAGGTAGGTATAGTAGGGAGCCCCCTGCACATACCAGATATCAATAATATACTATGTATATTGTTCAAGGTGAGAAATGAAGAAACAAATCCTAATAAATTGTTGTAATGAAGGTTTGGGTCCCTAAGAAGAAAGCTAATCCAAAAGGACCCATACTTGTATGGATACTTAAGAAAAAGTGATTCTGGTGCAGACCTATGCTAGGGAGAAGCAATGAAGTATGGTACATTGATTGCGGCTGCTCCAAGCATATGACTAACAACAAGTGGATAAGCTTGCAAGGGCCCCAAAGTTGTCTTTAGTGATGATGACTCGACTTCAAGGGAAGTACTAAAGCAACAGGAAGTCTGAAATAAGAGAACACCTGGATAACTGAAGTGTCCAATGTAAAAGGACTAAAATATAATCTCTTAAGTACTTGTCACTTTTATGACAAAGGTTACTTAGTGGAATTCAGCCACAAAAAATGTCTGATCAAGGACAGTAACACCAATGAGATCAAGCTTACTGGAACAAGAAAAGCAAACATCTATATAGCTGACTGGAGCTCAGCTAAGCTAGTAACCTCCTTCATAGCAAAGGGCACCCCTGAGCTAAGTTGACTATGGCACGAAAGAATAAGCCACCTGAACTTCAAGACGAACAACAAGTTAAAAATAAAAGGATTCAAAGGAGTTTACAATAAGGAAAGTGTATGTGGAGCATGTCAAAAGGGCAAATAGGTCAAAAGCTATTTTAAGAACATGGAGATCATCTCACAAGATACTAGACCTACTACTCATGGACCTGTTCTGACCAATTGAACCATTAAGCATCAGTGGGAAGAAGTACTCACTGGTGATAGTAGATGATTATTCAAGGTTTACCTAGACAATCTTCCTGGCTAAAACGTCAGACACCTAAAACAAACTATCAGAGTTCATGAAGAGGATACAAAATCAGAAAAACCTAAGCATAGTGAAAATCAGATCAGATAGAGGAACAAAGTTCACCAACAAATTCATTGAAGATTACAGCTTAGAAACAAAATCAGGCACAAGTACGACACTACAACAACGCAGAGTAGCTGAAAGAAGAACATGACCTTAAAGGCAGCTATTAGAATGATGTTGGGCTGAAACATAGATACCGAGTAGATTTTGGGCAGAAGCGATCAACACTACATGCTACACGCAAAATCGATGCTTAATCATTAAAGAATTGAATAAAACTTCATATGAATTGTGGTATGGTTAGACACCTAATATCTCTTATTTTCACATCTTTGGTTGTAGATGTTATATCCTTAACAATGGCAAAGAATACCTTGAAGACATTCGATGCTAAATCAGATATACTCCTCAGTAAGCAAGGCCTTCAGTGTCTTCAACAAAAAGACACTATCTATACGGTTGTATTTGATGAACCTCAGTGTGATCCAGCAAGCTTAGACAAACTCGAAAAAGGAATATTAAATGGGTTTATTGGACAACACCCCTTTGTGTTATCGAAAACCGGCATCGGACCCCCTTATAAGATGGAAATTGCAGAATTAACACGTGAGATTCCAGAAAATCGACACACGTCCCACATTTACTAATTGTTGCTAACGCCGTCAATTTTAAGAATGTCAACACCCGTTTTGTCCCTGATATACCCTAATATAATCCCCATATTGAATCCAAACTGAAACCCTATCTCTCTCATCTCTCATTCACCCGCTCTCGTCCCCCTCTCTCTCAGCCACCGCCCACCGCCGTCCCCTCTCTCTCAACCGCCACCCGCCACCCGCCAAACACTTCTTCTCTTACACAAGCGCCACCGCGCTCTGCCTTTCTACTCTCCAGTACGGAGATTTTTAGCTGGTATAATATCGTGCTCTTCTCTTACGTTGATTTTTAGTGGGTATAATTTTGAATCTATGCCAACCTCTGCCTTCTTATGTAATTTCTTTGCTTTTTAATGACCATTCTTTTGAATATGTTGTTGTTTGTATATTTTTTTCACCCTTTTGCTTTTATATTTATAGTGTGCATAAGATTGTTTGGAGTGGTCAAAATCTGACTTGTATTTGCTTGAATGATTTGATTTTTTTAAGAAATTGATGATCGGTGGTATCTTATGAATAGAACATGGGTTTTGATTGAGCTTATCAATCATCTCCAGGACTTTGCATTGTCCATGGTTGTGTTTTGATTCAGTGTTTGCCTATGAAAGAATGAACGTTATCAGCCATTTTTGTTGTATTTGAAGGTATGCGGGTTCCATCATCACCCTTTGTTCTAAAAGGCAAGGCGAGTAGTTGAAGTACTCATTCATTGACCAAGCATCATATGATACTATTTATGAAGATGCTGTGATGAGCACCAAACTAAAATCAGTTTATGAGTATTTTATGTCAAAGCTATTTCATGGCATAAGGAAATTTATTTGTTCCTAACATAATCTGTTATAGCTAATATAATATGTTAACAAGCTAGTGATAATTTAGCTAATATAATATGTTAACAAGCTAGTAATGTAGGTAAATCTGATAGTATTTTGTTGTTTTCTTTCTCCTAGTTATTACTGACCCTGTTATCTATTTGGTTATTTATGGTTAGCTTGATGTTTCATGTGCAGTCAAAGAGCTCTAATGAAGTACCGGTTAACATTGAGAGAAATTGTTGTTGACTTTTACAATGAATTGAAGAGTATAACTTCAGGATATGCATCTTTCAATTATGAGGAAGTAGAGTAAGATTCTTCTCCTTGCTAACTTCCCCTGCTCTAGTGCACTAACATACATATGCTATGACAACTATAATTCATAGATCGAAGGCACAACGGGTTGGTCGTGAACTTGTTGAGAAGCTCAAGAAGTTCATAGACAGGTCTCTGGTTGAATCTCAATTGTCTAGTGTGATTTTACAATATTTTTTATAAAGAAATTTAAGTTTTGACTCTTTTGATGAAGGTGTAAGTTTGATTTACTGCTATTACAATCTACACTTTTACTTCATTTCAATACTGATAACTTGCTCCAAATAACGTCGAATGTAAACTAAGTTTTTGTACATCATTTTCTCTAATATGAATGAATAATACCATGCTAGTTAATGAAACACCTATATGATCTCAATGTTTATTCTTGATTTCCAACAGCAGCTTTGAAGCACCAACTTTGTCTCTACTTTCAGGTAAGTGGACTCGAATCAGAGGCCAATATTTACTCAAGCCATTTCAAGTTAGAGCCAAGAGCTTCACCCTTCGTTTCTCTGTTCACTTCACTTGCACCTCCACTAGCAGACATTGGTGAAATCATGGTTGCTGCTATAACTGATCGAAAACTTGGATCAGAGGTAATAACTTTGGTTAATGATTCTGTTAGAGCTTGCTGTGAAGAAGAAGCCTGATTAAATCTATGTTCTTGTGCTGGTTTTTCACGCAGCAAAGAATGGTGATCATAGTTCTTATGTTGTCGAGTACTTATAGGAGTGGAAAGTTGGTTGTCCGTGGAGATGCTACGGTGGCTGATAGCTGTGAAGTCGAAGAGCCAGAGATGAGCATGGAGGCGGCAGCGGAGGTGGTGGAAGCCATTGCGGTGGTGGAGAGGGGGAGGGGTGGTTGTGAGTTCCTTCATAGGTTGTGATCAAGATTGACATATCTTCCATACATCTTTGCACCTGAATTATTTGAGGAAATATTTGCAAATTAAATAACAGATTTGTAATGGTTTTCAGCATTATAGTCAAGACTAAATATCACATAGAATTATATTCAAATGCACTTTAATCGATATACCTCGATCAATCCATTTAAGAATTTTAATTCCATTGTTATTTAATTCAAAACAAAAAAAGAAGAAAATTACAAAAAAAAAAAGCACTTACAGTTGGAGTATCACATCTTGCTCTTAATATTGAATATAAAAATTTATTATAAATAAATACATTAACTGGTATTTGCAAAATTAAACATTACTAAATTGAACCAAAATTGTGCACAAAAACCTGTAAATATAAATTAAATAATTAGGTAAAAAGAAAATAAAGTAGTGTGGAAGGAGAGGGGGTTTCATGTTAGTATTCAATTTGAGCATGCACATACATATATAGGTAAAAAAATGAGAAAAAGGGTAAATAAGTATTTTTTACATGCAAATAAGGGTTAAAAAGGAGGAAAAATCACACTCCACGTGCGTCCAGCACACAACCGTCAAGTCTAATAGAATTGGGTGTTTCGCGTCGAATTTATAAAATCCCAGGTGTTTTTCCTGCAATTTCTTTAACACAATAAGTTGTTGAAGATAGCAACTAGATTCAAGTCATGCAGGAAGAATTAAATGGTTTTGAGAGAAACCTCAAGTCAACTCATCAATGAGTAATAGGAACCAAGTGGGTTTTCAAGAACACGCTCGATGAGTCTGGATTGGTGGTCAGTAACAAAGCCATATTGGTTGCCCAAGGATACTGCCAGGAGGAAGGAATTGATTTTGATGAGACATTTGCACCAGTCGCAAGGCTGGAAGCAATCAGAATATTCCTAGCATATGCAGGTCACAAGAATTTCGTTGTGTATCAAATGGATGTAAAAAGTGCATTCCTCAATGGGTTACTGTTAGGGGAAGTTTATGTAGAGTAACCTTCAGGTTTTGAAGATAATCCTAATAGGAAGGTATATAAGATGAAAAGGGCTCATATGGATTGAAGCAAGCTATGATACTCTATCTTAGTATCTACTGGAGAATGGCTTCAAGAAAGGAACAGTAGACAAGACTCCGTTCAGAATACAGGATGGAGACAGTATCTGGCTTGTACAAATATATGTGGATGACATTAACTTTGAATCTACCAACAAGGAGCTATGCAAGAAATTATCCAATCTGATGCAAGTGGAAAGGCAGCATATGTTACTGCATACAGGATACTGATGGGATCCTTACTATATCTCACTGCCAGTAGGCCAGATATAGTATTTGCAGTGGGAATGTGTGCGAGGTATCAATCAGCACCAAAGGAGTCACATATGATAACCGCAAAGAGGATCATAAAATACTCGAAAGGAACTCAGGATGTAGGCTTATGGTATCCTTCGATTTCAAGCTTCAGATTCTAACTTTGCAGACAGATAGACCGGAAAAGTACAAATGAAACCTGCTAATTTCTGGGAAATAGGCTGGAATCTTTTAAAGCAGACATCTCTAAAAAGGAAACTCCAATTATGTACAATAATACCAGTGCCATAGGAATCACACATAATCCAATATTTCATTCAAGGATAAAGCACGTCGACATTTAACACCATTTCATCATAGAGCGTGTCGAGAAGAAAGACATCACACTGGAGAAGATTCATACTGACTAGCAACTAGCAAACATTTTTACTAAACCTTTAAATGAATCTTGTTTTTCATTATTAAGAAGTGAATTAGGAATTATTATGTTAAATTCTTAAATTCCAATTTCTGCTATATGTCTCAGGGGGAAAAGCAGTAAGGAAGAACAAGAAATTTTCTACGTTAAAAATTATCAAGGTTACTGCATAAGAGGTCACTGAGCCGAGGTGACTACATAAGCAGTACATATATGTAGTCACCAAAGACGCTTAAAGACAACAATTCTAAAGTGTTGTCGTTCTGGGTATAAGAATGTAGTCTATGTCACTGTTGTCGAAGAGGGGCGCCCAAAGACAACACTTCAAAAGTGTTGTTGATTACTCATAGACAACACTTTGAAAGTGTTGTTGATATATGCCAAATGTTATCTTTTACATAGAAAAATCGAACATAGACAACACTTTGGAAGTGTTGTTATTCTCGTCGTATAAAATAATTCACAACACTTTGGAAGTGTTGTTATTCTCACCACTGGGATTTGAACCCTCGTCCGCCACCACTAGGATTTGAACCCTCGTCCGCCACCACTAGGATTTGAACCCTCGTCCGCCACCACTAGGATTTGAACCCTTGTCCGCATATATGAAAGCAACTCAAGTACCACTAGACCAAAGATGTACATTGATTTATTTATTATCTAATATATATATATATATATATAAAGTGAAAACGATAGACCTCCAATTTTCTTATTTTTTCCACGCGGAGTTTGACTGACTCGTTTGCTTTTATAAAAGGTTCGCCTCATAATGAATTATATTATCCACCAAAAATTAGTACATCAACCTATCACCATTCAAAAGAATGAATAAACAATAATTTACTCTCAATATCAATGATTAAATAATATCAATAAAAAAAGATCTCACCAATTTTAAGTTAAGATTCAGCAACATCATCAGTATTTGATAAACCAAAGATGAAAAAGATAAGGAAATTTTAATCATTATAATAATAATAACAAAATAACAATAAACATTAGTATATTCCTCAAATATAATTATAATACTTAATTATTAATAAATATTTGAACAGGTATGACATCAATTTCAATATAAATTAATTTCATTATATAAAATTAATTTCTTAAGAATTTAAAAATAAAGCAAAGTTAAAGTAGTAATCAAAATAATAATATAAAAAAATAACAATAAAATTATATATTAACATTATTAATATATAATCATAATTATTAAATATTAACAGTTATTTTGGAAAATGTAAGACATCATTTGTATATTAATTTACCACATTTCAAAAATGATTACTTATAATTAAAAGATAACACTTTTCAAGTGTTTCCATAATAAAAAGAGTATGCTTAAAGACAACACTTGTAAGAAATGTTGTTATTATCTAAGAAATGGAGCTCAAACACAACACTTCTCTAAAATTGTTGTCATTGACAGAAAAAAACACGCCCAAAGACAACACTTCTCTAAAAGTGTTGTCATTGGCAGAAAAAAATACGCCCAAAGACAACACTTCTCTAAAAGTGTTGTCATTGGCAGAAAAAAACACGCCCAAAGACAACACTTCTCTAAAACTGTTGTCATTAGCAGAAAAAAATACGCCCAAAGACAACACTTCTCTAAAAGTGTTGTCATTGGCAGAAAAAAACACGCCCAAAGACAACACTTCTCTAAAAGTGTTGTCATTGGCAGAAAAAAATACGCCCAAAGACAACACTTCTCTAAAAGTGTTGTCGTTGGCAGAAAAAAACACGCTCATAGACATCACTTCTCTAAAAATATTGTCATTGGCACAAAAAAACACGCCCAAAGACAACACTTTCGTAAAATTGTTGTTAAAGTGATGTCTTTGAGTAAAAAAAAAAATCTTTCTCAACACTTTAAGCAAAAAGTGTTGTAAATTTCAAAACCACAACAATTTATGCTTAAAAATGTTGTCGTTGTGGTGTTGTCTTTGACCTTTTTTGTTGTAGTGTTATATACAACGTCATTGGACTTAAGGTCATTGTGCTCAAGGTTACTGAGGATCAAGGTTGCTGGATGATAGTATTTAAGAGGAACATTTATTTATCTAAGTGTTACGAGCCAACTACCTTTAAATCGAATGTCGCTGGAGCGGGAGATTAAAGCTAATCAGCAACGTGCGAGCATTAAATGCAGACCTTCTTTTCCGACGAAATATAAATGGTTTCTTAAAATTGGTCCCTAAAAAATTTGAGAATCACAAATGAAACCCCGTGCATTTAATATAAGTCGTCCGATGGAGTAACCTTTGAAATTTAAATCTGGACCGTTCGATCAGATTACTACTATAGGGAAGATTTGATAGTTGATGGATCAAACGTTTCACACTTTTGATCAAAAATCCTCTAAACCCTAATCTTTCTCTTTCACTTTCACTCTTACTCTCAAGTTTTTCTCTCTAAAATTCTCTGCAACTTTTTGTTTACTAAGTCACTACTCTTTACTCTTTAAAAATGGCACCCAAATCGAGCAACTTTGTGGATGGTCTCCTGGTGAGCAACAACATCCTAGTGACACATTACATCCATGAAAGGCTGAGCATGGAGACGAACAAGAAATCATCAACTGCCTATTCGACACATGCATCATGGGTCTCTACTCCATCTACTAGGAGCAGTATGATGAGAATTTGGTAGAAACCTTCTACGAATGAGCAAACCTTGTTGTCGGTGGACGCAACATCCTCTATAGAGAGGAGACCTTCATCATCGATGAAGACCTGCTTGCAAAGGTCTTCAACATCTTGAACCAAGGGATGGAAGCCAGCAACCCAGTCACCTATACTGAAGAGCTTTTGGGTGAGGCCTCAAAGACCTTCACTAGAAGGATGGACACTGTCGGGATGACAAGGAGCGACAACAAAAAATCTCTTTAGATATGAATATGTGTTAGGACTTATGTTAGTTTTGATGAGACAAACACTTAGTAGCAGCAAGCCTCTGTGGAGAAGCAACCTTGTATATAGGCTTGATTTGTAGTATTTTCTAAGTACCAGAAGGTCAATACAACAAGCAGGAAGAACGCTCAGCAAAAAAAAAAATTCGCTACAGCAAGCAGTAAGTTCTCTTCAAACGGAAGCAAGGTCTCTGAAGGAAGTAGGAGCAATCATTTGAAGGAAGCAAGCTTTCCGAAGGAAGTAGGACCATCCATAAAAAACAAGTAAGTCGCCCGACAAGGTCACTTCCAACAAAAGAAATTACAGCAGTTTGTCTTAAGGAGAAGTCACCTGATTTGAAACATGCTCTGTTACCAGTAGAGACATTCTTCTAAGAGCCAATCAGAGATTGACAAGCAAATTGATGAAAGACAGACCTGCTACGTGGCGCATTAAATGCGCGAATATAAAGATCAAATCTGTACCAGGAAGATCAGTGCATTAAATGGTGGAACTACCACACTTCAACGAGTAGATTTCCGAGCTCTATAAATAGAGATTGAGTGTGAACTGAGCTAAGTACTGATCTACTAAATATCAACCATCTACAAGCTTATTTTCATATCTTCAAAAACTCTCAGTTTAGTCACTCAATCTAAGCGCAGCAAGCTAGAAAACAAGCTACAAAGCTCATACCTTCAAAGAAGCTAGCTGCGGGATCGTTAAATAAAGCCCTATATCTTTTATCTAAGATTGTTTTAGGAGTACCTAGTGGAGGGTTAAGAACCTGCTAGTGTTTTTCACTCTTGAGAAAAGAGTGAGAGTCATGTGTGGGCTAAGTCGATCCTGTGTGGGTCTTAGTCGGATAGGGCAACAACCTGTGTGAAAGCTGACTATCTTTTGTTGAGTTCTTTGTAAATGCTAGGCTATGTAAGTCAAACCTCATTAACAAAGTTTCTCCTCTAAGAAGGAATAAAGTGGACGTAGAGGGGTTATTCCACCCTCGAACCATTATACGTAGTGTGTTTCTTATATCTGCTTACCCTTTATCTATCTTATCTTGTTGCATCTCTTATACTTGTCATATTGCATTCAAACTGCTTTTAAAGGCCTTGCTTTAAGGTTTTTCCGCTGCATCTAAACTCTATAGTTCAAGCAAGCTGCTTCTGAGAAGCAAGCAACGAGGCAGGAAGCTCACCCTTGAACTTAAGCTTTTTGAACAAAGTATCCACTGCCACCGAACTCTTTGAGTTATTTGAAATAAAGCCAGGAGAGACACTGGAACAACTAGATCTCAGGTTCACCAACATAGTGAACGAGCTTGAATCCCTGGACAAGCATTACACTCAAAGAGAAAGGAATATGAAAGTGCTGAAGGCACTACCTGCAGAATGGGACAACAAGATAATGACCATGAGAGTCTCAATAGATATGAAATCCATGAGCACCTTCGATCTCTTCTCAGATCTAAAAGCTTTCGAGTTCGATATCAATTGAAGGAAGAATGAAGTTGAAGAGACCAGGTCAAAGGTTACTGCTCTAATAGTTATAGTATCCAAGAATACTGGGAAAGCAAGCAGTAGTAAGCAGACAATGACCTTTGATGTTGTTGCTGAGGAGGACATGGCCCTGCTGATGAAGAAGTTCAAAAAAGGTCTTCAAAAACAACCCGAGAGCCAACTTCCAGAAGAAGAAGCAGATCCCTCAAGTACAAGCTGGCACAAAAGCAAGCCCACTGTAAGTGACACTAACCATTGTTATAATTGTAGGAAGTCAGGTCACTATGCCAGAGAATGCCTATACCCCTAAGTTCATATATATCCTAAAGAAAGGGCAAAGAGGAGGGAAAAGAAGAGATTTGAGAAGCTGAAGATGAGAGCCCTGATAAGCGAGTCAGAAGTTGTCATAGCAGCAAACGCAGAAAAAGAGGAAGCAAGAGAAGTAACCTCCTCAGACAGTGACTCAGACAGCTCTACATCTGAAGAAGAAGCTCTTATCTGCCTGATGGCCAACATAATGAAAGGGAGACGACCCCTGACCCAGTCACCATTATCGCTCCAACAGCAGAGGTTGCACTCACCGACAAGCAAACAGAACCAGAACAACATGCTTTAGCTTTGGACATGCAGAAGGTGAAGACATAATTTCTCGAGCTGGTTGTCAGATTCTGTACCTGGTGTAACTACAGGCACCTTGCCTGTGATGTTCTTCTTCAGTGGCCCGAGCTGACCACTGAAGAAGAATGGGTGTGTGAACTGGATCGGCTCAGATGACTTGAATGAGCAACTAGAGAAGAGTTTCCTGCACACCCTACCAAAGAGGACATTGTGGGATTTCAAGGAAGCTACCTTGGTCCAGGCATTCTGGATGCTGCAAAGGGTCGGGAGAAGATGGAAGTTGAAGAACCTGCCTTCCTGCCTGCTGCTATATCGAAGGGAAAGAAGAATGTTGCAATTGTGGAAGTCGTTCCAATCACCGATGAAGTTGTGGATAAAAAACCGTTAATACCGTAGTCGAGGCTGTATAAGCTGGAGATGATATAGTTTTTTTTTCTGAAAAGCAAATAGCTAAATTTAGGGAAGAAGAAACGGAGGAGAGGATACTGAAGACTGCAGCCGAGCTAAGCTTGAGGGAGAAGAGGACCCCTTGCTGCCATGAGACTCTTCAAGTAGGTGAAGGGTCATCAAACTAACTGATTAAAATACATATGCTAGGAGAGCCCCTCACCAGATCACCCCTCCTCTAGAGTTCGAACAGAGGAGGAGGAGGAATAGCAGCTTGACTATGGTCACTCTCTAGACCTGGTTGTGATTGAAGATGAACAACCTGGTGGAGAAGAAGTTGTGGTAGAGGAAGCTGCTCCCAGCCTTGCGAAGGAAGTTGCCCCATGATCAATCCAGAAAAAATCCCTGCTCCTGTCCAAGTAAAGAACCAGTAGCCTCTGTCATGACCGAAGTAGTGGAAGAAGAAGAATGGGTAGCAGTGCTGGAAGAAGGTGGAGGAGATGATGAGAGTGACGTGGTAAATCAGTCGATGTTGCAGAAGGCTAGATCTTATGAGATTGATACGAATACCTATACGATATCATGAAGGATATTGAGGACATGGAGAAGGAAAATGTTGCTATCCTGAGGCAGCTCGCTGAAGTTGTGGAGAAGATCTGCATTGAGGTCGAGCCAACCTCACTGATTCCTGCTCCTACCAAGGCTGAAGATACAAAGAAAGTAGAAGGATATGCCGATGAATAGGTTGTTGGCAACATCTAGCAGTCTGATAGGAAAGCTGCTCCGGAAGAGAAGAAAGATGAGCATGCTAATGCCCCAAAACAACCTTCCGAGACACTTAAAGAAAAGAGCGTTGCAGTCATCACGCCTGAAGAACCATTTGATGATGCATCAGATTCAGATAGTAGTGACTTAGAAAGCTCTGATATTGAGGAGTCTTATTCGGAAGATTCTAATGATGGAGATGATGAAGAAGGAGGGGAAATGGGGAACGAGTGGTGATGGTAAGTAGGAATCGATTGCAAACTTGGCTCCGGCTGAGGGGGAACCCTCTGAGCGTGGAAAAGGTGAAGTACCTACTTCTGAGCCCTATCAACCCCATGTAGTCTCATCGCCATTTGTTCGAAAAGCCACTCCATCTGCCGATGCCTTGCTGATCATCAAAGCCATGGAAAACCTTCAGGTCGCACTGAAGCTGACGATAAAGCATATCAGGAAGAAGATTGACACTAAATCCTTCGAGGTCAATCGTGTCATGGACACTTTAAGTGACAATGTTTATCGGTGTGGGAAATCTCTGCAAGCGGTTCACAAAGCTACTCAGGAAGCTTCGAAGTATGCTCTCAAGCAAGCTCCTGAAGCAGAGAATAAAGTGCTAACAAGTGTCAAAGAGATTGAATGTTACTGCTCATGTCTAAGCTACTGAGGCTTACAAGTTGTTAGCTAGCAAGTCAACAAAACTGACACCACCATTACCCTCTTAAGATAGAGGTCGACATTCAGGTTGATCAAGATACTGCACCATCTTTTCATCATGATATACTCATCTAACTTGACTTATAACTAACTGTGAGAGTCACTATACAACGTAACATTGGTCACTCCCATGGATTTCACCTTTTTCATCCCAGCTAGTATCGCTTCATACTCTACTTCGTTATTGCTTGCAAGGAATTCAAATGTTAATGTAGTGCAGTTGCACTTTTGACCAGAACCGATTAGCACCACGCCAACACAAGCCCCTCTATAGTAGACGATCCATCTACAATATGTTTCCAAGGGACTTCCAACTCACATCACAACTCAATTGGTTGTCCCTTAACAACAATTCTTGGTGTGTAAGAGATATCATATTATCCGAGCTCAACAGACCACTTTAGCATTCGTCTAAACGCATCTGGTTGTTATAAGGCTTGTCTCAAGGGATAATTACTCAGGACCTCTATTTGGTGACCAAGAAAGTGAGGTCGAAGTTTTCGGGCAGACATGATCAAAGCGTATACTAACTTATCCATTGAGTATCTTATTTAAGCATCATGTAAAGTTTGACTTACAGAATGTTATATGTGCGCCTCCTGTCTAATAAGAACCACACTAAGAGCCCAATTGGAAATTTTCCAAGTATAACTAGATGACTTTATTTGACAAGGGCTATGCCATGACAAGAGAATACACTAAAAATTCCTTCAACTTTTCGAAAGCAAATTAACATTCTCCAGTCCATTGAAAACTGTTATTTTTCTTGATTATATCAAATAAGGATTTATATCTATCGATTGATATAGGAATACATCAGCCAAGAGCTGTTATTCAACTTGTAAGGCTCTGCACTTGCTTTGTCTTTGTTGGTGGGCTTAAGTTCACAATAGCAGTTATCTTAGCGGGATTTACCTCGATTCCTCTTTGACTCATGTAGCCGAGAAATTTCACTAAGCCAACACAAAAAAACGTATTTCTTGGGATTCAAGTTCATCTTATATTCCCTCAAAATTCCAAACATTTCACCTAGGTGTGTATCGTGATACTTTGCCTTCAGATTTTAACCAGTATATCTTCAACATATACTTTCATCGTGTGACCAATTTGTTTTGCAAACATCTTAGTAACTAGCGTTCAGGCTTTTAACCAGCATATCATCAACATATACTTCCATCGTATATATGACCAATTTATTTTGCAAACATCTTATTAACTAGCCCTTGATAAGGTTGTTGCTGCATTCTTCAAACCGGAAGACATCATTCGATAACAGTAAAGTCATCTATCGGTTATGAAGGCAATGTTCTCATCTTCCAAATGCATTAGGATCTGAGTAAGGATCCATAAAGCTCATCAGCTCATGTCCGACAATAGCATCCACCATTTAATCTATGTGTGGTAATGAATAACTATCTTTAGGGCACGATTTATTGAGATTAGTAAAGTCGATCAAATTCTCCAAGCTCCATTTGGTTTGCATACTAGTACGAGATTGGCGACCTACTTAGGGTACCTTGATTCTCTTATAAATCCATTTTCCAATAGCTTTAAAACTTCCCAGTTGAACTCTTCGTACCTCTAAGGAACCTAATTTCCTTCTTTTTTTGAGCTATTGTTTTAGCTTTGTGATCAATACTTAATTGATGACATACTCTTTCTGAGTCGATTCCGACTATATATGGGTCCAGGCAAATACATCCAAATTGGCTCACATAAATTTCACTAGTTCTCCTCGAATGGGCTTGTAAGTTCCGCGGACTTTAAGTTCGATTTCTAGTGATTTTTCATCCATAGCTACAAAATATACCTCTTCTAAAGAGCTTCAATATGACTTAGGACCAACATTCTTCTTGGATTCCCAAATCTTTGATTTGTTGTAAGAATTGTTTGTTTCTCTGCCTTTTTTAGTATGTAAAGGATAATGTTTGAACCTCATTTGTGTATGGGCATGTGTCTTATGTTGCATAGAGGGTCTCCTACTGTACCTTCCTGGAGTATAGACTCCTTTAGGTTTAGATATATGGATCTTGGTATCAGTAGGGTACAAGTTTCTCTTCTTAGCTTTAAATGGTTGTTGTTGCATGCTCGTACTTGCAACAAATTGATTTCTCTGAAGTTTAAAGCTTACTGCAGACTTACTTCCAACTATTGTTAAGGGCTTCTTTCTCTTATCTTCTAAGCTTGTTCTATTTGTACTAGTAGTTCCTTCTGACTTGATTGTTACTTCTATAACATTTAGGTCTCTCATAGTACAAACATAGGTGCCCCAGCAGAACTTGTTGTAGGGACAAGAGTATCCTCACTATACCCTAGTCCAGTATGCTTACTCATTCTCTATTGTATGTTCAGAAGAGCATCAAGATCCTTTGAGGACTTGTTGAAGGTGTTTATAGTGCTGTACAAACTCCTCTTCTCATTTTCTAGCTTAGTGACCAACATCTTGAGCTTGCTTACTTCCCAAGGTTACTGTATGTTTTACTCTTTTCTTTTTCTATGGTTAGATCCATGTGAGTGTAGCATGCTCACTTTTGAGCTGAAGATTTTCTTCTTTGAGCTCCTCATGAGCTGAATTAATTTGCTCGAAATCACTCATGATTTGCCTAAAGACTTTAATCCTGTTCAGTCTTTCATTTTCTTTAGAAACATGGGATTCGAAAGTTACCTTCACATTTTCTTCCTCTTGTTCCTTTGCCATTAAGCAGATGAGTGCCTCTTTTTCTAATGTCTAGCTATCAAAATCCCTGTTAGAAGAAGAAGGTTGCACCTTTGTTTCTTTCTTAGTCGAGGTAGCATCCTTCTAGGTTTCAACTTCACTGATTAGTGCTCTCAATCTCTACTTTAAAAACCTTTTCTTTTCTCTTCTTTTTGTCCTTTCCTCCTCTAGGTATCTATGAAGTAGAGGTTAGGGACAATTTATGTATAGTGTCTAGGTTTCCTGCAGTTATAGCACAAGTCAGTGTCACTTACAATGGTTTGTTCTCCTTTTGTTTGCTAGGGTTGTAGGTTACTGCTTCTTAAAGGTGTTTGGTCTAGTGTTGTTCTTCATGAAGCTCTTAAATTTCTTAAGTAGGAGTGTTATGTCCTCCTCAGCATCATCTTCGAAGGATGCTGGTTGATTATTATTGCTTGCTTTACCAGTATCCTTTGAAGCTCTTTTTGTTAGTGCAGTAACCTTTGAACTCAATTCTTCGGATTCTCTTTTCCTTCTGTTTATATTGAATTCAAAGGCATTTAGGTCAAAGAAAAGATCAAACGTGTTTATGGCAGTTGTTTTGCTGTCACATTCAGCAGGCAAAACTCTTGGCACTTTCATATGTTCCACTCTTTAGGTGTAGTCCTTGTCCAGGGACTCTAGCTAGTTAATGATGGTTGTGAATCTGAGGTCTGGCTGTTCCAAGGTTTCTCCATGCTTCATTTCAAATAGCTTGAAGAGCTGGGTAGCTGTTTAAACCTATTTCTTTTTTGTTAGCTCAGTGTCTTCACAAATTTTTTCAAGCTTGTCCCAAATGTCCTTTGTTGTTTTTCAAATTTTGACCTTACTAAATGGTCCTTTATCAAGAGTAATGAACATAGCGTTTTTAGTCACATTGTCGAGATTAGCTCTTCTTCTCTCTTCCGGTGTCCATTCATATCTTGCCTTTTCAAGTATAGGTATCATTGCAGCATCCATTTTATCTGCATCTACCTCAGCTACAGCTTATGCAAAGACAAGGTTCGGCTTGGTTATCACTGGTGGTCCTTCAGTGATTACGGTCCATATTTTGTTATGCATTGCAAACAGGTGTGTCTGTATTCTAATTTTTCAGTCATCATATTCCTCTATGGAAAACATAGGTAACTTATAGTGGATGCATACATGATGTGATTTTGTAAGTTATGTGTTCTTCAAAAGCAAGGGATCGGTTAAAAGACCAGTGCAGATTGGTTTTTAGTCCAACCTGCTTTAATAACATTGTCCCAAGTGATAAGAAGGGGGGTGAATAAACCTCTTCCAATTTTTCAAACTTTTTCTCCAAATGAAATATAAGTTCCAGTTACCGACCAGAAAGCTAGTGAGCTTACTGTTCAAAGGTTGCTGCAATAACCTAGCAAGCAGGTTGCTAAGAGTGTTATGTAGTGGAAATACTAAGAGATTTTGAAAAATACAAGTATGCTAAAAAGGTTTTGTGTAGGATGCAATATGATGTTTAACAGATAAAACAATTAAGGAGAATGCAAGTAATATACAGTGGTTTGAGCATGGAGTAATTCTTCTACGTCTACTCTACTCCTTCTGTAGGAGGAACTTTGTTATGATGTTTGAATTACACTGCCTAGCTATTCCAAACATTTCGCAAGCTTCCAGAGCCTAGCTATTCCAAACATTTCCTGACAAAAGTAGCAAGCTTCCACACAGGTTGCTTTGCCTATTTGACCAATCGACCCACACAGGATCCTATAACCTACACAAGGTTCTTACTCTTCCTCGAAGAGTGAAAACTTAGCAGGAATACACTTCCTCTCACTAAGTACTCCTAAACACTCTAGGGTTAAAAGTATATTGATTTTCTTCAACTTGGAGCAGCAAGTTTCTGTGAAATTCTGAGAGTGAAGGTAGCAGCTTGTTGGTTAAGATTGAGTGACTGAAATTTAGAGCTTTGAACTTAAAGATTATGAGCTTGAATTCGCGTAGAGTTGTTGCAATTTCAATAGTTGTTTCAATGTGCACTCATCTTTATTTATAGACTCGAAAATCTGCCCATTGAAGGGAGACAAATCTTCAACCTATAATGTCTTGATCTTCATCGTACAGTTCCATTTAATTTGTAGCATCCTTGCATGTACACGTGTCCTCTTTTGATTAGCTTCATCTTGATTGTATCTACTGGTAATGTAGCATGATTACTTTCTCTTGATTTGATTCTATCGCAGAGTAGCCTTCGATCATGTGCGTTTGTTCTTCTAGGTTGCTTTAGACATTCGGATTGTAGCTTCCTTTTGCTTACAACATCCTCATGTTGCAGAATTCTTTCCTTTGTAGATGCAGTAACCTTTCCTTCACAGCGTCAGTAACCTTTTCTTCGAGAATTTAGCAACCTTTCTTTGCAGTATCCTTTAGGACTTAGAGAATTTTAACAAGTAAAATTACAAAGACTCACTAAAATAAAGTGAGGAAAAGGGTACTCTCCTTTCTTATTATAGCATGGTTTTTGTTTCATCAAAAATTACTTAATCAATTACTAACAATATGAAATAGATGAAGTGTTATACAATTCGCATATCTTAATTAACCTATTATTTTTACATAAGACTTCTATAATCTTTCCGTTCCTCTTTAAATTCATACAGGTGAAATTCATCAACTGTAATTTTGGAAATAATATTATTCCTTTAAAAATGACAAAATATTTTGTGCAACTGGTGCATGAATCTAGGATCTATGCACCCGGGTCGACCCGTTCCACGCTCCCCTGACGCGCGTTTCCTCGCACCCCACGCGCCTGGTGGGTGCGCTCAAACCCACCAAAATTCGCTCCAGGCAGTCATACATTTATGTTATGTTAGTGTTACCTTCATGAAGGTAACATGAAGGTAAAACTAACATAATATGAAGGTATGATTAAAATTGTTTTTTACCTTCATATTATGTTAGTGTTACCTTCATGTTATGTTAGTGTTACCTTCGTGTTAATTTAATTCAATGTTTTAAACTAAGGGTATGTAATCTGGAAATGAGGTAACACGAAGGTAACACTAACATAACATGAAGGTAACGACCAAAACACGCGAGAAAGTAAAGATCTCAGATCCGTGCAACTGGTGTACAGGGAGAGCAACTCTTAAAAAAATTATTAAATAATTAAAAAAATATGCAAAATGCTAGGCTAGCTTATTACTTTTATGAGTTTTAACTGATTGCACTATATATATTTTAAATAAAAAAATTGATAAACCCCAGATTAATATATAATATGACTGAGGTTGTTCAAACTTGAAATAAGTCATGAATCAAGTGCATGCAAGGAAGTTTGAGAGTGCTACTAGTACATCTAATTAATTAATGAATTTAGGACCACAATGACACCAAACACGCCATCATCACTAATTAAGAATAGATCCATTTGATTTCTATGATCTCAAATCATGTCACCTCAATCATCACCTGCATTATCATACTTCCACTATAATAAACTTGCACAATTACCATTAATATATACCATGGAATGAACAAGTGCAAAGCTCTTAATCTCAGAAAAAGGCACTATAATGGTATGCATATTTGCTTTTACAATGAAGTCTCTCTCCCTCCCCCCTGAAATTAATCATGTAATAATTCTTGTTATATATTCAGATATTTCTCAGAAATGATGTCACCATTCAACCCAAAGAGGAGCCAAAGAAGGGGGGAAGTAGAGCTGCTATATTCGTGTTTGGTACTTGGCAAAACTATTACATATTTTTCTTCAATACTCATGTTTTATTTTTAGAAAAAAAGGAGATCTTGTTATAGATTTTGAGGATGCATGGTGATGATGCAGTTATGGCATCGGTGGAAACGATGACGTTTATTTCGAATGGGGTTAGTTTATTCACATACTTCAATGGGTATATGAACTTCAGCTTAACAAAATCAGCAACAGCTCTCACAAACTATATGGGAACTGCTTTTCTGCTATCACTCTTTGGAGGATTCATCTCAGATACTTATTTCTCAACCTTCAAAACCTGTCTCCTCTTTGGAAGCTTTGAAGTTGTGGTATGTGATTTCCCTTCTCTTATGTCATCTCTTATCCTTCACTTTCAACATTCTACCCCTTTTGGCCTTCAACTTATAATTAATATATCCATTTCAAATTAGTGTTTGGATTCGCTTTCTTTAATGCACTTTTAGCCATTTGCGATTAAAACAAAACAAAAATGCTAGCCAAAACTTAACACTAATATTTATTTGGGGTTATATTTGGACATTTTAACTATTCCTGCCCATACCAAATACTGTGGCTCATCCAATCAAAATAAGTCATCACCGTACTCTATATATGAACATAATCGAATTGATCATCAAATATCAGGTTTATACCAACAAATTTTATTTATTAGATAAATAAACACAAATAAGTGTAGGAAATAAAATTATGGAGTGCAATTTCTTTAGTCGTTTGATTCTTCTCTTGAGAGTTTGGAGTTGACTTTGACTTTTGAGGAAGAAGAAAATGTTTGATTCTTAAGTTTAGCACCCTATTCGAATCAAGATACAACCTTGTAGAAACTGTTGATTCGAGGGTTTAGCACCTTATTCGAGTCAAGACAGTTCTGCAAACTGTTCGATTCGAGAGTTTAGCACTCTTTTTGAATCAAATGCAGTTTGGAGACATTTGCGAAGACCGTCTTTGACTAGCTTGTATGGATATTGTCATCGCTGGAGAGCCAAACTTGAACTTGGCTTTAGTTGAAAATGAAATTGTTTGATTCTACATTCTTAAAACATGCGGATCAAGCACAATTTCGAAGAACTATTTTATTGATTCTACGGTTTTAAAATCATTTGGAATCAAAAGACAATTTCGATGATTTGTTGTCGGAGAACTTGACAAAGACATTGCTGCCCTAGAACTTGAAGACGCTGCCGCCGTCGTAGAACTTGAAGAAGCTGCCGCCACCGCCGTCGGTTGCCGTAGAACTTGAAGATGCGGTCATAGAACTTGAAGAAAAACTGTCGCCGTCGCCGTTGCCATATTTATAGATGTTGACGTAGAATTCGGATAGGATTAGAAGTAGAAACCTGATAAGATTAGGATTTCAATAAAGTGATTTGATTAGTCCATCATAATTTAAATTCTATCCAAAAGAAGACTTCTAATCCTGATAGGTTTTAGGATTTCAATGGAGTGATGTGATTGGTCCATCATAATTTGATGTCTATCCAGAAAAACGGATTTTTGATAGATATAGGACTCTTCAAAATTCCATATCCATAAACTTATTTGAGATAATTATCAAATTCAATATATTTTGATAATATTTACAACAATTTGACACGTGACAACTTTTAATTGACCGGTTTGTAAAATTTGATTATCTAGAAAGTTGTACCACTCTAACTCGTATAGATAATCAAGTTATTCATTTTCATTTTTTCCATGGCAAAATATTTTGTGCAACTGATGCATGGATCTAGGATCCATACACCCGGGTCGACCCGCCCCACACGTCTCTGACGCGTTTTCACGCGCCCCAATGTGCTCTCACGCACCCCCACGCGCCTGGTGGGTGCGCTCAAAGCCACCAAGATTCGCTCCCGGCAGTCATACCCTCATGTTATGTTAGGGTTACCTTCATGTTATGTTAGTGTTACCCTCATGAGGGTAACACTAACATAACATGAAGGTAACTCTAATATAACGTGAGGGTCACTCTAACATAACATGAATGTATGATTAACATTGTTTTTTACCTTCATGTTATGTTAATGTTACTTTCATGTTATGTTAGTGTTATCTTCATGTTATATTAGTGTTACCTTCGTGTTATTTTAGTTCAGTGGTTTTAAACTAAGAGTATGAAATCTGGAGATAGGGTCACATTAACATAATGCGAAGGTAACCCTAACATAACACGAAGGTAACACGAACATAACGTGAATGTAATGATCAAAACACACGAAAAAAGTAAAGAGGCGCACGGCCCATACACGGACTAGTTGCACGGATCTCAACTGATGCACAGGAAAGTAAATTTTTTTCCATACCACTCAAACTCACACCATACCACCATATTATTTGGAGAATACAATGACCAAAATTGTTAAAAAGAAGTCACAAATTTTATGAAATGGAAAAAAAGTTATAGGGGTTCATTTGGGTGTTCAAAAGTAAAATTACTTTAAACTCCATTTGTATGGAGAAATTGGAAATATATGATTTGACAAAACTTAATATTAAATTCACTCAAATCGAAGTAAATTCAAATTCCACTCATATCATCAATATTAGTTTAATAGATGAATTTTTAATTCATATGTATTAAAACATTACCAATGACATTTCTAGTACAAATTTCAGTTATCCTCAAATCCTTTAAACTAAATTATGACGTCTTGATATTTTTAATAGGGAGAATTGCAAATTAGGATAGTAACTTTAGACTCCATCCGTATGGATGAATTTGAAGTTCCTAAAGGTAAATTAATCGGTGGTGTTTGGATAGACGTGGATTTGAAATCAATCACTTTTATTTTTAACAAATATTTTAGCAATATTAGTATATTTCAATTCCGTTCAAACTTGAATGAATTTAAAATTCATCCATTTAAAATAATTTAATCCAAATGAAGTTTTAGGTTTTCGATGAAAATAGGTGAGTATGTTTGGACATACAAATCAGAAAATTTATCTTTTTAATTTCATATAATAAATTCATATATTTTATCTTTCATTAAATGTTATTTGTGGATTTTTTTTAGATTAACCTTACAACATTAATAGAATATTATTAGTTTTACATTCAAATTTAATTATTATTTTCAACAATTTTATAATAGCTTTTAAACTTTTAAACATTTTACAACCCTTCATAAAATGAAATTTAGCTTTTAGACCTATTTTTCACATTTATATATTAAAATTATAGAATAATTTTCAAATTTTTAAAATTTTGACAATGTTTAAATTTTATAATTTTCAGATTTTTTAATTATATCATTAAAATATAATCATATAACAATATCATTCAAAACAATAAATTCATATATTTTATCATTCATATAATAAATTTATCTTTTTATTTTCAGATAATATATTCATATAATTGATCTTAATCTCCCTATTAATAACCTTTTGGTTTTCATATAATTTTATTCAAATTTAAAATATTTTTATTTAAAAATCAAATTTACCTTTTATTATATATATATATATATGTATATGTATATGTATATGTATAATAGAACCATTAGAAGAAATTAGAAATTTGTAGTTTTCCCTCCTAAACATATCACATCAAACTTTTAGCTAATAAAAGAATTCTAAATATTAATAGTTTTTTCAAGAAAAATTGACCATGTTATTTCATACTCTTTTCAATATAATATATTGTCATTATTTTGTATTTATAATAATAATAATTATTAATATTGTTGTTGTTGTTATTAACTATTTGTTGTTGTTGATGATTGTTGTTCATTGTTCAACAATAATTTAATTATTTTTTTAATATATTCACTATAATAATAATTACTTAATGTCTATAAATATTCTCATTATCAACTTTAATGTTTAAGATATTCTTTTTGATTATAAGAAATGATTAAATAAATGATTATGAAAATTTATATTGTTAATTTGTGACTTTTAACCAACTACAACAATCAGTAGCTTATCAAATTATTTATCGAGAGCCATGAAAAATATTCAACAAAAGATAGAAACAAACATAATGTAAGCTTTCATTTCATTTTATTTTTGAACTTTAGTTACTTAATGTCTAGAATTATTCTTAATATCAATTTTATAATTAAACAAATCTTAAGGTATTTTTTGTAATTATGAGAAATGTTGTATATAAATAAATATGTTAAAACTAAATTAAAGCAAGTACATATCTGATATATAAATTAACGAATTAACGAAGTTAAAAAGCATGCTCAATTAATTAATGAATTAACAAAATAGATTAAAAAAATTTGAAGACTTAACGAAATAAATAAAAAGAAATAACACATTAATGAAATAAATAGAAATTAACAAAAAAAAAAAAAAAGGTAAAAGCTTAACGAATTAAAATAAGGGGCACCAATGATTAAAAAGCTCAACGAAAATAAGGGGCAACAATTAATTAGAAAAGTTTTAAGAATTAACGAAAACAAAAGTTTTAAGCTTAACGAAAGTTCTAAGTTTTAAGACTTTACGAAATAATTAAATAAATTTTAAACACTTAACGAAATAAATTTTAAAAAATAATGAATTAACGAAATAAATTAAAAAATGCAAAAATTAAGGGGAATTAACGAATTAAATTCATTAACCTTTATGATAAAAATTCGTTAACCCAATTAAATTAAGGGGATTAACGAAAAGCACACTCCAAATTCGTTAAACCCTTTAACATAAATTCGTTAACCCCTTTAAGATGGAGATGCTTCGTCAACTTCTCTGTTAAGGAAAGTTAACGAAATTGTACCTATTTTTTCGTTAACCCTTTTAAAATTGCAGGTGTTAACGAAGAATTAGAATAATTCTTCGTTAACTTCTTAAATTAGGATTTAACGATAATTACATAACTTCGAAATTCTTTAATTCGTTAATTAGTACAAATTTAGGGTTTAACGAATAGAAAATGGTAATTTTCGAAGATTAAACCTAATTGTTTTTCATATTATCAAATAATATTACTCTTTAGAAATCCTTATAAACCCTAATTTTATATAAAAACTGAAACCTTATAAACCTTAATTGTGAAACATTCTAAACCCTAATTGTGAAACCCTATTTATTAAACCCTAATTATTTTGTGAAACACTAAGATTTCATCAAGATTAAACTCTCTATCATAACTAAACAAATTAAACTTTAAATAAACTAAACTATTCCCTGAAGAACTAAACTACTACTAAACAATTAAATACTTACTTGATTTAAGAAGCAAATAAATCACATGCCTCTGCAAAAGTATCTCTAAAGTTGTACTTTGTATTTGTACTTAAAGTAAAATTGGGTATTTGGGGATAATAGTTTATATTATTGGGTAGTTGGTACAATAGTTTATATTGGTGGATAAAAAGGTATGCATGTTATATGTTTTTGGGTATTTTGGGGTATTTCCTCTATTATTAATTGGTCATTTTTAACTACTTCAAAATTATTGGCTTGTCAAATTATTTATTGAACCACGAAATTTTTTTTAAAAAATACAAAATTAAATAAAATGCAATCAGGTTTTTAATTTTTTTTGATTAATTGTAATTACGTAATGTTTAAAATTATTGTTATTATCATCAATTTAAAAGTAAAAATAAATATTAATATAGTTTTTATAATTATGAGAAATGTTGAATATAAATTAATATTATAAAATTTATATTGTTAATTGATCACTTTTAATTAACTCCAAAATTCATTGTGATATTCAAATTATCTATCAAGCTGCCTTGAAAAAAATATTATATAAAACTCAAGCAAATGGAATGTAAGTTTTCAAGTTCATTGTTTAATTAAGTTAATTATAAATTTTGTATTCCAACTTTTTAATATTATCAAGTATAATTTCAAATTAATACAATTTGTGTTATTTGAATATAGATATCACACCATCAAAGTCCTAAAAGACAGACAAGAGATGGGGTTGAATTCAACCAAATTTAACTCTACTTTTAACTAATTAATGAGTTTTTCAAATTATGAAAATACAACTTTCAAACTCAATAGAAATATGAAAATTATATTTTTATATTATATAAAGTTTGAAATAATAAAGACATATGAACAAACTTTACACAATAATTTTATTATATTATTATAAATAGCATATATTACCAACATAAATAATAAAATAACGCATTGCGCGGGTGAATAATTACAAGTTTAAAAAATAAATAAAGACCTAGTTTCTTTTTGATGTTCTTTTTCTAAATTTCTTGAGAAATTACAAACATAACAACTAGGCGCCAAACAAGTTATAGTATGCTTGGAGTCTGGTGGACAAACATATTTTTACATGTTCAGGCAACCAGAATTGAATGAAGCACGTCGAGTAGATCAAATTTCTACCCATTTTTTACTCATCCACCATCTCTTGTTGGGTGGCATGTGATTATCATTTGAAGTCATACTCTAGTGGTTTTCTCCTTTATTGGTGGTAAGACCAGTCCACTACACCATGTTTGGTGGAGTGTCATGTGTTTGTAAGGTGTGGTATGAACCCATTGAACCTATACTATTACAAGTTTCTTGAATCTTTTGAACCTATAATATTACAAGTTCAAAACATAAATCTTCTAAGGATTTATGACCTGATTATCGAGTCTAATTAGACTCATTTTCTCTAATTACATTTGAGGGTTCTATTATCTAAAAATCCTTTTTTAGGATCCTTTCTTTTATGTTGCTCGGGTCTATCACTTTTAACCTTGATGTCTTGTCCAAACAATGACTACTCTTGTAAGTAAGAACAAAATCATTCTTCCCATCTATTGATATGTATCATATTACATATCTTTTTTCTCGTGTTTTTCCATTGTCAGAACCTTATTTTCCCAAATGAGTTTCCTTTTATTTTTAAAAAGGTTTTCCACAAATCTGGTTTTCCACAAAATTAATAAGATTTTAGATTCTATTCTAGAATTAGAAATATACATACACACATACATATATATACACACATACATCTTAGTAAATAAATATGTAATCAAATTGATCCGAACCTAACTCTGGATTATTTATCTTTGATTTATTTAGTAATCGAACAAACTTGAGCATAATTTATCGAAATAAATATTAGTTACCAAAATACGTAGATAGTTGTATATATATTGTTAACATTAACAAAAAAACATCAATGAATTCAGTCATGAATAACTTCTCAAACACTTTGTTCGTTCGCACCTCCATTCGCAAGGTTACTCAAGCTTAATCGAGTCTTAACCAACTTAACACATATTAACATTAAATTATTAATTATATTATTCAACTTATCAACAAAATAAATTATGTGTTTCGTAAAAAATATAACATATTATCTAAAATTTATAACTTAACCATAAAACATATCTATAATAGATATCTACATATTTATATTTATCATCAGTAAGAATTTAAGTGTTACAATTACATTCTTATTTTAACATATTACGAGTCTTGTAATGAATTAGTTCATGAGATAATGAGGCGAATAACGTCAAGTTTGAAATTTTGAATTTTTTTGAATTAATACTTCACTTTATCTATCTCTGTGAGACGGACCTATATTCCCCATGCTTGACTCGTGGAAATTTCATCCTAAGTAAGGGCTACGACTAAAGGACTGCTCGTTGGTGGAGCTTTTACTTTCATAAAAGATACCATGTCAGGTCGTTCTAGTTTAATAAGATGGAAGACTGAATGAGAAGATTTCTAGACTTGCTGATATTAATTTCAGCTTCCAAAATATCTCCTCGCCCGAGGTGTGGGTTGTTTTTCCATGAGTCATAAACTGTTGTGGCAATCCATTTTGATAATTTTGCAATTTTCGGGAAGCTCAATTATGTGGTAAGAATTGAAGCGATCGCTCCAAGATCATACCATTCTTGTACGTCCTGCGGGTTTGCTCCTGCAAGCATCTAAAATCATTAGCGTCTGTATAGACCACTAACTGATTTTCATCCTGTGGTATTGCAAGTTTAGACAATTTGATGCAAATTTGCTTCAACTCACATAACTCATTGGGAATGTATATCTTCCCATTACCATTTAGTCTTTTCATCCTTTTGTAGTAATGGATGAAAATTATTTTTGTACTTTCGCTATCTTTGATAAAAACACCTGCAAAGTTATTTACCCCCAAGAAGCTTTGGATGCTTCTTATCGTTTAGAACATCTAGAAAATTGTTGAGTTTCTCTACAATATGTGTATATGTGTATAGAACGACATGTGTCTACTAATGATTATTTTTTTAGTATATATAAATAATATTAATTATTGGGTGAATTAGACATTGTGGATTTCACAAAACCATAAATATTTTTTTTCTTATAATAAATAATATTTAAAATTTTCTAATTATAATAATTTATTTCGGTAAGCTCGTATAATACACGACCATATACAAGTATTTATATACATATGTATGTATGTATGTATCTATGTAGGTATGCATTATATATGTTGGGTAATTGGTTTAGGAAAATGGTGGTTTGAACCATTTGAACCAATGGTTAAGTAGTTAAGGTTAAATCCTTTTTAGGGTTGAATGCATTAGATTAACTTACATTAGTAGTAGATAATCGAAGCATGTTGAATTGCTTAAAACCATTTTTTGGTGAGCGAGAAATTAATCTCTAAAGTTAGTCTTTTAGAGATGGGAATGGAAAGGTCTTGGGTGTAGAGAAATGTGCTTAACTACACACATTGGAAGTCCAATCTTGAAAATGTTAGCATGAAGTTAACCTTATGCAAAACACTCTTGGAGTAACATATTTGTGCAAAACATACGCGCGCGGGGCGCGGTTCGGATGGAACTGGCCCAACCTGACCTCGGCCGTAGGACTTGGTCCTTGGCAATGGGACTGTGGACTGGACTTGGACGAATGGGGCTGAGTTTTGTGACCTGCTTTAATTTTTTGGAGTAAGTATAGAAGCATTCAGAGTAACCTACGAGGATGCTAGAGCAAGCTTCTGCAGAGGTTGCTCTAATCAACCTGCAAGAGTTTGGTTCAAGCAACCTGCAAGGTTACTAATCAAGTTGCAGTTACTTTTTTGAAGGGGTTGTTACCACGCATTAAATTCTCATCAATTACTTTTTTGAAGGGGCTATTACCATGCATTAAATCCTCATTATTGGGGGGATAAATTCCCATCAATTCTCAAATGTAACCCCCATGTTGGAGACCTATAAATAGGGCATCTTGCATCATTTCAAGACATACAATTCGAATACAAAGCATCACAAAACATATATACACATAGTCCTCTTTGCATCAAAAGCTCATTTCTCAAACACTAAAGTTCTTTGGAGCTCTCGAGATTGTGGTGCTACTTCTCTATAGACGAAGTCGTTTTATCTTTAAGAGGTGATATGTAGGGTCCAATGAGCACTACCCAAGGCATATCTCGTCTTAAGGAGAGAGGGTTTTTCCTTGACTCGGCTTGCTACATATTCGTTGTAATAGAATAGGTTGCTACATGTCACCTTTTTTGTTGTTGTTTTTTTTTCTAGTATCGTTTGTCGTATTCTACAAGTTCTGCCCATTGTTGTGCAAACAATTTCAAACAATCTAAGGTTAGATAATCTGAACATGTCGAACAACAAGATTGACACCTTCACTATAGTAACCTCCACGACAATGGTGCAGCTCGACCTACAATTCTTCCTATTACTGAGGAAACCTGAGAAGTTCATAGGTGAGAACTTGAAGAGATTACAGCAGAAGATGTTGTTCTATTTTACCACCCAACTGGTGTGGTCATGTATCTGAAGCAAGACCTACATGTGGTTGCTGAAAATAGTACAAACATGGGGACTCATACGCCACTTGATGCGTGAATACATAGTGACTTCCTATGCAACAACTACATCCTTAATGGAATGAGCGGTGCGCTGTATAACATGCACGCTAGTGCCAAACGACGAAGGAGCTATAGGATACTCTTGAGAAGAAGTACAAAATCGAGGATGCCAGAGTCAAGAAATTTATAGTGGCTCGGTTCCTTGATTTTCAAATGGTGGACGCACGTCCTGTTATGGACCAAGTGCAAGACTTCCAATTGGTTGTGCACGAGCAAGCTGAAGGCATGAATTTACCGAAGCCTTTCATTGTGACTTGTGTGATTGAGAAGCTTCCACTAAGTTGGAGGGACTTCAAGAATTATTTAAAGCACAAACGAATGGAGATGACCCTTGAGGACTTGATTGTCAGGCTTCGCATTGAGGAGGACAATAGAAGGCATATCCTAGAACTCATTTGCCTATGGATTCTAAGACCAACCTATTTGAGTGCAATAACAGAAAGCCCCCAAACCCCAATCAAGGTGAAAAGGGAAAGAAGCTTCGAAAGCTATCAAGTTTGTTCGGAATTGCTAGCAAGCGTAACAACAAGGCTAAAGATTGTAGGTTGTCTAAGAAGAAGAAGAGAAATCAAGCCAGTGTAGTCGAGCAAAACAAAAGGATTTGAGTAGACCTATGTGGTGGTGTTTGAAGCTAACTTGGTGGATAATAATTTGTGGAACACCAGAGCCACTTGTCATGTTTACTCAGATAAGGGGGTATTTTCCTCCTATTAAATCGAGAGTGGAAGAAAGCTTCACATGGGACACCAAGCCTCATCCAACGTGGTTTGTGTTGGTAACATGATTTTAAAGCTCACTTTCGGCTAGGAAGTCACGTTGAAGAATGTTTTGCATGTCCCAAACATTCGTAAGAACCTAGTTAGTGGTTTGTTGCTTGTAAACCACTGCTTCAAGTTCGTATTTGAGACTGAAAAGTTTATACTTATGAAGCATGATGTGTTTCTAGGTAGGGGCTATTTAAAGCTCAATGTAATGGCAAAATGCCCAACTGTACCTAAAGGTAAAAATGAGAATGCTATAACTTTTTCTTATGTTGTTTAGTATTGTGATTTATGGCATAATAATTTTGGACATATTAATCTAAATGTTATAAAAAGACTTGTAAATTTGGATTTACTTAAAGTCGATTAAATTAACACACAAAAGAACTGCAATATGTGTATTGAAGCCAAAATGACTAAGTTACCTTTCCATAATCTAGAAAGGAGCACAAAACCTCTAAGAGTTGATTCGAACGGATGCGTGTGGTTTAAAATTTGTGCAAACTAGAGGTGGGAATAAGTATTTTATTACTTTTATTGATGATTGCACAAAGTATTGTTATGTCTACCTCTTTAAAAGTAATGATGAAGCTATAAAAGCTTTCAATTGAATGAGGTAGAAAATCAATTGAAAAACAAGATAAAAGCTATACGAAGTGATAGAGGTGGAAAATACGTAGCACCGGTTGAGAAGTTGTGTCCACAAAGCGGCATAATTTACTAAATAATGGCTTCATACTCACCTCAATCAAATGGCATGGCCGAACGCAAAAATCGTACTCCAAAAATGATGATCAATGCTAATAAGCTTAGGGTTGCCACAGAACCTGTAGTGGGAGACCATCCTTACGGCAAATTATATAATACATAAAATTCTTCTAAAAGGAAAGAGTGAGACCCCTTACCAACTTGGAAATGACGTAAACTATCAAATAAATACCTGAAAGAGTTGGGGGGGTGTTTGGCCAAAGTGAAGCCACCTCCTAAATAAGTGAAAATCGATGATCGATTGTATCTTTGTTGGTTATGCACTTAATGTGCGTATTGTTTCTTAATTCATAAGTCAGAAATTCCCAATATGACCGAGGGGTTGACGATAGAATCAAAGAATGTCATATTCTTTGAAAATATAAATCCTTGCAAAGAAAGGATGGAAATTAGTTCATATAAAAGAACTTAGAACAAACTACAAGTAGTTCTAGTCCTTTAAAAGAGGAACATAGAAGTAGCAAGAGAGTTAAAGTTGCTAAAAGTTTTGGTCCTAATTTCATCACGTATATGTTGGATGATGAATCCAGCTGGTCGATCAAATAGACTCTTTCACGACCTGTCACTAACTGTGAGATTGTTTTCATCATGTAAAACAACACATACGAGTTAGTTGATCTTCCTCCCGGTTGTAAGCCCATAGGATGTAAATGGATCCTAAAAAGAAAATACAAGGCTGATGGAAAAATATAGACAAGTATAAGGCTCGTCTAGTTGCTAAGGGATTTAAGAAAATAGAAGGAGATGACTTCTTCGACACGTATTCACCAGTAACAAGAATTACATCGATATGTATGCTAATAGAGATTGTTGCATTGCAAATTCATTAATTGGATATCAGAAAGGCGTTTCTAAATGGTGAGTTAGTAGAAGAGGTGTATATGAAACAACCCGAAGGGAACATAGCAAGCAGCTAAACAATGACAGGTGAAATTTAATAGCACTATGTTATCAAATGTCTTTAAGACCAATGGATGCGACAAATGCATCTACATGAAAGACACGATTGAGAAGTACATCATTGTATATCTTTACGTAAATGACATGTTAATCATGAATAGCAACCATGAAGTCATTGTTGAAACAAAGCACATGTTGAAAAGACACTGTGACACGAAAGATATGAGTATGGCTGACGTGATCCTCAGGGGTCAAAATCCTTAAGATGTCGGAAGGCATTGCACTAGCACAATCTTACTATGTTGAGAAAGTATTAAGAAAGTTCAATTCTATGACGATCCACCTACCAAAACATCATTGAAGCTCAATGTATATTTGAGCAAAAATTGAGGTGAGCCTATAGCTCAAGTTGAATATGCAAAGATTATAGGGAGCTTGACATACATAACGAATCATACAAGACCCGACCTGGCGTGCTCGATAAACATGTTAAGCAGATTCTTGAGTAATCGAAGAAATGAGCATTGGAAAGCACTCGTGAGAGTCTTGAGATATTTGAAATATACTCTTGACTATGGATTGTGTTACACGAGATATCCTCCTTTACTCGAAGAATATAATGATGCAAACTGGATTTGTGACACAAACAACTCATTCTCCACGAGTGGATACATATTCACTATAGGTGGTGAATCCGTATCATGGAAATCGAAAAAACAAACGTGCATAGCACGATCCACTATGAAGTGTGAGTTTATAGCCTTGGAGGGAGAGGAAGCCGAGTGGATTCAAAACTTTTAGGAAGAAATTCCATGTTGGAGTAATTTGGTTACAACCGTGATGGTGCATTGTGATTGTCAAGCGACGATTAGCAGACGACAAATGTTATGTACAATGCTAAGTCGAGACATACTACATGTCGACACAATATCGTGAGACAATTGATCTCGACCGTCGTGATTTCGATATATTACGTAAAGTCGGAAGACAATTTAGTTGATCCTTTGATGAAAGGATTAAATCGAGATAAAATGAACCAGTTGCTAGGGGGAATGAGATTAAAATCCACAACTTGAAAACTTTCTAAGTGGAAACCCAACCATGGAGATTGGAGATCCTAGAACCATGAGGGAAAACTAAGCGGTGAAAGTTGGTGAAATACGCTTGGAAATATAAAATCCCTTCCCTAGAGAGCAAGCCAAGTGTGATGCATACACTTGTGGTGAGGTTAAGTCATTACGACTTTTAATGATTCCTAATAACACCTCATGGAGGTTGAGTATAGCATGGTACTTGGAAGGATATCACCTATATAAGTGAGAAGTGGTTGCCGGCTTCTTGAATCCATGTCTGGCTGAAAAGTACACAAATGTGAGAGCAAAGGTGTATGAGACTTTGTTGTGTTGTTGTTGTCCGCGTGAACACTAAGAGGGAGTAGTCCAATACATTGTGTCCACTAAGCCGTCAGTGCATCCAATGGCATTAACTATGTAAGGTTCAAGGCCAAAAGCTACCTATCATTATGCAACACTGTCTCTTGTGGACTGAGCTTTTAGCGCCTTACATTTATTCATTAATTTCCACTCATGTGGGGGATTGTTGGAAAATTGGTTTAGTTTCATGTTGGTTTGAACCATTTAAACCAATGGTTAAGTGGCTAAGATTAAATCCTTTTATGGATTGAATGTCATAAGATTAATCTACATTTGTAGTAGATAATCGAGGCATGTTGAATTGCTCAAAACCAATTTTTGGTGAGTGAGAAATTAATCTCTAAAGATAGTCATTTAGAGATGTGAATGAAAATGTCTTGGATATAGGGAAATTTGTTTAACTATCCCACATTGGAAGTTAAACCTTGGATATGTTGACATAAAGTAAACCTTATAAGGTGGCTTAGTAATTGATATACTCTTGGAGTAACATGCTTGTGCAAAACAAACATGAGCGCGCACACTGCTTAGCTCACATCGGACCGACCCGACCCGACCTCAGTCATGGGCCTTGGTCCTTGGCAATTAGACTGTGGGTTGGACTTGGGCGGTGGGGCTCAGGAGGTGTGACCCGCTTTAATTTTTTAGAGAAAGTATGGGTCGAAACATGCTGTAAGGATGTTTCTTCAAGCATGCTGAGTTAACCTGCGAGGATGCTAGAGCAAGCTCCTGCTCCAAGAAACCTGTGAGGTCACTATGCAAGCTCCTGTAGAGGTTGCTTCAAGCGTGCAAGGTCACTAAACAAGCTTCTTGTCGGGGTTGCTTGAAGCAACCTGCGAGATTACTAAACAAGCTACAATTAATTTTTTGTAAGGGTTGTTACCACACATTGAATTCCATTATTGGGTGGATAAGTTCCCATAAATTCTCAGATATAACCCCCATATTGGAGACCTACATATAGGGCATCTCACATCATTTCAAGACATACAATTTGACTACAAAGCATCATAGAACATATATACATATAGTCCTCTTTGTATCAAAAGCTCAGTTTACATTAAAATTCGTCTGAGCTCTCGAGATTATCGTGCTACTTCTCTAGAGATGAAGTCACTTTATCTTTGAGAGACGATACGCACGATCCGATGAACACTACCCTGGTGTATCTCGTCTTAAGGAGAGAGGGCGCTTCCTCGACTTGACTTGCTACATATTCTTTGTAATAGAATAGATTGC
The DNA here is from genome assembly GCA_005771605.1 of Scutellaria baicalensis. Taxonomy (NCBI): domain Eukaryota; kingdom Viridiplantae; phylum Streptophyta; class Magnoliopsida; order Lamiales; family Lamiaceae; genus Scutellaria; species Scutellaria baicalensis. The sequence goes on from CM016728.1 coordinate 28,051,086, forward strand.
TATTAGTAACTTTGTCTGTTATTGTTTGTTTTCTGGTTTCGTTTTTCGTGTTCTAAAATTTCTATCCATTGTTGTGCTAGCAATTCCTAACAATATATCGGATAGACGAGTCGAGTAATAGGTAAAATGCTAAAAACTCATACCATACTCATACCCTAACATACTCTATAGGAGTTGTACCCTGTCCGTTGCCCTAAACTTCGCTGATATACCACCCGATTATCTAATTACCCTTGAAGAACCCTACACTATGAGTAAAATTGACATCCCCAATTTCATCCTTAAACAATGCACACTACTCTCATTATTGCACTACTCCCATGCAGATCCTCTTCCTTGTGACACACATACATATACATAGTTAATCTGCTATGGACTTCTTCGCAATCATGCACATCATGCCTCTAGTCAATTTGTCTTAAATTGCAACAACTTCTAAAGTTAACTATTATTAATTTTCATTCTCGAAACATATAAATAGTCTCCTATTTTGCCACACCCATGATAATGAAAACCTCCAAAATTAATGTAACAATTTTTTTCACAGTTATGTTAGTAATTTTTTTTTCAAATCTTACATGTATCACAAAAGAATTCGGAACATGCATAAATTAAATGGTATGACGTGACTAGCTAGTGATTCCAACTTTATAACATCATATGATGCTCATGTCAATAATTTGGATTCTTCTTCATAAATTATTGTTGTCGGGCATCAACATGAATTAATTCTTAGTAGTGTTAATAACCAACAAAAAATGTTAAACTAAGATGATGCATTCATAGAATTTGTTTTCATAAAAATATTAACATGCAACAATGATATTTGGGAAAGAGTAATAAAAACGTTAACATGAAAGCACGACATTTTAACAAAGAAATTGGAAAAGAGGCTAACAAACTTGTGTTACTCCTGCCAAACATGCATACCACCTTGTATTTTTTATTTTCTGTTAACTTTTTTTTTTTGCTTTTATTTATTTTTCTATTTTTCTAACTTTTATTTTATTGCACTATATATAAATTATATTCTAAATTATAATTATATCATAAAAGTATATTATCTTTATATTTAATAAGCTTAATAAAAAAAATTTAATAAGTTAATATATATATGGGATAGTTGATTATATATTTTGAATTGTAAATAAAAGTATTCATTTGATTTAAATTATAAATAAAGATGAGTTGATGAATAATACCTCACTCGCACATAATGATTAATAATGTTAATTAATGTGGTTGTGTGTCTTTAAAATTAAAATATTATTAAAATGATGTTGTGGCCACAAAAATGAGTGATTGATGGGGATGCCTTAAGTCTCTTAAAAAAACTGTGTGACTTCAATTAAACACATTGTGAAAGAGTATTAATGGTAGTTAAATGATCATTTTAAACTCTATGAAACAAGGTTGATTTCCCCCTTTTAACAATAACAAACCTATTTTTATGAACCCTAATCCACAAAATAGGGAAATTTTCAAGCATTATATATGTGAGATGCTCTTTGTTACACCATACATGATAGATGCATATGTAATTGATATTCAGGGTTACGGAGTTTTAGCAATACAAGCACATATGAGAGAGCTAAGGCCATTTCCATGCAAAGATGTTATCCCAAGTGAAAGCAAGCAATGTGAATCAGCAAGCAAGAGTGAAGAGGCCATATTATTCACCAGCCTCTATCTGGTTGCACTTGGAACCGGAGGGATCAAAGCAGCATTGCCTTCTCTCGGGGCTGATCAATTTGAAGAGACGAGCCCCGGTGAGAGGGCTGCATCTCATCTCTCCACCTTCTTCAACTGCTACATGTTTTTCCTCAACCTCGGTGCAATTTTTGGGGTCACCTTTGTAGTGTGGATAAATGATAAGAAAGGATGGGATTGGGCATTTGGTTTGTGTTCCATGGCTATGGCAATTGCTGTTTTGTTTCTAACACTTGGCCGTTCTTTTTTTCGAATTAACGCACCAAAAGGAAGCCATTTAACTAGGGTTTTACAGGTATTTATAACACCAATAAATGCAAAATCACATGTGTAATATGACACAACTAGTCCAACATATAATTTTATATGAGCAATTATGAAAAATTATACTTTGTCTTTCATCTTTACATAATGTAACTTTTCACTAAGAGAAGAGATAAAATTTCAGAATTTGTGAGTTTCACGCAATCTAAATTGCATGTGAGTTACCTGAATTGATCAGTCTATGTGAGTTTTGATTTTCATTTACATTTACCTATTCATTTAGGTGTTGGTTGCAGCTATAAGAAATCGAAATCTTCCATTGCCGGAAAGGGTAGAAGAGTTACATGAAGTTGATGAACAAGAAACTCAGATTCTTGAAAGGACTAATCAATTCAGGTATATAGGCATATAGGATTGGAATTGGGTGCAATTTTAGTCATCATGATTGTGAAAGTTAGCTGATATAGTTTTATTAAAGTTATATATATCATCACGTGCTATTTATGCTCATAAAGGTGCGCACACATATAACCAACCAAACTTGTATATAGATTGGCAATATAAGTTTTTTTCAACTAAGACACATTAATTGTATGTTTCTTTAACAACAAAATAGAGTTAATAGAGTTAATTATCTTAGATAATATTCAATTATAATTCTTAAGATCGAATGTCATTTTCTTCCCTTTCAGTTCAATACATTTTTTCGATCATGACAAATCTGCCAAAACAATATACTGATCAGTTAGTGAAATTATGACTAAATTAAAAATGTTTAAAGCTTTCACTAGCCCCACATAATGGAGAATTAATGTTTTGTTTTGTTTTTGTTGTCTTTTCTTTTAACAAATAAGCTTAAAATGAAGATAGAGCTCTAGTGGGGAAAAACTCATTTTTAGTCCCCTTGAGTCACTGTCTGATTCTAGTCCTGTTAAAATCATGTTTTCAATTTTAGTCCTGTCAAAGTAGAAATTGACAAATTTCAGTCATTTCTTTGCCAGAACTTTAATTTTCCCGCAAGTTTTGACCGAATGCAAATACTCACCCCCAATTTGAATTTTCCGTCCAACTTATGCTGACGTGGAATATTCTGTCCATGTGGCATTTTTTTTGATATAATACAAATTCCACATCATATTTCTCCGTAATTAATAAATCAAAACATAAAAAGAATTAAGAAAGGGGGAAAGGGAAAATTATGGTGGATTTGAGTTTCATTATCTCTATTCAAGCACCTTATTTTTGTTTTTCAATCTGACACTTTTCTTAGACATTTTATCGCTGAACTCTTTTAAAGCTTCATAATCATATTTCCATTCCCGCAGCTTCAAGAGTTCTTGCTTTCGAAGTGTGTTTTCATTTTTGAGCTTCTCATTCTCAATATTGAAACTTCAAAATATTTTAATAATTGTCTAACAAAACTATCTAGTTTCACATCATCAGATTTAAGAGATTTTAGGTTTTAGAAGTACCTTTTCTTCATCCTCTCCTTTAGCCATGAAGCAAATCATTGCCCAACTTGAGTTTGAGTCTGAAGATGATCCCTCATTTCCTTTAGAAGTTGATGCAGCTATATCCATTTGGCTCTTTCAAACTTCACTAGCATCGCCCTTAGTCTTCGCTTTTCTTTCCTACTTTTCTCTTTCCTCTGAGCTCTTTCTTTAGGTGGGTAGCAAAGAACAGGTGGAAATGAGCAATTTGTAGCAAAGTGACCTGGCTGCCTTAGCACAAGTCACAAGCTAGAGGTTGTTGTAGTGGCAGCTACTGCTGCATGGGAAAGATTTCCTTGTCCTGGCCTTTTATCATTCTTCTTGAAATTTTTAAACTTCTTTAGCAGCAGTGTCATGTCATCATCAGCTCCTTGGGGTCTGCTGCATGGGCAGTGCTGGTTGCAGCAATTGCTTCCCTTCATTTTGCAACAAGTGTAGTAACTTTGCTGCTTCCCTCATCCACTTCCTTCATTCTCCTATTGATATCGAACTCAAATGCTTTCAAGTCGGAGAAGAGATTGAACGTTTCCATCGACTTTAGATCCATGAAGTCTCTCATGGCTATAGTCTTGTTATCACACTCGGGTGGTAGAGCTCTTAGCACGATTTTTCTCCTTCTGTGAGTAGTGCTTTCCAAGAGTCTCTAGCTCATTCACTATCCCATAACTGCTCTAGATTTTTATCTCGAATAACTCAAATTTTTGAGTTTCAGTTGATATCTTGTTGTCCCTTGTAAGCTCAGTCCCCTCACAAACTTGTTCCAGTTTGTCCCAAATTTCCTTAGTTGTTCTGCAAGACTTCACCTTGCTGAAGTGCCTTGTCTAAGGTCCACTCTTGTCTTGGCTTTTCGATATGAGCCTGTACTGACTCTTCCTCAGTAGGATCCTTCTCATTGTCAGCTCCCTCTACAATCTTTTCTACTTTTCTTGCTTCTTTTGTTGCTAGTACGAAGACATGGTTTGGCATAGTGATTTCATAAGTTGTCTTTCAATAGCCACATTTCGTCGTACATGGCTGAGAGATGTGCATGCGTCCTTATTTTCCAATCATCATATTACTCAATAGAAAACATTGGCAACTTAGCATAATTAAGATCCATGATGAAAATAAGACAAGTAAAGCACTTAGGTCAAGCAAGGTAAATGCAGTACTTCAGAAGATAGACTAGAAGGTGGATCTAGATAGGCAACAAGACAAGTTGATTTTTAACCCAAATTGCTCTGATACCACTTGTTAGTCCTAAGTGTTACAGAGGTACAGGGGGGATGAGTGAACCTTTATCAATTTTCCGTTTTTGAACTCTATCAATTAGTTTTGCTGCAAGTTATCGATACTTGCAGCAAACTCGCTCTAAAGAGTGTTGTGCTTGCAGAAACGGTAAGACGCAGAAGTAAAAGACTTAGAGTTTTATTCACATCAGAATTCGTGATAGATAGAGTTTCAGAAAATAAGGTAATGTTTAACTAAAAAGTTAAAAGGTTACAACACATATAAGCATATGCATATAAACTCATATAAGCAACATACAACAAGATATATATATATATATATATAGATAGATATAAGAAAGTTGTAAATGCAGAATATACACACACAAGGGTTTAGAGAGGTTCAAAGGTGTATGCCTTTTACGTCCTCTTTTCTCCAACACAACCAGGAAATCCACTTGGCCAATGGATTTACAGGACTCATTCCAAACAATCTTCGCCTAAGTATAAAAACCATCTAAACTCTTACTACCTTCCTAGGTTAGTCAAACAGGGACCCACATAGAGGAATGTCTTACACAAGGACTAAAACACACATCGAGGTATTTTTTCTCTCGACTATGGACACCTAAAACAACCTAAGTACACAACAAAATGGTTAAAGAATAAAAGAAATTCTCCAACTAAAATGAAGCTAAGTCTTCAATGGATATGAACGTTGCTGAGGATTTGCTCATAGGTTGAGTGAATTGAAAAATGTTTTGATCTTTGAAGTGCTTTGAATTGCTTAGGATATGAAAGTGAGAGCTCTTAGTAGTATTCAATTTTTCGGTTGTCTTCTTTAGCTTCACTTTTCCTCTATTTATATGTGGTTGAATGCACTCGTTAAAGGAACCACATTACACGTGTCTTCTTCTGATTCCTCTTAGGTTTGACTCCTTGTTCTTCTTGATCATATTTGTCGTTATGCTCAATTGCCTTGGATAGAACCGCAGTGACAACTAAAGTCTGGATGTCTCATCGTATTCTTTGACATGCAGCAGCCTTTTCTGATTGCTCATTAGTTGATCTTCTGCATGTGACTTCAGTTGCTATAACTTATTGGGGTTGTTGTATCACAGTAGTTGCTGCATTCTAAGACGTGCAGCTTCTAGGGTGCAGCATGAAACATACTTTCTTTTGGAAATACCTCTTAGTATGACGCTATAAGCAGACTTCTTCCTTTCCATGTTGCTTGTAGTATGCAATATTTCAATGTTGTAGAAGATTTCACAATCTCAAAGTCTTTTACGTATTGAATGAAAATTCGGTACTCTAATTTCCTAATACCTACAGCTTGTTTTGTCTTGTCAAAATCTTAAAAAAATTCTTCTTACAAAGGTTGTGGTTGGTGGTGGTGGAGAGGCGTCGGAATTTATCGTCGGTGATGGAGTTTGAGGCACTTGAATTTGCAATCCCCTTTCTTAATTTTATTTTTGTATTTTGATCAACAAAATAAATAAAATTATGTTTTTTTGATTCCTTTTTTTGAAAAACAAAGAATTCATTTTGTTGTTTTATAATTATGTTTTAGATTTATTTTTTGTTTTCTTAAATTTCAACTTTTTTATTTATGAATTATGGAGAATATGATGTGGAATTAGTATTATATCAAAATGAAATTCCATATGCGTAAAAAATTCACCATCAGCATGAGTTGGACGGAAAATGCAAATTGGAGATGAGTGTGTTGCACTCGCCAGCATCTTGCTGGAAAATCGATATTCCACTGACAAAATGATTGAAATTAGCCAATTTTAGCATTTACAGGACTAAAATTGAAAACATGATTTTAACGGGACTAAAATCGGATAGTAGCTCTTCAAGAGGACTAAAATGAGTTTTTCCCAACTCTGGTGAGATTGTTTCATGAATCTAATGTCATATGATGATAAATATAACCCATAGAATTGAGATTGTAAAATATGCATGTCCACAATTTTCCTTAGCAAAATAATACTCAGGATCAAGAATTAAAATTCATGCAGGTTTCTTGATCGTGCAGCAATTGTGAGGCCATTACAAGACACAAACAAGCATGAATCGTGGAAAATGTGCAGAATGAGTGAGATTGAAGAAACAAAAATCCTGATCCGAATGCTCCCAATACTAGTGAGCACAATCTTTATGAATACATGTTTGGCACAACTCCAAACCTTCTCCATCCAACAAAGCATGACAACTAACAGAAACATTGGAAGCTTCCAAATTCCGGCATCCTCTATTCCGGTCATCCCCCTTCTCTTCATGCTCATACTCATCCCCTTTTACGACCGACTTTTCGTCCCTTTGGCTAAGAAGTTCACTGGAATCCCCACCGGAATCACACAGCTCCAACGGATCGGGGTGGGGCTCGTGCTCTCCGCCATTTCCATGGTCGTGAGTGGATTTGTTGAAATGCATAGGAAAAATGTTGCTAAAAGGAAGGATATATTGCCCATAAGCATATTCTGGATAGGGATCCAATATGCTATATTTGGAGTGGCTGATATATTTACACTGGTGGGGATGTTGGAGTTCTTCTATGCAGAGAGCTCTTCGGGAATGAAGTCATTGGGCACGGCCATCTCGTGGTGCTCGTTTGCGTTCGGGTATTATATGAGCTCGGTAGTGGTGAATGTGGTGAACCAGGTGAGTGGAGGATGGCTTGCTAGCAATGAGCTGAATGAAGACAAGCTTGAGTACTTCTATTGGTTGCTTGCAGGGCTATGTGTGGTGAATTTTGGGCTCTATTTGGTGTGTGCGTCTTGGTATAAATATAAGAAAGTGCAAGTGAAAGTGAAAGTGAAGGAAGTGGATTGTGATATATAGTAGGTCAGATAGGATCCTATATTACATTAGTGTTATATCTCATGTTTAATAACATTTAACACACACCATGTGTTAAATAAGGATGTCAACGAATACACATGGTGTGTGGGAATTGTTATCGAATAGGAGATGTAACACCAAATGTAATAGAACATCTCGTGTGACAAGTCGATATTGTGTTCAGTGTTCACTCCTTTCTAGTACTATCTTTAATATATTTCCTCCTCATGCCTAAACTTGTCTATGGTATCAATGTACATTTTGGGGAAATTTCAAATTACGTCTCATGGAGGTGATCATATTTTTATATCTATTATCTATTACGCCTAAATTTGTATGGATATTTTTCACACCTAATATATCCTTGTTAAAGATTATATTTAAGGTTAGAGTAATTTATACTCCCTCCGTCCCATGAAAATTAGCATACTTGCCATTTTCGTCTGTCCCACTTAAATCTGCCAGCCCCAAAATGGCAAAGAAAATTTTACCAAAATACCCTTTAATTTCAACAAATTTACAAAAATACCATTAATGATACCTAATTAAAATCCTAATTAAATCCTTAATTATAACCCTAACACTAATTATCTGGATCCTAATCTACCCCACCCAATACCCCCCAACCTTAATCGAAGCCCCATTTACTTTGGATGCTCTAGAATGTTCATCCTGTGCTCTCCCTCTCACTCAAACCCTAATCGATCGCCGTCTTCCATCTTCGATCTTTCGAGATCAAACTCTCTCCCTCTCTGAATCTAGACTCTTGCTCTCCCTTTCTCTCTCATTTTCTGGAAAGGGTTGCTTAAGATATCTGAGATTGGGTTGAGCTTCTTGTTTGCTCGCCGATCTGGAACCCTCGTCGAACCCTCGCCGAGATCCTCACCGATCTGGAACCCTAGCCCATCTTTACCCTCGTCGATCTTGAAATCCATGTGTGAAACCTCACTGGTTCTGTAACCCTCGCCGTTGTTGAACCCTAGCCCATCTGGTTTGCTCGTCGATTCTGTAACCCTCACCGTTGTTGAACCCTAGCCCATGTTTACCCTTTCCCATCTGGTTTGCTCGTCGATTCTGTAACCCTCGCCGTTGTTGAACCCTAGCCCATCTTTACCCTTTCCCATCTGGTTTGCTCGTCGATTCTGTAAGCCTCACCGTTGTTGAACCCTAGCCCTTGATATTTAACCCTACATCTGTAACCCTAGCCCATATTTACCCCTCGTTGTGTTCTGTCTTAGGCCTTCAGTCAACTCCGGATGGAGTTCTCTGATTCTGAGTCTCAGGCGGCTGTCATTCCTGATTCGGAAGATTCATTCTTCCCGGAGAGTGAGTTCACAGAGGGTGGGGATGCTCTCCCTTTCGGGATTGAGGGACCCCCCTTCAGATCGGCGCTGCTGGATCCGGAAATGCTGCGATTCTTCTACGAATGCTTGGCGATCTGGGTTCCCAGTGTTCGAAAGGTTATTTTTTTGTTCCTTTTGAACATTTCATGTCTGATTTATGTTATGAGGCAGAAGTATTCTGAGGCCGATGATGAAATCCATGTGTGATTTCTGAGGCCAATGATGATTTTCTGATGATGTAGTTGTATATCCTATCTATTCTGAGGCTATGATGAAATGCATGTTTGTTAGCTATCTAGCTTGATGTTTTTGTGATCTTTCTGTGGATCATTGTGATGATTCTGAGGCTGTATGTATATTGACTATGATGGAAAGCATGATTTCTGTGATTTCCTGTTTTTGAACACTTTTCTGAGGCTGATGATGAAATCCATGTGTGATTTCTGAGGCCAATGATGATTTTCTGATGATGTAGTTGTATATCCTATCTATTCTGAGGCAATGATGAAATGCATGTTTGTTAGCTATCTAGATTGATGTTTTTGTGATCTTTCTGTGGATCATTGATGTGATTCTGAGGCTGTATGTAAAGCTTAATGAAATGCATGTGTCTCATATGTTATCTCTGAAATGCAATCTGATTTTGCTGACTTCTTGTTATTCTGAGGCCATTTTCTGTTGAATGTTAAATCATTATTATCTGCTGGATTCTATTTTGGTGATGATGACCCTTGCTACTGTCCAGCTTGATGCAATATGTTCTGAGGTAATCTCATTCTTACTTTTACATGACTATTGGAGTCTGTCCAGCTTTTACATTGTGCTTGATGACTACTGGAGTCTGTCCAGCTTTATTCTCCTGCTTGAGGATAAATGTGCTGAGTTGAATGTTTTGCTTGGTGATTGAACTTAGATGCTGCATGATGATTAGTTAATTGTATGATGATTAGTTAGTTGCATGGTAGCTCATTTTAGATGCTGCCTGGCTATGATCTCATTCAATGTCATATCTGAGATAGGGTGATTCATGTAGTGGCTTGATGTACTCTGTTATTAAGCTATATTAAAGCTGCCATCTCACCCTAAATGTGGCTCTAGGTACATCCCTGTGATGAAATATATTCTGAGGGAGATAAAACATGCATTCAAAAGTAAGAAATCAATTCTTTGTTTACAGTTTAAGCAACATGAACACTTGTGATGATTACACTGTAAACAAAAAACCAAAAGAACAAAAGATTTCTAACATATCTACATGTAACCTAAATCTGTTAGGATGCCTCGAATGTCATAACATTCTGTGGCATCTTCATTTGCACATATAAAGTTAATTGCTTGCCTTATAATTGCCTCATCCACTTCAATTGCCATTGGCAATGTCATCTGGTTTGCTTGTGCTGCCTTTGCCAAGTGTAGCAGCTTGTAATTGTTACCTCCATTTACCTTTATTATCTCCACCATGCATGCTTGTAGTGATAGGAAATGTTGTTCAACTTTGGATGCTCTAGTTCTTCAAATGATTGAAGAACATTAGCAACCAAGTCATCAACATTGTAGGATTGAGTTTCAATCTGCAATGATTGAATAGCCCTGAAGTAGCCTAAATCCAACACGTTTGTGTCTGGTGAATTTGGTGGTTGACACATCAACTTAATATCAAATCCATCTTCTGTGGCAGCCCTCCTAAAATCTGGATCCATGTTAGTTAAATGAGGTCTAGCATTGTCTTGTTGAATGATTATATGTTTGCTTGCATTTGCTGGCCACTTTGCCTTTATTGCTGGGATTATCTATGTGGAGCCATGTGATGAAAAAAACAGTAAACAATTCACCACAAATGTGTTAGTAATGCCACCAAATTAGCCCAACAGTGATTAATAACATTAGGGCAGTTTTAGGAGACTACTAAACACATTAAATGATGAAAAATCTGAGTGTTGTGAGTTACCTTTTCCAAAAGGCAGCTCTTAATCACATCTTTAGTTATGGAGTCAATTGGTTTTGTAACCATTGTACCCCTTGGTCTGTTTGCAGAATTTCTGATGGCTGGGAGTTGTTGTGTGAATGGGAAGATGCCAATCTTCCCATCAAACAACAATTCCCCTTGCTCTGTGTATTGTGGCCTTGCCACAGCAGCCATGAACATAACCTTAGGAATGAATCTCTTACTTTTACATGCTCTGTAAGGTTCTTCCTCTGAACTCAGTTTATAAGCTCTTTCACTTGCCCGTTGCATATAGAACCACTTCTCATCTATATGAACTACATTATGCATGCTTTCAAAAGTTATCTTGTTGTTGGATGGGTGTTTGTGCAAGAAACAGATGCTGTACTTCATTCTATTCAATTTGTTTGCTGCTGTCAACTGTGGTTTGATTTCATTTGTGTGTGCTTGAAGCCTGCCATCTTTTACCCACCTGCCCACACTTGATTTACTGATTTCAAGCTCTCTTGTTAACCTCCTGATTGTGCCTCTCTTGGAGAAGGGAATGACTTTAATGGCTTCCTCATCAAACTTCCTCATGAAGGTTGACGTGGCCTTATTTCCTGGAAAGAAATAGGCAGGCCCTCTGAAATTTGCTTCCTTGCAGCTTGCCATATGACTCGGACAGTACGAACGGACACTCCAAATGATGCAACGACTTCTGCCGTGATGCCATTTTTCAAAACGCCGTTGTTGTTGTTTACAAGAAGCCGCTGAGCTATGTGAAGTCGTGCTGATGGAGATAAATGTGTATATCCTTTTCTTGAGTTTGTAACTTGCATTGAATCTTCCATTTTCTGATGTAAATTTGTTGTTGGTTGTTGAAAATGCATTGAATGCATCTATTAGTGTATTTATAGAACAATAGGATTTGAATTTGTGATGAATTGGTGGGAAATTTATCCCTTTGCTGTAAATAGGCAATTGCTGTAAATATTTTGGATTTGGTGGGAAGTTTTCCCACCACCTTTAATTTTAAGGAGCGCTTCATTCTATTTCTGCAGAATTGTTTTTTTTTTAATTTTATATTCATTTACAGCTTTTATAATTAACATACTAATTACATCCCTAATTAAAGTGAAAAAAGCATAGATTTTTTCTCTCCAATCACAGTCAACTGTATTTTCTTAATATCTGTGCCGGTCAAAGTAGGTTAATTTTCATGGGACGAAGGGAGTAATATTTATTAAAATAAATTTACATTAGACTCTAAAAAATTTATATAGAATTCTATTATCCCTTTATTTTTCAACTCCATTATTGCTGGAAAAGAAGTGTTGTTGAGCAGGATGATAAAATGATAACCCACCACATGAAATTCGAATTTCTTTATCTCATTCTTGATTGCCAAAATCTCCTTGTAGACTGCATGATTGAGCTTCTCCGAATCTTTAAATTGCCCACTTGCATGACCACAATGATGCATTTTCTGGTCAACTCTTTCTAGAAGTACAACTCCCCAATACTCATCACTTTCATCTATATGACATATTCGTTGAATATCTTCTGGGATTCTCAATGGAGGAAGTTGTTGACATATTGATTTCAGGTGCTAGATTGCTTCGATTTGAAGAATACCCCATGCAGGTGGATTCTTCTTAAATAACTTTGAAAGCTTGCTTGTGTAGGATGAACAATTTGGAATGAATTCTCAAAGATAACTAACAATTCCGAGAAATTGTTGGATCACCTGTATAGAAAATTGTTCATCTGGAAACTTCAAAAGCTCTTGAGCAATATGAGAGCCTGGTTCATATTTCTCTTTCAAAATCTTCATTCCTAAGTTTGTGTTGTAATAGCTAGGGCTATGTAAATCAACAAGATTAACAAAGTTCCCTCTTCATTAGAGGCAGAGAGGACGTACAAGGTTTACTCCACCTCCGGACCTCTGTATATCGCTGTATGATTTCTGTATCTACTTTATATCTATCCTGCTGCATAACTAACCAAGTATCATATTGCACTTGCACTATAATCTGATTTTCATATCTTGTGTTTTCATAAAAGTATTTCCGCTGCACAAAATCTCTAAGTTCAAATTGTCTAGTAAAAGGTTATTGTAGTATCACTAAGCAGTAAGTTGTCTAGCTACCTGCGCAGTGATCTGAACTATATATCTTTTGAGAATAGTTTGAAAAATAAGATAAGGTCCCCCTCTAAACCTTCTACCACTTGGGGCCAACAATTTTATCGGTATAAATGTTTGCCATCAGGATTAAAAGAGGATACATAGATTTTTTTCATCCCTCTTTTTGTAGGTTGGGATCACCATTAGCTGGAAAATGAAATCACTCAAACCTTCTTCCGTTTTGGCGTGATATGTGGTTTTGACACGTCCATCCTTCATTCTTTGGATCGTAAAGTCAGTAGCCTATAAAGGTTCGACCACCTGGTGGAGTGATTCACAGTTTGTAATCCATTCTGTAGGTACCAATTTTTATAATTCCCTTCTATCGATGGTCTTGGCATTTGGATAATAGTTGACACCTCGGAGCCAGCTTCTGCGAGGATCATCAAAGCATCTTTTAAACCTTAGTTTTTAAGATCTAAAGCATGATTTTGTAATCTATAGACAATCTGGTGATGGAGGGTAGCCATAACAGAATTTGCAACTTTTTCGGCTCCTGAAATTTGTATTTGAACTTTGAAAGCATGTCCCAATGATATATCATGAAGTGAAAGAGCAAAATTTGGGAAAAATGTGACAACTACACTTCCCGCGTTGAGAGTTGTCAAGACACTCCCTATCACTGCATGTTCATACTTGAGATATCTTGTGTCGAGAAGCGCAATCCTCGTCTTAAGTTGGAGTCCTTTTCTTCCATGATATGAGAGTATTAGTCTGACAACACCAAGATGGAGATGTGTGTACCCTTCTCTTATCCAAAAAATTTGTGTATTCTTAGGGGATTGAGAGTGTAACATATTGCTATTAGGTGGTTGTAGGGAGACCACAATGGTCCATTTTGGAAGATTGTACGTATTCTTTCGTAATAGGATTTTTTGAGAAGATAAGAGATATTATGCGTTTTGTAAGACTAGAGGTGGGATAGTATGTTCGATGACGGCATTGTTTGAAATTGTAGAGTATTCAACAAGGTTTTTCGATTTGGCTAGTGCATTGTTTTGGCAAGGAAAGAGCTGAGGAATGGGTAATTATTTGAGAAGTGATTGAGGTATCCATGAAATTGTGAAAGTATTATCTTTACTCAATACTGAGTTATATTAGTTTTTATCATATTCTTCGGCAGGGAAGAACGTACCCTGACACTGATACCATAAAAGACGAAATTATAACTATTTTAAGTTATTGTGGTTAGGGTTGCATTCATCTAAAGTTGTAAACATAGAATATGCATATGCACAATATTTACTTGATAAACAAGTTATCTTATGGATGTTATTCGAAAACTTCAAATTACTTTTATATTAAGTTAGAAGATAAATTATTAACATGTGTAGAAGTGGAAAACTATGCTACAAGTCAAACTATATCATTGACCGAAACCTTTGACTTTGAGATAGCTCGTGCACTCATGTTGTCATTTCAAAGCTTAGATTTTCGCATTAGTATAATTTTTTGCAAACTTAAATTAATGGGATCTTTATTCATGTCAATTAAATTAGTTATAATTTCGTCATTTAGAGTCACTAAAGGCTAAATTTATTGTACTAACAATCTTTACTTGATTAACAAGTTGTCTACAAAAGTAATTTCGAATTACTTTATATTGTGTTTAAATATGAATGTAGTATCATTACATCCCTAAAGAAGAAGAAGAATACGATGCTCATAATGGATTGATTGAACAATTTGATTTTGAAAAAAGTATCGAATTACTTTTGTATTAAGTTAGAATATGAATTGTGTGGAAAATGGATGATTGACCGAATCAGTTGGTTTTGATATAACTGTTGCACTCATATTGCTACCTTAAAGCTTAGATTGTTTATCCATATTTTTATTCTAGAAGTCTAAGTGAATGATATCTTATTAATTTAGAGGTTTAAATAATATGAATGGAGCTGTTACATCTCAGGAAGTGGAGAATGATGCTAATAATGGTGGGGTTATACCCTTCACTGAATCATTTGACTTTTAGATAACTTGTGTGATACCAGGGATATTCGGGAGCCCTTCATCCATACGCTTAAGTCAGTCTATAGCAATCTATTGGCAAATCCTCACTAGCTATGATTTGGCACTCCTTGCCTGAAAGATTAGAGGATTAATAATGGAGAGACCATCATATGGATTTTAGGGACCGTATCGTCTGCCAAGTTAATCTAATTGCATCTTTCTGATGTACATGATTCCTATTTAGAGGCATGTACAGATCATACTTGATACAAGGAGATCAAGAAGGTGGAGAATATTATGATTCATAATCTAACTCAAGAGATTTCAAGAGGATGATAAAAGTGCTTAGAACTCCATTGGTATAAAGAAGAGATTTTTCTTATATATTTTCAACTTGATATACAAACATGGAGGATGTCCTTATTTATATGGTAGGGACTTAGGTAGGTGACAAAGTGTCATACATATACCACCTTCACATGAAGGGGAAGAGTGAGGCCCTATCATATTTATTTCTAGTATGTAGCAACCTAAATTATAATAACATTCTAGTACAATAATTAATAAATTATTGATACCTTATTGCTAATGAAATTAACTAAGATAATAAAATAAGATGAGTTGTGTTAGTAGGGAGCCCATAGTAAATAAATTCTTAAATATGGCCCAACAAGGATTGGGGGTTTGTAAGATACTCTCTATAAATAATTAGGAGTAGAATCCTAGGATCTTACGGTTTTCAAAAAAATGGCAGAAAGGTACGTGCGTTCTTCTTAAGTAGTTCTCTTCTTTCAAAAGCCTTCAATTAATTTCATAGGATTATGGGTTAAGTCTCAATTTGATTTATTTTGTGTTGAATAAAACATCTAGTTAGTCCTAGAATCAAGTGATTTATGATGATGAATTGTTCCTTTTAAGGTTCTGCAATAATTCCAAATTCTCTTTAGGTTTTAAATTTTATGATATGTTAGAATTATAATAGATCATATATACAAATGTTTTGAATGGAAAAAAAAAAGGAATTAAAAGAGAAGAAAGGGGAGGAGTGTGACGGTAGGCAGAAAGAAAGAGGAGAGGGAGAGATGAGAGATGAGAAAGGGAGGGGGAACGTGAAGTAGAAAGAGAAAGACAGTGGAGAGAGAGGGAGGATGAGGCTGAGAGTAGAGATAGAAGAGAGAGGAGAGAGGGAAGTGATAGAGGGGGGTCGTGGGCCCCATTGTGGTGAGAGAGTACTATAAATGTGGTCCAACATATAATTACAGATTGACCCTAAATCAAGTTATGGATATTCTATAATTTCCAGATTGACCTTGTTGGAAACATCAGAAGTAAGTTTTGATGAGACAAAACCTTAAGTAACTCTAACAAGCATAACCAATCTTAGGATAGGTTACTCCAACAGGGTTACTGCAGAAGATTAAAAGAACAGAGAAAGTGTCAAAGGAAGGATACTGAAGAGAATGGTGAAAGAGAATCGGCTAAACTAATAAGGATACTTATGACTACAGGAAGCTACTGGAAGAGATCTCGCCAAAAAGCAGAATGCAGCGAGATAGGAAGCTACCTGGGAAGACCATGCCGAAAGCATACTCCAAGGGCAGTATGCTTCAGAAGCCTCAAGCCACCTGAAGGAGCAAGCCAGAGAAGGAAGCTCCAGAGTGAAGCAAGAGGAGGAAGCTGCAAAGCAGGCATGGGGAGAAAGTCAAAGTTACCGGTAGACACAAGAAGTTACCGGTAGAGAGAAGAGGAGAGGAGCCAACCAGAAGAAGACACGTGGAAAGCAAAAAGTTAGAAGGTGTCAGGAGTGCAGTGCATTTATAGATTAGGAAACCTACCTACCTTCAACGGGCAGATTCCTAATCTATAAATAAGAAGAAGACTGACGAAGAACGTGTGCAAGAGAGGAGAGAACGAGCACAATAGAATATACAAGATCGTAGAGAGAAGTGCAAAAGAATAGAGAAGAGCTCAACAGAGAAGAAAGCGCAGAAAGAGGGGGAAGTTAAAATAGAAGAGAAGAGAGTGTTCAGAAGAGCAGAAGAAAATAAGAAAAGCTCGAACACTCCACACCTCAAAAGATGCATGCTCAGTCAGTCAGTCCAGCAGTAAGCTTCAGCAGATCAATCTGCAAATGAAGGCTAAGCTTGCAGCACCCAGTTGAAGAAGAAGAAGTCAAACTCCTTCTAAAGGACTGTCTTGGAGTACTCAATGCGAGGAGTAGAGTCTTGCTGAGTTTTCCACTTTCTAGGAGAGAAGTGAGGACCCTGGGTGGGTAGAATAGGATCCTCTGTGGGTCAGTGGGGAAGTAGGCAAGCAGCTGTGTGAAGACTTGCTACTTACTTGTTAAGCGTGAGTTGTAATAGATAGGTCTATGTAAATCAACTAACTTAACAAAGGTTCCCTCTTGAGAAGAGATAGAGAGGGTGTAGAAGGATTACTCCATCTTCGAACCTCTGTATATCCTTGCGTCTATGTGTTCTTACTGCTCTACTTGCATAACTCTATGTTAAGTTGCACATCTCCTATACTTGACTCTATATTGAGAGAAAAGCTTCCGCAAACCACTCTGATCAGTAACCTCCCAAAAGGTTACTGATCCTAGAATTGAGTCAAAGAAAAGAAAAGTTTGAAAATACAGTAGGCTTATTCAACCCCGCCCCTCTAAGCCTACTACCAGCCTTTTTGGGACCAACAGACCCTAAAGGCTTTGGTTTGATTTTCAAATTAGTCCATAATCAATTTAAAACTCTTTAAAGCCTTAGTTCAACCTAAAATAAAGAATAGAGGTTATCATAATAGAGAATAAGTATTAAGTGTGTTTCCCTTTGATTTTGGATAACTAGGTGATGAAGAAGGTGTGAACCACGAGGGATATGTTTACATATATTCTCATAGCATTCAAGGTTTTTCAACTGTTAACGTGGGAATTTTATTTCATGTGTTTGTATTTATTAAATGCTCTATGTGAGGTGATTGATGAATTTATGCAATGGGTTTGATGAAATTTATTTCTGAAAATGCTTGCCATGATTTATGATCTATGCATGAGAGTTATCCAGGGGCCATCAAAGGTGCATGGGTCTTCATAGGCCTACAGGTTTGCCCGTCGTGCTCAGGATTAGCCAGAGGCCGTCAAAAGGTCCATAGGTCATAAGTAGGCCTTTAAGTTTGCCCGCCATGCTATTAATTGGTCAATCCTAATAAGAAGAAAATGCTGGATGCATGTTGCGTAGTTCGTCTTGCTTTCACATGTTGCCTTTAATTTAGATAAGCAAGTCCCCACTGAACTCATGTTTTGCTCACCCCATACAATCTAACTTTTCAGAGTGATATTCATGGACACCAGATGAAGTGGTTGCGCGGTGGCTAGAGGAGTATTATTTAATTTAAGAAAGACTGGTGATTGGTATTTCTTTTAAATATTTCTATAGTAGCATGCCTCTAAGATTTTATTATGATTTTATTATGTTTTAAGTATTGGATGCTTGTAAAAAAATTCTGTAACATTCCCATAAAATTTCTTTAGTCAATTGTTGGCTTGAGTCAAATGTTTATATTATGATTTTCCGCTGCAAAAGTTCTTTTTAAAAAAAACATTTCTATTGTTTCTAAATTATTCAAAATTGGGGATGTTATATAGTGGTATCAGAGCGGGTCAACGTTTCTGTACACTCGTTAAAATAAAATAAATCATTGATCTATTTTAATTAAGGTAATAAAAATGTCAAAAAATAAATAGACACTAGCTACTGCCGCCCAGCTCCATCGCGTCAACAATCTCGAGGTATGAAATGATGAATTAAAACATGCTCATTTCAAAGAGATCAATGATCACGAGAAAAAGGAAAATTTTAATTTCGAACCTGTGTTTTATGAAATCATCATGACATTTCATTATGCATGTTCCAATTAGATGGAGAGAGTTCATACCTTAGCAATAATTCAATAATAAAATGCTTTATGTATGTGAGTAGATGGTGTGTAGGTTTGTCTATGCTAAGAGGACCAGTCTCATTTGGCCTCCTAAGGTCAGAGTGGAGTCGTATAAGAACTATAAATACGATAATGAACTTAGTTTGAGTACCAATATCGATACCTTACTGAAAACGTGGAGGGACGTAAAAGACTTTGGAGAGGGAATTTCCGACTATTGGGCATGTTGCAAACTTATGGAGACCCTCCCCAGAGCTTGGCGAGAACGAGCGAGACATATTTTCTTTCAGATGACAAAGTTCACCACACAATCCAATGTGCCAACCGAAGCTATGCAAGGTTCTCAAGAGGGCTTTATTCAATGTGGACTATACGAAGCAAAGACGTCACATCACGTTGGGAAGAAGAGCCTGATGAGGGTGACGAGGAAGAATTTGAAGAGAAACTCGAGGAAGAACAAGAAGAAGGAGAAGGATTTACTAGTGGTGCAGTTATGTACACTTAGGGAGGATTCGAAGAAGTTCAATTCAGAGACATATATTATAGTACTATTTAATAGATGAAATCTTATTTGAATTTCTGACCGCGTAGGTTCTTCTATTTTTTTGACACAATTTATATTTTTATTCTAAATTTGCAGTTTTTCTTATTTAAGACGAAGAAGATGTAATTAACATCGTTATGGTTTTATATATTTTTTTATTTATTATGAATTTCTCATTGTGAGTTGCTATTTTATTTATTTTATATTTATTCGCGTCACACAAATTTGGATGCAACTAAGAAGAATTTATGTGATGATATATAAAATGCCTCCAAGACGTAACGTTACGAATCAAGACGAAGCTCCACGTGAGAACCGGGTTGCTGAGGAAAACCAAGCCACTAGGGGTCGGGCCGACCGCCATCCCCTAACGCAGGACAGGATTTGCTAAACCAATTCATGAATACTCTCCATAATGCACCCAACGCTGCAAACAATTGAGTGCAGGTGGTAGAGCAATTACGTCGACATGTATAGCCAAAGTTCAATGGACTACAGGGACCAGCCTATATGGAGGAATGGTTTCAATCCTTGAGTGTACCTTTGCACTCATCGACTACACCGATGCTCAAAGGATTCATTGTAATGCCTATCAACTTATAGAAGATGCTGATCATTGGTGGGAGGCGTATTGGATGGAGACTAAGGCCACAAGAAGAAATGGATGCACTAACCTGGATCAAGTTTAAGGAGATTGTGATGGATAAGTACTACCCCAGGTGTACCGTGATCAGATGGAGAATGAGTTTCTAACTTTCAAATAAGGAGGACTTTTAGTGTCACGCCCCAATTTTCAAACACCGGAAAAGGTACAAAATTTCATTTAGTTATAGTATAAACAAGGATAACACAATTCTTTAAACGGGCGTGCAGATGTTTTCAAATTCCTAAAAATTTTAACGCGTATAAAATATTTCAAAAGTATCCCTTACGAAACAAGGGGTTGCATATAATTATACGTACATCGAAAATAGAGGGTTTTGTTCAGTCTCCCTAGGCTAAACATTATGATACATAGAGAATTAGGGTCTTTACAGTATGCCATAAGTACATATACATGCTAAAGATAAGACATCTCTGCTCATTCTCCTTCACCTTCAGGGTTTTCCTGTAAAATTAAAAGCACATAAGGGGTGAGTAAAAACAATCAGTGAAGGGGGAGTACATATACATTTTCACGTTATACGTTCAGCATAAAATAAATACATAACCCTAGAACTTAGTCCAGTTAACCTCATCTGGAACTTAATCCAGTTCAACCTCATCTGGAACTTAATCAGTTAACATCATCTGGAAGTGAGTCCAGTTTAACCTCTTCCGGAACTTAGTTCAGTTAACTTTATCTGGAACTTAATCCAGTTTAACCTCATCTGAAACTTAGTCCAGTTGGAATCCCACATCTTCAAGCGCATTCACATGCACAATCATTCACACGTAATTCACATCTAAACATTTAACGCGCAACATTCACCATTCAAGGTTCACCTATTAAGGTACACCATCATTCAACATTTACATTTGTATTCACATTTACCTTCAATATCGCATATAATAGTAAAACTCAATATTGCATTATCCATATAAGAATAACATTCGAAATGTCACGTAGCCAATACTTCAACTTCACCATTTAACATATATAAATCATCAAGAATTTATCATTACCACAATAACATTCTTACCGTATTAAAATCAATCAATTTCAACTCATATATTAGAAGAACTCATATATTATCAAATATGTAGTTTATAAAACAAATAAGGATTTACCCCACCTTTAACAGTAGTAGTTCCTGCAAAAGTTTCTAGTCTTGCTTGTCTTTACCCCGACCCTTCGTTCGTAACTCCTATAAAATATAGAGTTTAACTTAAGGACCCAATAATGGAATAATTGGTAAAGGTTTAATTCTTATAAAGGATCTATGATCGACGCGTCCAATACTAGAGTTTACTAAAATTTAGGGTTTGATATAACTGTAATCCTAATTTTAGGGTTTTCTTACTTATAACTTAAATCGTCACTTATATATCACTTTGAGGGTTAAAATTAACATTTATACCAATATAGCGTACATAATACACTAATTATAAAATTCCAGGGTCTTAATATGATTTTTGCAAGGTCCTGGGGTTTATTTCATAGTTGCAGCAAAGTCCAAGGACTGAATTAATTATCCATAGAGTGCAGGACTTAATTGTAAAATCACAGACTCTGAGGGCTTGAGAATAAATATGCAGAAAGTGGGAAAATTGTAATTGGGTCCCTGGATTAACCCTAATTTTCAAAACCCAGCCCCATCCTCAAACCCCTTCCCCTGCCCCCTCACTGCCGCCCCTCACCCGCCACCCCTCTCCCTCGCTCGACACCGCTAATGCCGGTGACGGACCGTCGCCGGCACACACCAAACACGGCACCGCCGTCTCCACCACATCACACAAACCCACCTACACGCACACACAGCTGCAAATACACACACGCACAACTATATATACACACGCACATAGCCATATACTCACACACACAGCCGAGCACAGCGCTACACACGCACACACCCACGGCGCCGCCGCTGTTGGCGGTGCCCTCCAGCCGTGGCGGCGACGAAACAGCGAGAGAGAGAGAGAGAACAAAATATGTATCAAAAAATCATGTGATATGAAAAATGTGATTCCATTCATATGAAATGTGTATACAGAGAGTGTATATATACAGCAAAGAGAAACAACTTGTAATCACCTATGCTTACGTGGCTAACAACTTTTTTAAAAGAAAACAGAAAACGACAACGCTTAAGAAAGCGTTGTGTATAACAATAAAACTGTTGTGTATCATAGCTTCCATGCACAAACCCTAATTCCTTAATACGCACCAAGCGATCTTCATACTGGACAATCGACCAACGTGAGACGCAAGCTAAGCATAGCAAACCGAGAACCAGATAATGACTTTGTGAAGATGTCAGACACCTGAAATTCAGACGACACAAACCGAACATCAAGCTCTCGACGTGAAACCTTCTCTCGTAAAAAATGGACATCAACCTCGATGTGTTTTGTTCGAGCGTGAAAGGCCGGATTAAAAGCCAACTTTATAGCTCCCTGATTGTCACACCACAGTAAGGGGGAAGGCTCAACTCGAACTCCTAACTCCCCAAGAACACCCTTGAGCCAAACGAGATCCATGGTAGCAAGAGACAAGGCCCGATACTCAGCCTCCGTGCTGCTACGGGCCACCACATGCTGTTTCTTGCTACTCCATGTGAGAATGTTAGACCCAAGATAAATGCAGTAGCCACTAGTACTCCTTCGATCATCATTATCACTTGCAAAATCCGAATCAACAAACCCCTCTAACACAAAAAGACTGACAGGCTTAAACTGAATACCAAAACCTTGAGTACCAAGAAGAAAACGAAGTACCCGCTTGCAAGCCTTCCAATGGTTGATTGTCGGAGCATGAAGAAATTGGCTCAACCGATTAACAATAAAGACAATATCAGGTCTTGTTAGAGTGAGATACTGAAGACTCCCTACCACACTTCTGTACAACAAAGGTTGATCGAACATGGTACTATCATTAGTGAAGAGCTTCTGGCCAAAGAGATATGGTGTAGGGCTAGGTTTAGAACTAATAAGACTTGCAGTGTGAAGGATATCACGAACGTATTTCGACTGAGAAAGATGAATACCAGACTCAGATCGTCGAGCTTCAGTCCCTAAGAAGTAGCTTACTTCACCAAGATGCTTAAGAGAGAATTTAGTATCCAGGCTTTGAATAAGTGAGGCGATCATTCCATCATCATCACCAGTGACCAAAATGTCATCAACATACACTAGAACAACCAGAAGTTTGCCATTTGTATGAAGATAAAACATTGAACTATCCGATTTAGACTTGTGTAATCCTTGAGAAAGAAGGAAGGAAGTGAGCTTTTCATACCAAGCTTTCGGAGCCTGTCGAAGTCCATATAAAGACCTCTGAAGTTTGCAGATGTAATTGGGATGAGCAAGATCAAGAAATCCCTCAGGTTGAACCATATAAACTGTCTCCTTGAGATCACCCTTTAGAAAAGCATTATTAACATCCACTTGTTGTATTTTCCACCCCCTTGTGACAGCCATGGTAAAAATAAGACGAATGGTTAGAGGTTTAACCACTGGACTGAATGTGTCGAAGTAATCAACACCTACATTTTGTTGGAATCCCCTTGCCACCAATCGAGCTTTGTACTTATTAATGCTTCCATCCGAATTCTTTTTGATTCTAAAAATCCACTTGTTTGTAATAGGATGGATATTAGAAGAGGCAGGAACCAATTGCCAAGTGTTGTTTTGTTGCAAGGCCGTGAATTCTTCTTCCATTGCACACTTCCACTTGGGATGAGCCAAAGCTTGTTGGACAGTGAATGGTTCATGAAGAGAAAAGTCAACAACAAAAGCTCTTGGTTTGAAAACACCAGCTTTGGACCGAGTTACCATAGGGTGAGTAGATATAGCAATTTGAGGCAAAGAATTAGAAGCTACTGAAAGGGACCTCGCCAAAGCAGAAAACAGCGAGATAAGAAGATGCCTAGGAAGATCATGCCGAAAGCATACTACAGGGAGTAGCATGCTACAGAAGCCTCAAAACCACCTGAAGGAGCAAGCCAGAAGAAGGAAGCTCCACAGTGAACCTAAAGGAGGAAGTTTCAAAGCAGGCATAGGAGAAAAGTCAAAGTTACCGGTAGACACAAGAATTTACCGGTAGAGAGAAAAAGGAGAGGAGCCAACTAGAAGAAGATACGTGGAAAGCGAAAAGCTGGCATGTGTCAGGAATGCGACACGTCACTTGATGGAAATCTGTCTACCTTCAACGGGCAGATTTCACAACCTATAAAGAGGAGGACTGAAGACTGAAGTGGTGTGTGAGAGGATGAGAAAGCGTGCAAAAGAGAATGAATACAGAGAGAATGCGAGCACATCTGAATATCCTAGCTCACAGAGAGAAGTGCAAAAGAAGAGAAAAGAGCTTATAAAGAGAAAAGTGCAGTAAAAGGGGGAAGTTAAGAAGAGAAGAGAGTGTTCATACAGAGCAGCTGAAGAGAAGAAAAGCTCAAACACTCCACACTCCAAGAAGACGCACACCCAGTCTACCAGTCCAGCAGCAAGCTTCAGCAGAATCAGTCTGCAACCGAAGGCCAAGCTTCCTGCACCCAATTGAAGAAGAAGGAGATAAACCTCTTTAAAAGGTTGTCTCGGAGTACTCAGTGCGAGGAGTAATGTCCCGCTGAGTCTCTAAAAGGTTGTCTAGGAGAGAAAGTGAAGACCCTGGGTGGGTAGAATATGATCCTGTGTGGGTCAAGGGAAAGTAGACAAGTATCTGTGTGAAGGCTTGCTACTTACTTGTTAAGGGTGGGTTGTAATAGATAGGTCTATGTGAATCAACCAGCTTACCAAAGGTTCCCTCCTGTGTAGAGGAAGAGAGGACGTAGAAGGATTACTCCACCTTTGAACCACTATACATCCTTGCGTCTTTATCTGCTTACTGCATTTCATGCATTCATACACTCTCTCTGATAAGCTGCACAACTTCTACTCGGCTCAGTATTAAGCTTTCGCAAACCACTCTAATCAGTAACCTCCCATAAGGTTACTGATCTTAGAAGTGAACCGAAAGAGTTAGAAGAAAAAGTAAAAAAGAAGGTAAGCTTATTCACCCCCCCCTCTAAGCCTACCTACAGCAGTTTTGGGACCAACACATACTGATCAGAAATTAGTTGATATCTTTACAACACCCTTATGTAAATCAAGGTTTTCCATTTTAAGAAATGAATTGGGTATTATAAAAATCACTTAAAAAGAAAAGCATGAATTAAGGGGGGAATTCTGGATATATATCTAACAACTTGTGCAGTAGGAGCAACCTAAAAGGTTACTACAGAGGTTACTTCCATTGAAGTATTTGCAGGAAAGTCGTTGTATCGCAAAGCTTACTTCAGGAGACAACATTAATTGAAGAAGTAATTAATTCTACAGGAGTTATACACAACAACTTTAAAAGTATTTAGGGAAGTAATAAAAGTTAGAATAGGAATTAATCAGCAACGTGCGAGCATTTAATGCGGGAAAACAACTTTCTCAGAAGTTATCGACGGATTTTGCAAATAAGTACCTTAACTAAAAGCTTACTACACAGAATACCCCTCTAAAACAGCCATTAGGCAGACCATGAGTGACTTTGAGCAGATAAACTCAGCGCATGAGGAGCTTAAAGAAGAAAACAAGCTACTTCTAAGAGAGCATGTTTCTATGTCTGTCACTCTAGACTTAGAGAAACTGAAGACACAATCATGCAGTGACCTTAGAACAGAAGTAAGCAAGCTCAAGCTGCAAGTCACTAAGCTAGAAAATGAAAAGAGAAGCTTAGTTGCCACTGTAAATAGCTTTAACAAGTTCTCAAGAGACCTGGATGCTCATCTGAACATCCAGAGAAGCTTTAACAAGCATACTGGCCTAGGGTACAATGAGGAAGCTTCTACCTCATATTCAGGAAATACAGGAGCACATAAGTTTGTACTAGGAGAGACCTTTCACCTAGAAGAAGAGATCATACAGAGATACAAACCCAGGAAGTTCCAAAGATAATGGAAAGAGACCCCTCTCTGAAATCTGATAGAGTAAGCCTGCACAAAGCAAACGGCTGCAACACAGTCAGTATGTTGCAAGCTGTAACAAACATCAAGGTTGGTTTCAGATGAAGCAACCTCCACCTGCTAGTACTAAGACCTACATGTCTAAATCTAAGAGAGCAAGTGCTCCAAGAAAGTATAATGGAAGACCATACCGAAGTGGTATAGGTTACTCACAAATGCACACTGCACAGTTTCCTAAGGCTACTCACAGAAGAAGGGAAACCAAGCAAGCTCATAACAAATCAATTGTTGTGAAGCAGATTTGGGTTCCAAAGAAAAATAACTTGAAATGACCCGTACAAGTATGAGTACCTAAAATAAAATGATATTTTTGCAAGACCCTTTGCCAGGGAGCCGTAATAAAGTATGGTACATTAATAGTGGCTGCTCCAGACATGTGACTGGCAACAAAGAACTGCTGACAAACTTACAAGACATAAAAGGACCCAAGATAGTATTTGGAGATGACTCCAAGGGCAGCACCAAGGGAATTGGAAACCTTGTAAAAGGAAACACATACATCAAGGAAGTATCTAATGTGAAAGGACTGAAATACAACTTGCTGAGCATAAGTCAATTCTATGACAAAGGATACTAATTTGAATTCACACACAACAAGTCCCTCATCAAGAACAACTCTAAAGAAGTCAAGCTCACTGGAATAAGAAAATAAAATATCTATATAGTTGACTGGAACTCTGTAAAGACTACAACTTGCTTCATTGTAAAGAGTACTCTAGAAGTGAGCTGGTTGTGGCACAAAAGGATGAGTCATTTGAACTTCAAGACAATCAACAAGTTAGCAAGAAAAGACCTTGTCAGAGGTCTACCAGACATTGTCTACGAAAAGGAGAACGTTAGTGGAGCATGCCAGAAGGGGAAACAAGTCAAAAGCACCTTCAAGAGCATGCTCAGGAAGTCAACTGACAGAATACTTGACTTACTCCACATGGATCTATTAGGACTAGTAGATTCCATCAGCATAAGTGGAAAAAAGTACTCACTAGTTCTAGTAGATGACTACTCAAAGTTTACATGGACACTGTTCCTAACCAAGAAGTCAGATACTCAACAAAAGCTGCCTGAATTTTTAAATAGAATTTAGAATGAAAAGAGCTTAAGTATAGTAAAGATCAGAACAGACAGAGGAACTGAATTTACCAATAAATTCATTGAAAGTTACTGTTGTGACAATGGAATCAAGCATGAGTACTCAGCAGCAAGGACAACACAACAGAATGTACTAGCTGAAAGAAGGAACAGAATCTTGAAGAAAGCAGCTAGGACCATACTGGCAGAAGCTGGAATACCCAAGAGATTTTGGGCAGAAGCAAACAACACAACATGCTATACTCAAAATAGATGCCTAATCAATAAGGATTTAAATAAAACTTCACATGAATTGTGGTATGGTTACTCACCTAATATATCTTAGTTCCATATCTTGGTTGCAGGTGTTACACCTTGAACAATGGAAAAGAATACCTGAAGACTTTTGATGTTAAATCAGATGAAGGAGTATTCTTGGGTTATTCCTTAGTAAGCAAAGCTTTCAGGATCTTCAACAAAAGAACCTTGATTGTAGAAGAATCTCTACATGTGGTTCTTGATGAACCTCACTGCAGTAACAATCTTGATGTGGAAGAGTTAAGAGAAAATGTGGATAAAATCAACATCAATAGCAGAAAGGTTTAGTATAACTAAATTTGCTGAATGAAGAAAGTGAGCAAATTCCAAGCAGTAAGCAAATTGAAAGGTTACAACAACCAGCTGGGAAGGACAAACAACCTGCAGAAGTACATGAACCTGAAAGAGAGCAAAAACCTATTGAAACACAGCAAACAATAGAGAAATAGCAACATGCAGTCAGTCAGCAAATCATACAAGACGATGAAGCAAACAGAAACTGTCTGAAGAATCACCCAAAGGATCTAATAATTGGAGATCCTACAGTAGGTGTGAAGACCAGAAGAGCCAAATAACATGAAGCTATGTTTGCATGCTTCTTATCACAAGTTGAGCCCAAAAGTATAGAAGAAGCTCTAGAAGATACCAACTTGATCCAAGCTATGCAAGAAGAATTAAATGGATTTGAAAGAAATCAAGTTTGGAATCTTGTTCAAGACCAACTCACTAAGGAGTTATAAGAACCAAATGGGTGTTCAAGAACAAATTAGATGAAGAAGGAGTAGTAGTCAGAAATAAAGCAAGATTGGCAGCAATAGGTTACTGCCAAGAAGAGGCACAGATTTTAATGAGACCTTTGCTCCAGTAGCTAAATAAGGATTTTTCTTGCTAAATAAGCAATAATTATTTTCTTGCCTATGCAACACACAAAATCTTGTATATCAAATGGATGTGAAGAGTGTGTTCCTAAATGGACTCTTAGTGAAAGTAGTATATGTGGAGAAACCTCCTGGGTTTGAGGATAATCCATAGTGGAAAGTATACAAGCTAAGGAAAGCTTTGTATGGATTAAAGTAAGCTCAAGGTTTACATGGATACTTTTCCTAGCCAAGAAGTCAGATACTCAACAAAAGCTGCCTGAATTTGTGAAGAGAATTCAGAATGAAAAGAGCGTAAGTATAGTAAAGATTAGAACACACAGTGGAACTGAATTTACCAATAAATTAATTGAAAGTTACTTCTGTGACAATGGAATCATGCATGAGTACTCAACAGCAAGGACACCACAACAGAATGTATTAGCTGAAAGAAGGAACAGAACCTTGAAGGAAGCAGCTAGGACCATATTGGCAAATGTACAGGAACCTGAAAGAGAGCAAGAACCCATTGAAACCCAGCAAACAATGGAGAAAGAGCAACCTGCAGTCAGTTAGCAAATCATACAAAGATGATGAAGCAAACAGAAAATGGCTAAAGAATCACCCAAAGGATCTAATAATTAGAGATCCTACAGTAGGTGTGAAGACCAGAAGAGCAAAATAACATGAAGCTATGTTTGCATGCTTCATATCACAAGTTGAGCCCAAAAGTATAGAAGAAGCTCTAGAAGATACCAACTAGATCCAAGCTATGCAAGAAGAATTAAATGGAATTGAAAGAAATCAAGTTTGGAATCTTGTTTCAAGCCAACTCACTAAGGAGTTATAGGAACCAAATGGATGTTCAAGAACTAATTAGATGACGAAGGAGTTGTGGTCAGAAACAAAGCAAGATTGCTAGCAAAAGGTTACTTCCAAGAAGAGGGCATAAATTTTGATGAGACCTCTTCTCTAGTAGCTAAATAAGGATTTTTTTTGCTAAAAAAGCAACAAGTATTTTTCTTGCATATGCAGCGCACAAAAACTTCTTTGTATATCAAATGGATGTGAAGAGTGTATTCCTAAATGGACTCTTAGTAGAAGAAGTATATTTGGAGAAACCTCCTGGGTGTGAGGGTAATCAAGAGTGGAAAGTATACAAGCTAAGGAAACCTCTGTATGGATTAAAGCAAGCTCAAAGTTTACGTGGATACTGTTCCTAGCCAAGAAGTCAGATACTCAACAAAAGCTGCCTGAATTTTTGAAGAGAATTCATAATGAAAAGAGCTTAAGTATAGTAAAGATCAGAACAGACAGAGGAACTGAATTTACCAATAAATACATTAAAAGTTATTGATCTAACGATGGAGTCAAGCATGAGTACTCAGCAACAAGGACACCACAAAAAATGTAGTAGCTGAAAAAAGGAACAGGACCTTGAAGGAAGCAACTAGGATCATGCTGGCAGAAGCGGGAATACCCAAGAGATTTTGGGCAGAAGTAAACAATACAACATGCTATACTCAAAATAGATGCCTAATCAATAAGGATTTAAATAAAACTGCATGTGAATTGTGGTATGGTTACTCACCTAATATATCTTAGTTCCATATCCTGGTTGCAGGTGTTACAACTTGAACAATGGGAAAGAATACCTAAACTCTTTTGATGCTAAATTAGATGAAAGAGTATTCTTGGGTTATTCCTTAGTAAGCAAAGATTTCGGGATCTTCAACAAAAGAACCTTGATTGTAAAAGAATCTCTACATGTGGTTCTTGATGAACCTCACTGCAGTAACAATCTTGATATGGAAGAGTTAAGATAAAATGTGGATAATCAACATCAATAGCAGAAAGATTCAGTATAACTAAATTTGCTGAATGAAGAAAGTGAGCAAATTCCAAACAGTAACCAAATTGAAAGGTTACAACAACCAGCTGGGAAGGACAAGCAACCTGCAGAAATACAGGAACCTGAAAGAGAGCAAGAACCCATTGAAACCCAGCAAACAATAGAGAAAGTGCAACCTGCAGTCAGTTAGCAAATCATACCAGATGATGAAGCAACCAGAAATTGGATAAAGAATCACCCAAAGGATCTAATAATTGGAGATCCTACAGTAGGTGTGAAGACCAGAAGAGCCAAATAACATAAAGCTATGTTTGCATGCTTCATATCACAAGTTGAGCCCAAAAGTATAGAAGAAGCTCTAGAAGATACCAACTGGATCCAAGCTATGCAAGAAAAATTAAATGGAATTGAAAGAAATCAAGTTTGGAATCTTGTTTCAAGACCAACTCACTAAGGAGTTATAGGAATCAAATGGGTGTTCAAGTACAAATTAGATGAAGAAGGAGTAGTGGTCAGAAACAATGCAAGATTGGTAGCAAAAGGTTACTGCCAATAAGAGGGCATAAATTTTGATGAGACCTTTTCTCCAGTAGCTAAATAAGAATTTTTCTTGCTAAATAAGCAATAAGTATTTTTCTTGTCTATGCAGCACACAAAAACTTCTTTGTATATCAAATGGATGTGAAGAGTGTATTCCTAAATGGACTCTTAGTAGAAAAAGTATATTTGGAGAAACCTCCTGGGTTTGAGGGTAATCAAGAGTGGAAAGTACACAAGCTAAGGAAAGCTCTGTATGGATTAAAGCAAGCTCAAAGTTTGCCATGACACTGTTCCTATCTATGAAGTCAGATACTCAATAAAAGCTGCCTGAATTTTTAAAGAGAATTCAGAATGAAAAGAGCTTAAGTATAGTAATGATCGGAACAGACATAGGAACTGAATTTACCAAAAAATTCATTAAAAGTTACTGCTCTGACGATGCAGTCATGCATGAGTACTCAACAGCAAGGACACCACAACAAAATGTGGTAGCTGAAAGAAGGAACAGAACCTTGAAGGAAACATCTAGGACCATGCTGGCAGAAGCTGGAATACCTAAGAGATTTTGGGTAGAAGCAAACAACACAACATGCTATACTCAAAATAGATGCCTAATCAATAAATATTTAAATAAAACTTCAGATGAATTGTGGTATGGTTACTCACCTAATATATCTTAGTTCCATATCTTGGTTGCAGGTGTTACCCCTTGAACAATGGAAAAGAATACCTGAAGACTTTTGATGTTAAATCAGATGAAGGAGTATTCTTGGGTTATTCCTTAGTAAGCAAAGCTTTCAGGATCTTCAACAAAAGAACCTTGATTGTAGAAGAATCTCTACATGTGGTTCTTGATGAACCTCACTGCAGTAACAATCTTGATGTGGAAGAGTTAAGATAAAATGTGGATAATCAACATCAATAGCAGAAAGATTCAGTATAACCAAATTTGCTGAATGAAGAAAGTGAGCAAATTCAAAGCAGTAGCCAAATTGAAAGGTTACAGCAACCAGCTGGGAAGGACGAGCAACCTGCAAATGTACAGGAACCTGAAAGAGAGCAAGAACCCATTGAAACCCAGCAAACAATGGAGAAAGAGCAACCTGCAGTCAGTTAGCAAATCATAAAAAGATGATGAAGCAAACAGAAAATGGCTACAGAATCACCCAAAGGATCTAATAATTAGAGATCCTACAGTAGGTGTGAAGACCAGAAGAGCCAAATAACATGAAGCTATATTTGCATGCTTCATATCACAAGTTGAGCCCAAAAGTATAGAAGAAGCTCTAGAAGATACCAACTAGATCCAAGCTATGCAAGAAGAATTAAATGGAATTGAAAGAAATCAAGTTTGGAATCTTGTTTCAAGCCAACTCACTAAGGAGTTATAGGAACCAAATGGATGTTCAAGAACTAATTATATGAAGAAGGAGTAGTGGTCAGAAACAAAGCAAGATCGGTAGCAAAAGGTTACTTCCAAGAAGAGGGCATAGATTTTGATGAGACCTCTTCTCCAGTAGCTAAATAAGGATTTTTCTTGCTAAATAAGCAACAAGTATTTTTCTTGCATATGCAGAGCACAAAAACTTCTTTGTATATCAAATGGATGTGAAGAGTGTATTCCTAAATGGACTCTTAGTAGAAGAAGTATATTTGGAGAAACCTCCTGGGTTTGAGGGTAATCAAGAGTGGAAAGTATACAAGCTAAGGAAACCTTTATATGGATTAAAGCAAGCTCAAAGTTTGCATGGATACTGTTCCTGGCCAAGAAGTCAGATACTCAACAAAAGCTGCCTGAATGTTTGAAGAGAATTCAGAATGAAAAGAGCTTAAGTATAGTAAAGATCAGAACAGACAGAGGAACTGAATTTACCAATAAATACATTAAAAGTTATTGATCTAACGATGGAGTCAAGCATGAGTACTCAGCAACAAGGACACCACAACAAAATGTAGTAGCTGAAAAAAGGAACAGGACCTTGAAGGAAGCAACTAGGATCATGCTGGCAGAAGCGGGAATACCCAAGAGATTTTGGGAAGAAGTAAACAATACAACATGCTATACTCAAAATAGATGCCTAATCAATAAGGATTTAAATAAAACTGCATGTGAATTGTAGTATGGTTACTCACCTAATATATCTTAGTTCCATATCCTGGTTGCAGGTGTTACAACTTGAACAATGGGAATGAATACCTAAACTCTTTTGATGCTAAATTAGATGAAAGAGTATTCTTGGGTTATTCCTTAGTAAGCAAAGATTTCGGGATCTTCAACAAAAGAACATTGATTGTAAAAGAATCTCTACATGTGGTTCTTGATGAACCTCACTGCAGTAACAATCATGATATGGAAGAGTTAAGATAAAATGTGGATAATCAACATCAATAGCAGAAAGATTCAGTATAACTAAATTTGCTGAATGAAGAAAGTGAGCAAATTCCAAACAGTAACCAAATTGAAAGGGTACAACAACCAGCTGGGAAGGACAAGCAACCTGCAGAAGTACAGGAACCTGAAAGAGAGCAAGAACCCATTGAAACCCAGCAAACAATAGAGAAAGTGCAACCTACAGTCAGTCAGCAAATCATACCAGATGATGAAGCAAGCAGAAGTTGGATAAAGAATCACCCAAAGGATATAATAATTGGAGATCCTACAGTAGGTGTGAAGACCAGAAGAGCCAAATAACATGAAGCTATGTTTGCATGCTTCATATCACAAGTTGAGCCCAAGAGTATAGAAGAAGCTCTAGAAGATACCAACTGGATCCAAGCTATGCAAGAAAAATTAAATGGAATTGAAAGAAATCAAGTTTGGAATCTTGTTTCAAGACCAACTCACTAAGGAGTCATAGGAACCAAATGGGTGTTCAAGAACAAATTAGATGAAGAAGGAGTAGTGGTCAGAAACAATGCAAGATTGGTAGCAAAAGGTTACTGCCAATAAGAGGGCACAGATTTTGATGAGACCTTTTCTCCAGTAGCTAAATAAGAATTTTTCTTGCCAAATAAGCAATAAGTATTTTTCTTGTCTATGCAGCACACAAAAACTTCTTTGTATATCAAATGGATGTGAAGAGTGTATTCCTAAATGGACTCTTAGTAGAAAAAGTATATTTGGAGAAACCTCCTGGGTTTGAGAGTAATCAAGAGTGGAAAGTATACAAGCTAAGGAAAGCTCTGTATGGATTAAAGCAAGCTCAAAGTTTGCCATGACACTGTTCCTATCTAAGAAATCAGATACTCAACAAAAGCTGCCTGAATTTTTGAAGAGAATTCAGAATGAAAAGAGCTTAAGTATAGTAATGATCAGAACAGACATAGGAACTGAATTTACCAAAAAATTCATTAAAGTTGCTGCTCTGACAATGCAGTCATGCATGAGTACTCAACAGCAAGGACACCACAACAAAATGTGGTAGCTGAAAGAAGGAACATAACCTTGAAGGAAACAGCTAGGACCATGCTGGCAGAAACTGGAATACCTAAGAGATTTTGGGTAGAAGCAAACAACACAACATGCTATACTCAAAATAGATGCCTAATCAATAAATATTTAAATAAAACTTCACATGAATTGTGGTATGGTTACTCACCTAATATATCTTAGTTCCATATCTTGGTTGCAGGTGTTACACCTTGAATAATGGGAAAGAATACCTGGAGACTTTTGATGCTAAATCAGATGAAGGAGTATTCTTGGGTTATTCCGAATCAAAGCTTTCAGGATCTTCAACAAAAGAACTTTGATTGTGGAAGAATCTCAATATGTGGTTCTTGATGAACCTCACTGCAGTAACAATCTTGATGTGAAGAGTTAAGAGAAAATGTGGATAAAGTCAACATTAATAGCAGAAAGGTTCTATATAACTAAATTTGCTGAATGAAGAAAGTGAGCAAATTCCATGCAGTAAGCAAATTGAAAGGTTACAGTAACCAGCTGGGAAGGACAAGCAACCTGCAGAAGTACAGGAACCTGAAAGAGAGCAAGAACCCATTGAAACCCAGCGAACAATGGAGAAAGAGAAACCTGCAGTCAGTCAGCAAATCATACCAGATGATGAAGCAAGCAGAAACTGGCTTGAGAATCACCCAAAGGATCTAATAATTGGAGATCCTACAGTAGGTGTGAAGACCAGAAGAGCCAAATAACATGAAGCTATGTTTGCATGCTTAATATCACAAGTAGAGCCCAAAAGTATAGAAGAAGCTCTAGAAGACACCAACTGGATCCAAGCTATGCAAGAAGAATTAAATAGAATTGAAAGAAATCAAGTTTGGAATCTTGTTTCAAGATCAACTCACGAATGAGTTATAGGAACCAAATTGGTGTTCAAGATCAAATTAGATGAAGAAGGAGTAATGGTCAGAAACAAAGCAAGATTGGTACAAAAGATTACTGACAAGAATAGGGCATAGATTTTGATAAGACCTTTGCTCCAGTAGCTAAATAAGGATTTTTCTAGCTAAATAAGCAATA
This sequence comes from Scutellaria baicalensis, assembly GCA_005771605.1. Taxonomy (NCBI): domain Eukaryota; kingdom Viridiplantae; phylum Streptophyta; class Magnoliopsida; order Lamiales; family Lamiaceae; genus Scutellaria; species Scutellaria baicalensis. The sequence goes on from CM016728.1 coordinate 28,086,300, forward strand.
AGTATTTTTCTTGCCTATACAGCACACAAAAACTTCATTGTATATCAAATGGATGTGAAGAGTGTATTCCTAAATGGACTCTTAGTAGAAGAAGTATATGTGGAGAAACATCCTGGGTTTGAGGATAATCCAGAGTGGAAAGTATATAAGCTAAGGAAAGCTCTGTATGGATTAAAGCAAGCTCAAAATTTACATGGAGACTGTTCCTAGCCAAGAAGTCAGATACTCAACAAAAGTTGGCTGAATTTTGAAAGAGAATTCAGAATGAAAAGAGCTTAAGTATAGTAAAAATCAGAACAGACAGAGGAACTGAATTTACCAATAAATTCATTAAAAGTTACTGCTCTGACAATGGAGTCAAGCATGAGTAGCAGCAAGAACACCACAACAGAATGTAGTAGCTGAAAGAAGGAAAAGAACCTTGAAGGAAGCAGCTAGGACCATGCTGGCAGAAGCTGTAATACCCAAGAGATTTTGGGTAGAAGCAAACAACACGACATGCTATACTCAAAATAGATGCTTAATCAATAAGGATTTAAATAAAACTTCATATGAATTGTGGTATGGTTACTCACCTAATATATCTTAGTTCTATATCTTGGTTGCAGGTGTTACACCTTGAACGATGGGTAAGAATACCTGAAGACTTTTGATGCTAAATCAGATGAAGGAGTATTCTTGGGTTATTCCTTAGTAAGCAGAGCTTTCAGGATCTTCAATAAAAGAACCTTGATTGCAGAAGAATCTCTACATGTGGTTCTTGATGTACTTCACTGCAGTAACAATCTTGATGTGAAGAGTTAAGAGAAAATGTGGATAAAGTCAACATTAATAGCAGAAAGGTTCTGTATAACTAAATTTGCTGAATGAAGAAAGTGAACAAATTCCATGCAGTAAGCAAATTGAAAGGTTACAGTAACCAGCTGGGAAGGACAAGCAACCTGCATAAGTACAGTAACCTGAAAGAGAGCAAGAACCCATTGAATCCCAGCAAACAATGGAGAAAGAGCAACCTGCAGTCAATTAGAAAATCATAACAGATGATGAAGCAAGCAGAAACTGGCTAAATAATCACCCAAAGTATCTAATAATTGGAGATCCTACAGTGGGTGTGAAGACCAGAAGAGCCAAATAACATGAAGCGATGTTTGCATGCTTCATATCACAAGTTGAGCCCAAAAGTATAGAATAAGCTTTAGAAGATACCAACTGGATCCAAGCTATGCAAGAAGAATTAAATGGATTTGAAAGAAATCAAGTTTGGAATCTTGTTTCAAGACCAGCTCACTATGGAGTTATAGGAACCAAATGGGTGTTCAAGAACAAATTAGATGAAAAAGGAGTAGTGGTCAGAAACAAAGCTAGATTGGTAGCAAAAGGTTACTGCCAAGAAGGGGGCATAGATTTTGATGAGACCTTTTCTCTAGTAGCTAAATAAGGATTTTTCTTGCTAAATAAGCAAAAAGTATTTTTCTTGCATATGCAGCGCACAAAAACTTGTTTGTATATCAAATGGATGTGAAGAGTGTATTCCTAAATGGACTCTTAGTAGAAGAAGTATATTTGGAGAAACCTCCTGGGTTTGAGGGTAATCAAGAGTGGAAAGTATACAAGCTATGGAAAGCTCTGTATGGATTAATGCAAGCTCCAAGGGCATGGTATGACACTCTAGCATGGTATGACACTCTGTCACAGTATCTTCTAGACAATGGATTCAAGAAGGGCAAGTTTGATAAGACTCTATTCAAAATTCCAGATAGAGACAACATTCTTCTTGTACAAATATATGTTGATGAATATATGTTGATGACATCATATGTGGTTTAACTAACAAAGATTTATGCAAGAAATTTTTAGAATTAATGCAGAAGAAATTTTAAATGAATATGATGGGGGAACCTAGTTTTTTCCTAGCATTGCAAGTGAGACAACTTGATCAAGACACATTCATAAATCATATGAAGTATACAAAAGAACTGATCAAGAAGTTCGGATTGGAAAATGGGAGTACAGTAAGGATCCCTATGGCTACTTGAACAATCATGTACAAAGATGAAGAAGGGAAGCCAGTTGACATAACCAAGTACATAAGGCTGATTGGATCACTACTGTACCTTACAACAAGCATGCCAGACATTATGTTTGCAGTAGGCATATGTGCAAGATATCAAGCAGCACCCAGGGAATCTCACATGTCTTCAGCAAAGAGAATCAAAAGATATCTCAAAGGGACAAAAAAAGTAGGTTTGTGGTATCCCAAGGATGGCGGCTTTAAACTGATTGGTTACTCTGACTTTGATTTTGCAGGATGCAAAATAGATAGTAAAAGCACGAGTGAAACATGTCAATTCCTATGCAACAGGCTTGTTTCTTGGTTTTGCAGTAAGCAGACATCTATAGCAACCTCTACAGCGGAAGCAGAGTATGTTGTTGCAGGAAGTTGTTGTGCTCAAATATCGTTGATGTAGCAGCAATTAAGAGACTATGATACGATTGAGAAGCATATTCCTATCATGTGTGACAACATAAATGCTATAGCCATCACTCACAATCCGGACTTTCATTCCAGGACAAAGCATATTGATATTCGACATCACTTCATACATGATCTTATGGAAAAGAAAGATATTTCACTTGAGAAAATTCATACTGATCAGCAGTTAGCATATATCTTTACAAAACCCCTATGTGAAATAAGGTTTCCCTGTTTAAGAAATGAACTGAGTATAATAAAAATCACATAAAAAGGAAAGCATAAATTAAGAAGGAATTTTGGTTTAATATCTAACACTTTGTGCAGCAGGAGCAACCTATAGGGTTACTTTACAGGTTACCCCTACAAAAGAGAATACAAGAAGGTAGTTGTATCGCAAAGCTTACTCTAGGAGACAAAAGTATTTATTTCTCCATGAGTTATACACAGCAACCTTAAAAGGAATTTATGGAAGCAATCAAAGCAAGAAGTGGAAGCAATCAACGACGTGGGAGCATTTAATGCAGGAAAACAGCTTTTTCAGAAATTATCGGTGGATTTTGCAACTAAGTCCCAGAACTAAAGCTTACTACGCAGAAAACCCCGCTAACAAACTCAACCGTCAGATCGTGTGCTGGTTCAACTTAAGTTTGAATCTGGAGCGTTAGATCATCTGAAAAGAGAGAAACCCCTAATTATAACGTATCAAATTAATCAGGGAGTATTTTAATACATATATATACTCTATACTCTCTCTCCTCTCTCTCCCTTATGCACACTAAATTTGCTGAAACCCTATTCTTCCTCTTGCTCTCTCTCTCTCTCTCAAACTCTACTCTTCTAAAGTTCTAATCTCACTATTACTAAGAACAATAACAGACATTGTCCACAGCAGACTAGTTAACAATAAGATCATTGTGTTGGAAACATTTGAAGTATGTTTTGATTAGACAAAACCTTAAGTAACTCTAACAAGCATAAGCAAACTTAGGATAGGTTACTGCAACAGAGTTACTACAGAAGATTAAAAGAACAGAGAAATGTTAAAAGGAAGGATACTGAAGAGAATGGTTTAAAAGGAATCTGGTGAAACTAATAAGGATACTGATGACTACATGAAGCTACTGGAAGAGCCCTCGCTAAAGCAGAATGCATCGAGACAGGAAGCTACCTGGGAGACCATGCCAAAAGCATACTGCAAGGGCAGCATGCTACAGAAGCATCAAGCCACCTGAAGGAGCAAGCCAGAGAAGGAAGCTCCAGAGTGAAGCAAGAGGAGGAAGCTGCAAAGCAAGCATGGGAAGAAAGTCAAAGTTACCGGTAGACACAAGAAGTTACCGGTATAAAGAAGATAAGAGGAGCCAACCAGAAGAAGACACGTGGAAAGCGAAAAGTTGGAATGTGTCAGGAGTGCAGTGCATTTATAGATTAGGGAACCGACCTACCTTCAACGGGCAGATTTCCTAATCTATAAATAAGAAGAAGACTGACGAAAGAAAAAAGAGCGGGCAAGAGAGGAGAGAACGAGCACAACAAAATATACAAGCTCGTAGAGAGAAGCACAAAAAGAAAAAAGAAGAGCTCAACAGAGAGAAGGCTCATAAGAAGAAAGCGCAGAAAGAGGGGAAGAAAATAGAAGAAAAGAGTGTGTTCAGAAGAGCAGAAGAAAAGCTCCAACACTCCACACCCCAAAAGACACACGCTCAGTCAGTCAGTCCAGCAGCAAGCTACAGCAGTTCAACCTGCAAACGAAAGCCAAGCTTGCTGCACCCAGTTGAAGAAGAAGAAGACAACTAGCTTGTTAAGTGAGAACCTCCATACAGGGGGTAACCTTTGTTAAGCTGGTTGATTTACATAGACATATCTATTACAACCCACCCTTAACAAGTAAGTAGCAAGCCTTCACACGGATACTTGCCTACTTTCCCTTGACCCACACAGGATCCTACTCTACCCACCCAGGGTCCCCACTTTCTCTCCTAGAAAGTGGTAAACTCAGCAGGACATTACTCATCGCACTAAGTACTCCGAGACAACCTTTTAGAGAGGTTTATCTCATTCTTCTTCAACTGGGTACAGCAAACTTGGCCTTCGTATGCAGACTGATTATGCTGAAGCTTGCTGCTGACTGGTAGACTGTGTGTGCGTCTTCTTGGGGTGTGGAGTGTTCGAGCTCTTCTTCTTTTCATCAGCTCTCCTTGAACACTCTCTTTTCTAAGGCTTCTCCCTTCTTCTGTGCTTCTCTCTTTTATGCTCTTCTCTCTTCTTTTGCGCTTCTCTCTTTGAGCTTGGATATTCTGATGTGCTCACTTTTTTTCTCTCTTGCACACTTTGTGCTTCTCTCACACACGCCCCCATTTTCAGTCTTCAGTCCTCCTCTTTATAGGATGTGAAATCTGCCCGTTAAAGGTAGACAGATTTCCATCATTTTTGCGTCGCACTCCTGACACACGCCAGCTTTTCACTTTCCACGTGTCTTCTTCTGATTGACTCCTCTTCTCTTTTCTCTCTACCGGTAACTTCTTGTGTCTACCAGTGACTTTGAATTTTCTCCCCATGTCTGCTTTGCAACTTCCTCCTCTGGCTTCACTCTGGAGCTTCCTCTTCTGGCTTGCTGCGTTTGGTGGCTCGAGGCTTCTGTAGCATGTTGCCTGTGCAGTATGTTTTCGGCATGGTCTTCCAGGTAGCTTCCTGTCCCACTGTGTTCTGCTTTAGCGAGGTTCCTTCCAGTAGCTCCCTGAAGTCCATAGTATCCTTATTAGTTCATCCGATTCTTTATAACCATTCTCTTCAGTATCCTTCCATTAACACTTTCACTGTTTCTTTTAATCTTCTGTGGTAACTCTATTGCACTAACCTATCCTTAGATTGGTTATGCATATTAGAGTTACTTTAAGGATTTGTCTCATCAAAACATTTTACAAATGTATCCAACAATTTCCTACTTTTTGATGATGACAAAACCTTAACAGAAGATCAAAAGAATATAACCTCTCAAGCACAGAAAACATATTTAAAGTATGACATTATTTGGGCATACTACTTTCATACACAAATCACATATAAGTCCAAAAGAAAGGGCACAAGGAATGAGCTTTTTGAAGAACAGGAGACATTTCATAAAGATAAAATGTGTACATTACAATGTAGTAAGCAAAGTTACAATAAACATCTTATCTAAATCCATTCTTCTATTCTTCTTGCTCTTTCCTTTCTTTCTTTTCCTCTTTGGCTTCTTGCGTGCTTCTTGCGAGGTTTGCTCCCAGTCAATTTCCTCTTTGATCGTGGAGGAGAATTGGAGTAAAGGTGAGGATGTCTCTTCGAAGAAGAAGGAACTGAGGTTTATGCTCAAGAGTCGGTGAAGGAGCAGAGAAGTCTTGGTGCAGTAGCTTGCTGCAACTTTTCTTCTCGTACTTTTTCTCCAACTCCTATGTCTGACGCCTCTTCCTCTTTCTTTTTGGACACAGAAGAAATCTCACACAATAGATGGGCTCGTCTCTTTTGTTCTTTACCTTTAGGACGACTTTTGATCTTCCTTAATCCTTCACAGTTCTTCACCCTTTTTGACATTATCAAAAATGAGCTGAAGCTCGGGGGTCACTGGAGAGGGATTCCTCCAATTTAACCTCCAACGTCTCAGAGGAGACTGTTGGGCAAGACCTCAAGCATCCTCAGGTCAGAGATGAGGAGAGAATGCTAGAAGATCAAGTCTTCTTAGAAAGATTTGCTTAGCAAGTGTTAAGTGTGAGAGGTGAAAATATGAGGTTTGAGGTATGCTTGGTTGATTATTTGCAGAGAATGTGTCTTTTGGAAAAGATGAAGAGAAGGGTTTCCAACAATCAGGTTCCATGATGAACATAAGGATGAGAGAAAGAGAGAGGATATCTTTTTATGCTTTATGAAGAGTAAGAGTGCATATATTTATAGGGATAGAGATACTCTCTGTTGCAGTTTAGATCTTCAAGGATCTTATTAACTGCTCCGCCGGTTTCCAATAAAGGTGTTGACAGTTTCCACAGTTTTATGTCTTATCCCCTTTGTTTGAGATGACGTGGTCGACTGCTTGATTTGCACCTTTAGATTCTTCTAATCGCACGGCTGGAATTCTTTTAGGGTTTAGAAAAGGTAGTCTATTTCTGGAAAAGGTGATCTCCTTTAAATGTACGCAAGTTACCAAGAAATATTTCCTCAGTAACTGCTTTTGACTTGTAACATCCAAGAGATCTCTTTATCCAGTGCCATGATGATAAATTCTGATGTCAAGTAACCTAGTGTCCAGTACATTGATGTTTAGCATCCTGGTGTTCAGCGACCTAAAGTCCAGCTACTTGGTATTTAGCGTCCTGTTGCCCAGCGACCTAGTGTTCAGCGATCTAGTTTCCAACCCTTGGTATCTAGCATCATGATATCTAGCGTCCTGCCACCCAGCGACCTAATTTCCAATCAGCCTGGTATCTAGCATCCTGATGTCCAGCATCCTGTTATTCAGTGAGCTAGTAATCAATGTCCTGGTATCTAGCGTTTCTCTTCATCAGAATTTTATCTGTTCCTTTTGAGTCCTTCTACCTTTTATATTGACTTAAAGACAAGTGCTCTTGATTTCTAGTAGCTTAGCATCCAGTAGCTTGGTATCTAGAGTCTAGGTGCACAGCGTCCTATTATCCCATGACTTAGTATCCAGTAGCCGAATGTTCAGCATACTATAGTCAGAGTTTGTCATTTTGTCAATGGTTCCCCTAATTTTACTAACTCTTTGTCAGATGTACCTACATAACAACTATCATGTATAGGTACTCATACAAGTATGAGTCCTTCTTGGTTAGTTTTCTTTCAGAAGCTTAGACTATCTTTACAGCCCATGGTTACTGTAGAGAGAGTTTTGGATACTTCAAGACTTTTTCAGATCCAGGAGTGATAGTGTGTGCTAGTGTTTTTAAGCAAGTTTAGATAGACAGAGATACAATAAGTAAGGATTTTTTTTTAAAATTTTTTTTCTGGAGTTGTTGTTCTGCTTAATTCCTTATGGAATGTCAGTTTTTGCAGACTTATTACAGCGTACCCATTTTGGGTTACTCCAAGGATTTTAACCTTTTTGCCTTCAAAGTTTCCTTTATTTGTACTGGAAGTTCCCTCTTACTTCATGGTCTTCTCTTTTAAGATGTGGGGTTACTGGCAATACTGTTCCAGGTTACTTTGAGGCTTTGCATGAAAAAGTAAAGCATTATAATATAAGAATAAGCATGCAGGCTTCCTTCTCATTTTTCATTATTAGAATCAAGTGACAACAGTTTAAAGTCCATTATCTTAGAGTATAGTCACTTGAGTTCTTTGACATAGTAGACATGATTATGACCAGAAGTAAAGAATATAGAATTGAAACGAGGTACCTGGTCATTATTGTTCTTTTTAAAGAGTAGGTCCTCTTTCATTATTATTTCTGTCTGGAGATAGATGGAGTGAGTTTCTTCTAGCATTAAGTACTCCGAGACAACCTTTTAGAGAGGTTTATCTCATTTTTCTTCAACTGGGTACAGCAAGCTTGGCCTTCATATGCAGACTGATTTTGCTGAAGCTTGTTACTAACTGGTAGATTGGGTGTGCGTCTTCTTAGGGTGTGGAGTGTTCGAGCTCTTCTTCTTTTCATCAGCTCTCCTTGAACACTCTCTTTTCTAAGGCTTATCCCTTCTTCTGCGCTTCTCTCTTTTAAGCTCTTCTCTCTTCTTTTGAGCTTCTCTCTGTGAGCTTGGATATTCTGATGTGCTCACTTCTTTTTTCTCTTGCACACTTTGTGCTTCTCTCACACACGCTCCCATTTTTAGTCTTCAGTCCTCCTCTTTATAGGGTGTAAAATTTGTCCGTTAAAGGTAGACAGATTTCCATCATTTCTGCACCGCATTCCTAACACACGCCAGCTTTTCGCTTTCCACGTGTCTTCTTCTGATTGACTTCTCTTCTCTTTTCTCTCTACCGGTAACTTCTTGTGCCTACCGGTAACTTTGAATTTTCTCCCCATGCCTGCTTTACAGCTTCCTTCTCTGGCTTCACTCTGATCAGTAACCTCCCAAAAGGTTACTGATCCTAGAATTGAGCCAACGTGAATAAAAGTTTGAAAATATAGTAGCTTATTCACCCCCCCAACCCTACTACCAGCCTTTTGGGACCAACAAGTGGTATCAGAGCAGGTGAATTAATCATCCAAAGCTCACTGGTCAATCTGATACCAACAAGTGGTATCAAAGCGGATGGATGAAACAAAAGATCTAATCGATCTATCCAGATCCCATCTGTGATGAATCTCTCTCCAGAAAATCTCTGTCTCTCTCTCCCTCACATCATACATCAAATCACTACCTTTGTTAAAAGGATATGATTGATGTGAAAGACAACAAGCAGCTATGAAGGATGAAGAAAATCAAGTTGTGTTATTAAGAAAAGCTGTTCAGAAGAAGGAAGCTGGTGAACAACAAGGTACTCGAAGAAACGGCTATGGAATAGAAAGATGTGCGGAAAGGAGCAAGTGTCTACCTATCACAAAGTAGACCAACACGGAGCGAATCAACAAGAAAGGCTAGTTGTTGAGCATGAAGAAGAAGCTGATACAAAGTGAAGCTGGGAAGTATGGATCATACTGAAGCTTCAAGTCTACAGCAACAGGCAAGCAAGCAACCATGGAGGAAGATGTTGTGGATATCAAGTAAGGAGCAAAAAGAGAAACTCACTCCATCAACAAGACCACTATACAGAAGGAAGCACGTAATAAAAGAGGTTCTACTCTTTAAGAAATGAATAAACGACGACCAGGTACCTCGTTCTAATCTTACTTCTCTAAAATTTGGTCTCGGTTATGTCTATCATGATTAAGAATCCCTAGTGACCACATGAAAATCAAAATTCAAAGAAGCCAAATAAAAAGATCTTCCGAGAATTGAAGATAACAGGCTTGAAATTTTGGTCACTTAACTTGAAAATAAGGAGGGAAACCTGTACGATTATTTTCATATTAGAATGTTTCACCTTCTCATGCAAACCTCGAAGTTACCTGATATAGTGCTAAAAGTGACCCTACATTCTAAAGTAAGAGAGTCATAAAGTAAGGGGGAACTTCTAGTTCAAATCAAGGTAATTCAGAGGCAAAAGAGTCAAATCCTTGGAGAAACCCAAATACAAGTATGCTGAAAATGTCTGCAACAAACTGATATTTCCTAAAGGAATCAAGCAGAACAGCATCTCCAAAAGGGAAAAGAAAATTGTCTACCTTACTAGTATCATGCTTTACCTTTTCTATCTTCTAAAGAGATACAGTAAGAAAACACCTGCACACACCATCATTTTTTTGCTCTTTAAAATTTTTTGAAGGAGTCAAACTTTCTCTACAGCAACCATGGGCTGTAAAGAAAATCTAAGCTCTTGAAAGAAACATTAACCCAGAAGGACTCATACTTGTGTGAGTACCTATACAAGAATACTCGTTTTGCAGGTACCTCTGACAAAGGGCTACTGAACTTACGGGGAACCATTGACAAAATGACAAGCTTTGACTATGGGATGCTAAACAGTAGGTTGCTGGATACTAGGTTATTGGATAACAGGACGCTGAAAATCAGGACGCTAGACACTAGATGGATAGATACTAGGTCGCTGAACATCAGGTCGTTGTATACCAGGACGCTAGACACCAAGCTACTGGATAATAAGCTACTAGATATTAGAGTACTTGTCATCGAGTCAGTGGAAAAGGTAGAAGGAATTAAGGAACAACGATAAAGTTCTGACAATAGAACGCTAGACACTAGGATGTTGGATACTAGGTCGTTGGATAACAGGACGATGTGTATTAAGATGCTAGATACCAGGCTAACTGGATATTAGGTCGCTGGATGACAGGACACTAGACATCAGGATGCTAGATACCGGATGCTGAAACTAGATCACTGAATACTAGGTTGCTGGGCACTAGGACGCTAAACACCAGGATGCTGGACACTAGATCGCTGAACATCAGGTTGCTGTAAACCAGGATGCTAGACACCAATATAATGGATACTAGGTTACTAGACATCAGAACTTATCATCAGGTCACTGGATAAGGGGATCACTTGAAAGTTACAACTTTCAAATCAGAGCAGTTACTGAAGATTTATTTTTGGTAACGTGTACGCATAAAAAGTGGATCACCTTTCCAGTAATAAACTACCTTTTCAGAACCCTATGAGGATCTTAGCCATACGATCAGAAGGATCCAAGGGTGGAAAACCAATTGTTGACCACGCACTTCAGGAAAAGGAAAAGCTGTGGAAATTGTCAACAACTTTATTGGACAACAGTGAAGCAATTAATGAAGATCTTTGAAGATCTAATTGCAACAGTGAGTATCTCAAACTCTATAAATACATGCACTCCTTATTCTTCTTTATGCATACAGATATCCTCTCTCTCTCTCTCTCTTACCCTCTATGTGTCATGGCACCAGATTGTTGGAAATCCTTCTCTTCATTCATTCATAATTGCACATTCTCTGCAAATAATCAACCAAGCACACCTCAAATCACGTATATTCACCTCTCACACTTGACACTTGCTAAGAAAGCCATTCTCAGAAGATTCTATCTTCTAGCCTTCAGCTCTCACCTCACTTCCCAAGAACTTGCATCCAAGTTACTCTCTTCGAGGCAAAAGGATAGAGCTAAGGACACCTCTCCAGCAATCCTAGTGCGTCATCTCATTGATGATATCAAAAGGGGGGAAGAAACTACGAAGGGACATGGAAGATTAAAAGACTTCCAGAGGTGGAGAAGAGGAGATTCCAAATCAGGAGGGACAGTTGGAAGGATGAGTGGAGATTGAAGGAGAAGGGAAAAGTGGCAGCAAGCTGCTGGTGTCTAAACTTTTCTAATTCTTCACGCGTTCTTCTCAAAATGAATTCCTTCTCTCTCTCACATCGCCTCTCACACCTCTCACAACTCTTCTCTCTGTCGAATAAAAGAAGCTATTGGGAGCTGAAGGCTTCGAAGATTCTATCTTCTAGCCTTCAGCTCTCACCTCACTTCCCAATAACTTGCATCCAAGTTCCTCTCTTCGAGGCAAAAGGATAGAGCTAAGGACCCCTCTCCAGCAACCCCAATACGTCATCTCATTGATGATGTCAAAAGGGGGGAAGAAACTACGAAGGGTCATGGAAGATTAAAAGACTTCCAAAGGTGGAGAAGAGGAGATTCCAAATCAGGAGGGACAGTTTGAGGGATGAGTGGAGATTGAAGGAGAAGGAAAATGCGACAGCAAGCTGCTGGTGTCTAAACATCTCTACTTCTTCACACGTTCTTCTCAAAATGAATTTCTTCTCTCTCTCGCATCGCCTCTCACACCTCTCACAGCTCTCCTCTCTACCGAAGAAAAGAAGCTATTGGGAGCTGAAGGCTTCGAAGATTCTGTCTTCTAGCCTTTAGCTCTCACCTCACTTCCCAATACAAGTTCCTCTCTTCGAGGCAAAAGGATAAAGCTAAGGACCCCTCTCCAACAACCCCAGTGCGTCATCTCATTGATGATGTCAAAAAGGGGGAAGAAACTGTGAAGGGTCATGGAAGATCAAAAGACTTCCAGAGGTGGAAAAGAGAAGATTCCAACTCTTCTATGAGGTGGATTCTCTTTTATAATGCGAGAGAATCAGAAAGAGGGACAGTTGGAGGGATGAGTGGAGATTGAAGGAGAAGGAAAAGACGGCAGCAAGCTACTGGCGTCTAAACTTCTCTGCTTCTTCACATGTTCTTCTCTAAACGAATTTCTTCTCTCTTTCGCATCGCCTCTCACACCTCTCACAACTCTCCTCTCTGCCCAAAGAAAGAAGCTATTGGGAGCAGGTGCCTACATAAAGTGAGGGAAAGCAGAAAGAGAAAGGAGCCAGCAACAAGCTAAGGGGAAAAGAAATAAAGGAAATAGTAAGAAGACATAAGAATGAATCTAGATAGGATGTTTATTGTACTTTACTTACTGCGTTTTATTATGGATATTTTATCTAAATAAAATTTCTTTTGTTCTTTAAAAGCTCATTCCTTTTGCCCTTTCTTTCAGACTTATATGTGATTTTAATGAAAGCAGAATGCTTTATATTGTTATATTATACGTATGATTTCTGTGCTTGAGTGATTATGCTCTTTTGATCTTCTGCAAAGGTTTTGTCATCATCAAAAAAGGGAAAATTGTTGGAAACATTTGAAGTATGTTTTGATGAGACAAAACCTTAAGTAACTTTAACAAGCATAACCAATCTTAGGATAGGTTACTGCAACAGAGTTACTACAGAAGATTAAAAGAACAGAGAAAGTATCAAAAGGAAGGATACTGAAGAGAATGGTTGAAAAGGAATCTGGTGAAACTAATAAGCATATTGATGACTACAGCAAGCTACTGGAAGAGACCTCGCCAAAGCAGAATGCAGCGAGGCAGGAAGCTACCTGGGAGACCATACCAAAAGTATACTACAAGGGTAGCATGCTACAGAAGCCTCAAGCCAGCTGAAGAAGCAAGCCAGAGAAGTTAGCTCCAGAGTGAAGCAAGAGGAGAAAGCTACAAAGCAGGCATGGGAAGAAAGTCAAAGTTACCGGTAGACACAAGAAGTTACCGGTAGAGAAAAGAGAAGAGGAGTCAACCAGAAAAAGACACGTGGAAAGCGAAAAGCTGGAATGTGTCAGGAGTGCAGTGCATTTATAGATTAGGGAACCTACCTACCTTCAATGAGTAGATTTCCTAATCTATAAATAAGAAGAAGACTGACGAAAGAAAAAAGAGCGGGCAAGAGAGGAGAGAACGAGCATAACAGAATATACAAGCTTGTAGAGAGAAGCGTAAAAAGAAAAGAGAAGAGCTCAACAGAGAGAAGGCTCATAAGAAGAAAACGCAGAAAGAGGGGGAAGAAAATAAAAGAAAATAGAGTGTTCAGAAGAGCAGAAGAAAAGAAGAAAAGCTCCAACACTTCACACCCCAAAAGACGCACGCTCAGTCAATCAGTCTAGTAGCAAGCTACAACAGTTCAACCTGCAAACGAAGGTCAAGCTTATTGTACCCAGTTGAAGAAGAAGAAGAAGACAAACTCCTTCTAAAGGACTGTCTTAGAGTACTAAGTGCGAGGAGTAGAGTGCTGCTGAGTTTTCCACTTTCTAGGAGAGAAAGTAAGGACCCTGAGTGGGTAGAATACGATCCTGTGTGGGTCAGTGGGGAAAGTAGGCAAGCAACTGTGTGAAGGCTTGCTACTTACTTGTTAAGTGAGAGTTGTAATAGATAGGTCTATGTGAAACACCTAGCTTAACAAAGGTTCCCTCTTGAGAAGAGGCAGAGAGGACATAGAAGGATTACTCCACCTTCGAACCTTTATATATCCTTGCGTCTATGTGTGCTTATTGCTTAACTTGCATACACTATGATAAAGCAGCACATCTTCTATACATGGCTCTGCAATAAGAGAAAAACTTCTGCAACCATTCTGATCAGTAACCTCCCAAAAGGTTACTGATCCTAGAATTGAGCCAACGTGAAGAAAAGTTTGAAAATATAGTAGGCTTATTCACCCCCCCCCCCTCCTCCTAAGCCTACTACCAGTCTTTTGGGACCAACACATTGTCTAGAGTTGCACTGATGCAGGCCATGGTGACAAACTAATGAAAGAGATCCTCAATTGCCTTCAAGCCACTGGGCTTATGGGTCTCTGCTCTACAGTCCAAGGGACCTATGTTGAGGCTTTGGTCACTGAAGTTTATAAGCGGGCCAAGTTGCAGACTGCTAGAGAACCCATCACCTTCAAGATGGAGGGGATTGCCCACACTCTTGACTGTTCACTACTGAAGAAGGTCTTCGACCTTCCTACTGAGGGGCTGATGCCGAGTGAACTTGTTGTGTAAGGAACATTGTATAGATTTTGATAAAAGACAAAACATGTAATAGACTACAGCCTAGGATCCTATGTATTTAGATTATATTGTAAATTCTCTAAGTATAGGATCAGGAGGCTTGTTGATCAAAACTGGAGCGTGAAGACCTTGCTGCATAAGACATTAAAACAATTATGATCTAAGTACAAGTCTCTGCAGTAGGCTACTTGAAAAGGATACTGGACGCTCATTGCACAAGGATGCTTTTTAAAGAGGAATAATAGAAAGGGAGGAAAAGATGAGGTGAGTTGAAGAGCTTTTTAAAGCATCATATGCTCACATTGAGAAGCTATCAAAAGAAAGCTTGTCCAAACTCTACCTTCCTCAAAAGCAACATGACCTTGAACGCCAGGCTGAAGATGAGCAATTTGTACCGAAGTCCCTACTCAACTTCCTGAATGGAAGTCCAAACTCTCGGAGTCCTAACTTCATAGAATAACAACTTTCAGGAGTCGACCTTCCTACCACTCATAACCTAGACTCCCTGCAGATTGAAATCTTCAAACGATCAGAGTACCTGAAGTACTATATTAAGCTGTGCAATGAGTCCATTACCATCAAAGGAAAAACTCATAGTGAGGGACTCCGACACTTCAAGGACCTTGCAAGCAGGGGAGTTCTTCCAATACAGATGAAGCTGAAAAGCAGAATGAAGAGAAGAGATATCATTCCTTTCTGTGAAGATTTCTGGTTAAGGTATGATGAGACTCCTGAAATAAAAAGGATAATTGATCTAACTTATCAAGAGTCCATTCAGAATTGGTGGAAGGGTTCAAACTATGAAAGAAGACAAAGACCCTTCTGGTTGAAGTTACCCTGATTTTTTCTATTTACTGCTTGTTATGCTCTCTCTCTTGTATCTCTTTACTTGTTTGTGTTGATGTTGTGCTCAGATTCTTCCATGTTTTATTAACTCAATAAAATTTCTTGCCCTGACCTAAAAAGCTAACTACTTGTGAACTTATGTTGAATTTCTGCTCATCAAAAAGGGGGATATTCTAAGGAACATTGTATAGATTTTGATGAAAGACAAAACATGTAATAGGCTAGAGCCTAGGATCATATGTATTTAGATTCTATTGTAAATTCTCTAAGTATAAGATCAGGAGGCTTGATGATCAAGACTGGAGCGTGAAGACCTTGCTACATCAGACATTAAAACAATTATGATCTAAGTACAAATCTCTGCAGCAGGCTGCTTGAAAAGGATATTGAACGCTCACTGCATAAGGATACTGAATTTGCTAACTAAACGATGGACAAAGTAAGCTAAAGCCAACTGAATGACCAAGAAGCATCAGCAATCTGTTAAGTAGCAGTTACCTCGAAATCCGTGTATGAGGTTTATGTTAGGTACAGCCGCAAATTCAACCAATCAAAAGATTCCACATATTAAAAGCAAAAAGGAAGTCTGTAGATATGTCAGACTGGGTATGACGACTACAGCAGTAGATATGTACAATCTCAACAACATTGTACGAACAAATTAAAAGATGTCACGTTACTCCATGCATGCTGCGAATGAGGCTTTCTCTCTAACGGAGAAAATCCTCATCGCCTATAAATACCAAAAGAACTGGACTTGAGAAGTACTTGAATCTAGTACCCGAAACTCTTGAAACTAGAAACCCGAAACTCTCTCTATCTTTCTATTCTTAGAAGTTTCAAGTCCAATCTATTTGCAGTAAGCACACTCTATCCAGAGATATATATATATATATATATATATATATATACAAAGCTTGCTGCCCGTGTTGTTGAAGAAAACCACTTTATTTTCTTTCATAGACTGTTAGGAGTTGTTTGATCGGAGGTTGTTCCTGATCAAGTATTTATGTTCTTAATAGAAGAACAAGAGCTCTGTGTGGGCTAGTTGAGTTCGGTCACTGTGCAATAACCCTGTGTGGGAGAGACTGACAGTTCTTGTTAGGTTTAGGTTGTCTAAGCGAGGCTTGTGTATATCAACTATTTGACCTAACAAAGTTCCTCCTTGAGAAGGAGTAGAGAGAACGTAGAGGGATTACTCTACCCTGAACCTCTATAGACCCTTGTGTTTATTTTTGATATAGCTTAGTGTTGTTCTTGTCCTTGTTATTGCCTATATACTTGTATCTTCTTCATATCTCTCATAAGCATATCAATGGTTTTCAAAAAATAAGCTTTGGTTTAAAAGAATTTTCGGTGTGCATAAAACTCATTCTCGTAAGCTCACTGAGGGTAACTGCTCAAGCAGTAATCTTCAGGATAGTAAACTCGTTAGAAATCTGCCTGAGTGACTTACTCATCCTGTTTTATAAGAAAAGTTTGAAAATTGAGTAGGCTTATTTACCCCCCTCTAAGCCTACTGCCACTTAGGACCAACATTCTGGCTACAAGGAAGAGGAACTTGAGGCCATGTGGACCAAGTTCACAGGGAGGATAACATCTGACATGGCTCGCAGGTGTTTTTAAAAAGCTTTTTAAATTTGAATATGAAATGTTGCATGACATTTGTTGCCACATTGTGGAAAATAGATCTGGTGCATTTGATAGATGCACAAATCTGAGGTTTAGGATTATGATGGCTGTTATGAACAAGGAAAAGGTGAACTGGGCACAGTTTGTGCTTGAAAGGATAGGTGAGGAGGTTTCGAAGGAAGTAGGTAAGAAATCCTACGGGTTGATTCTGAACACCCTGTTGGGTGCCCTAGGTGATAGTTTGGAGAGGGAAAAGTCCATTCTAAAGGGAAAGTACTTAGGAGCAGGCAAGATCTTTGCCGGGAAAAGGAAGTAGGTCAAGAAGGTTGATGTTGTTGAAGAAGAAGCTAGTGACAAGTTCCTCAAGAGAGGAGGAATAGGAATGCCTACCCCCACCCGTACCAAAGTCAGTTAACAAGAGCAAATCCAAACCTGCCAAGGCAAAAGTAACCTCAAAACAACCCAAAGCCCCCAAAAAAAAAAAAAAAAAAAAAAACCAACACCCCAACCAGATATTGCGGAAATAACCGATTCCCAGCCCCAAACCCAAAAATCAAGAAGAGTCATCCAAAAGGTGCCCAGATCGTGATGTAGGAACTGGAGCCCGATGAGTCATCCACTGAACAGCTTGATGAACAACAACCTACCCCCAACCAAATAAATCTCCCTCACCCTCACCCCTAACCGGCTAACACCCCTATCTCTATCCCTACCCGCACCTAGCCTGGATGATGCCCTTCCTGATGAGATCATGGATAGGGTAATAGATGTGGTGAGGGAGCAAGAGAGGAGGAGAGAGAAGATGAGGTTGTGGTAGATGAACAGAAAGTCAGGGCCGACTTTGATGTACTGCTGAATAGATTTACAGAATGGTGAAATAAGAGACATCTGTCTTTTGATGTCCTTATGTAGTGCCCTGAAATAAGTGGAGAAGAAGCTTGGGTTGTAGATTTGGTTAGAGAGACAATCTACATGTCGTTAGAACATAAATTTTTGAATAATGTTGAAAAGAGTACCTTGAGCAAGCTAAGGCAGAAGCTCAGTTTGCTAGTGAATGAAGAACAAAGAAACCTCTATTTGCTGCTGAAGAGCCCACCCCTCTTTCACCAAGGTCCATAAAAGGAAAACAATAATTGAAGTCACTGCACAGGAGAGTCGCTCCCGACTTTGGACCCTGCTGCGGACGCCATCCGAGCAGGAGATGAGGAGGCCTTTGCGGCAAAGCAGGCCGAAGCTTTTGGTCTTGAAGAGGCAACTGAACGAATGATGAGAATTGCTCTTGAAGCTAGCCTTAGAGAAAGGAGAGGTCACCTTATGCTGCCAAGACTCCAACTCGGAGAAGGCACCTCCACAAGTTCTTCATTTCTAGAGCTCCCTCAATGCAGGTCACCACCCCCATAATTTGATGCTCTCGATGAGCAACTGCTTGATTATGGTCACTCCCTCGACCATAATGTTGCAGAGGATGACTCTGCTGAGGTAAGGCAAGAGGAGGTAGATGTTAATAATCCGATCTTTCCGGATATTAACATGATTGAAGTTGAAGTGTCTGAGGCCGAAATTGAGAAGTTACTGGATGACTGTGATACTGCTAACCCCGAACATGCCTTAGTTCCATTCAAACCGTTTGTTCTTTTTGTCCCATAGGTACCGATCCTTGAGAATCCTACGAAAAAGGAGGAGGAGCAGGTTGTGCTCTCAGAGCAAGCTGCTGAGAAGGAAGCTGTGGAAAAGCAGGATGTGCTCGAGGAGCAACCTGCTGGTAAAGAATCTAAGAAGCAGGATGTGCTTGAAGAGCAAGATGCTGGAACTGATGAAGGGCAGACTATGCCGAAGGACAAGCTGCCAAGGAAACTGAAGTCACTTCTTCAATCACTGAACAAATTCCATCTGACCAGCCCCATGATCATATTGAAGCCGATGCTGATGCTGGACAGAATAATGAATTGATTACAGTTGAGGACCCTCGTGCAGCTACCCCTGTGGGGCCTCGATCCCCATTAATTGTAAATAGTTTGTCACCCTTTACTTACTTAGTAACTAAAGAATTCAGAAGATAATATACATCGGAATACTAAAATGAAAACATGAGCATTTTTTTTTACTTTTAAACATAACATAATTACTTCTAAAACTCGTGTCCCATCCACATTTCTAGGTAAAATGTTCAAACATATTCATGTGTGAGACCATATAACAGAACACACATATTATACCAGAATATAAGTCTAGACACATCATCTATCATAATTTACATATCCAAAATATAGGATTGTTCTCAAAAGTAAGCATTGTTTTGGTACTTTAACATTAAAGGGGTGATGGAAAGTCAGTCCAGCCTATTACACGTCCACGTCATCATATGTCTGACCTGAAAATATTAAAAGTAGAATCATGAGACACCTCCGGAGAGAGATCCCAGTGGGATAACTGTACTCTCAAATATATATTGAAGAAATCAAACTACTAAGCACATACTACATGTCATTCGGGCACGCTCACCCTGGACCATACATAACATATAGGAATGTGGGAGTCGCTCGCCTACTAAACCTTGCTTTCATAGACCAGACATTCTCACCAAATAATGAAGCAACTACTGGTTATAGCTACGGAGCTTCAGCCCTAGATTTTCATACATAACATACTAATTTAATTATCAACACATAGTAGAGTGTAGAAGTTACCCACTTTAAAACGGTTCGAAGATTGCTTCTAAATTCACCGATCGTCTCGACTGCACTCGACATACTTAACTGTTTAGTTTCTTATGTCATATAACATGATCTTTTGTATCTTATATTAGGTCATTTAACCTAAGGCATATTCATTAGTAATTTAATGTAAAAACTTCGTCTTAAATGTAAATAGTAACATGATTCTATATATATTATTCAAGCATTTAATACATTCTTCATTCATACATGGAGTTTTAAAGATGATCATATCATACATAATTCATCTAAGTGATATTAGAACATTAAATACATCATCATACTTATAACTTAATTGTTAAGCATTTAAACTAGCAATTAAAAACCTAAAATGACATATAAAGATACAATAATTTTAATAATTCATATATAATTCCTAAAATCACAATATTATTCATATGATCACATATCTTATTTTAGTACAACATACGAAATTTCATAAATTTTAACAGCTTGCACTAAAAAAGAGCATGATAGATTCAAAGAACCACAATATTAAATATCTTATGCTTTCAGGACTACACTTAATAAAGCTATTGACTATATCTTGTTCAAATTTTGTTTGCCCGCCCACTGGGTTCCAATAGAAAGTCCTTCATATCGTTATGGCTGTGAATTAGCTTAAAACAGAGATAAAATCAATAAATATTGTGTTTTACCCAAAAAAAATAAAATAAAAACCTTGTGTGGCCTTGGGCTACATCATTAGTTCTCTTTAGAATTAATGAAACCCAAGGAACAATAAGATGTATAAGCATACATCGGTTAAGAAATACTAATTATATCCATCATTTATTCTTTTTCTCTATTGTCTTCAACTCTAATGCAGTATCTTAAATTACTGTCAAATATTTTTTTTTATTCACTTGCAAACTGGAATTGAATGTGCATCAAAGCAACTTAAATGAAAATCAAAATTTCTTGGAGTATTTTCTATAAAAGTTTGGAAGGAACATTAAGATGGCGGGAAAATAATCATACCGGCAACACAAGTGAGAGTTGATCATCATCTCTCGTGACCCACATTCAAAAGGACCTCGATTTTAAAACTGTCAAATATAGCAGTGGAATCAATTTCCCTTGCCATTGCCTCAAAGTTTGATGTTCCATTATTCCATGTGACACCAATTTCTTCCATTCTGAAAAGGCAAATGTTGTTATGCACTATGTGCACGAATCTAAATTGGTGCAATTGGAACGACCCAATCCTGATCCACGCACTTGGATTTTTTTTTTTTTCACTTCAGGTTATTATCTTTATGTTGTAAGGATGTGACATTTACGTTATATAAGTGTGACTTTTATATATAAATGTTATGACCTTTATGTTCAGTAACTTAGGAAAAAATGAAGATTTTCAGGTTTTTTTGCTTCAGATTAAGACCTTTATGTTGTATTGTTGTAACATTTATGTACAATTCTTGTGACCCAGATTAAGACTTTTATGTTATATTGTTGTAACATTTATGTACAATTCTTGTGACCTTTATGTACAAATATTATGACCTTTATAATCCATAACTTTGAAAAAAATTGAAATTTTCAAAATTCAGTGTATTTTAAGGATGAATATATGTGCAGCTAATATTACATAAACGTAAATATGTATAAATTTTGCAAAAATTCTTCATTTTTTTCTAAATTAGAGTATATAAAGATCATTACATTTATATATAAAGGTCACACTTATATAACATAAAGGTCACATGCATATAACATAAAGGTAACAACCTGAAGTGAAAAAATAAAATTCAAAAAAAAAATATAAATAAAAGTGTGTGGATCGGATAGGCCCGGACCCGACCCAAATTATATGTGCACCAATTGTACAAGAGAATAACTCTTCTAACAATTAATCATACATCTTGAGAACCATTTCAGTTTCCCTGCTCGCACATGAAAGTCATATCTTTGCACTGATCTGTACTTAACTTTATTTACTTCCAATTCCAAAAGCCGAATATCCTTCAAAGCCCATTTCCCTTTATTCACAATTGCATCCAAAACGCCCAAAATTGAATCCGAAAAAACAATTAAAACAATAAAGAGCACAACCATTGTCTTCGCACTAAAAATTAAATGTTCAATAATAACCCTAACAAACTATCCTCGAATTAAGAATTTCCTAGTTTGACACAAATTTCTGTTTCATTATTATCGCAGATTAAGCAATAGACAGAAATGAAAACGGGTAAGAGCACAAGGAGCAAGAAGAAGAAGGTAATTAGCATGATTAATAGACGAAGCTAATCTCAAACTGACCTGTAAAAACTGCGGCGGTTGAAGTGGGATGTTCAATTCAGTGAAGGTAGTGACATTGGGATAGATGAAGTGGGAAAGGTTGAAAGGGGGTGGCGGTGGAATGATAGATGAGTGTATTAACAATTGTGAATGGATAACTATGAGCAAAATTGGGGTCGAAAATCGAAAAAAGCAAAGGAATAGGGCATAATACCGATCAAGAAAGAGAGGCAAGAAATAGGGTGGTGGCCAAAAATCTGAATTGGGGAAAGTAAAACTAGATATTCAACAAGAAATTCATAGAACTACTCTCGTGCCCTAAGATCACGAGACCCCTAGTCAAAAATCATGTTCGCAAAGTAAAATAAATTACAAAACGACATGATCAAAACTATAAATAAAACAAAGAAAAGCTTATTGAATTTTTCATCATTGGTTGCTCCTCTTGACTCTTAAATCTTCAATTTTTTGCTTGCTCTCAAGATGTAGATATGTATTTTGATATAGATGGATGTTTGTGTATCTATGAATCTCCCCAACTTCCCCAAGTCCTAATTTATATCTAAGAAGGTGAAAAATCGGACTTGAAACAAGTTGTATCCAAATAGGAGTCCAAAAGGGGTTAAAAACCCATGACCCAACCACTGAGTCGACCTAATGACCCGGGTCGTCAGACCCGACCTGGGTCCCTTTTTTTTTCTTTGAGTTTTTTCAAACCTATTCTAAACAAAAATAAGAAAGTACTACTTATACAAGAAACGAAACAGAAATAATAAAAATTGGGTTGCCTTCGAACAAGCGCTTAATTTTACGTCTTTAGTTAGACGAGTTTTTTTTTCAGAGAGAACTTACGGGTATTCAATTAGCCAAGTCTCACATACTCATGTAATCATGCTAACAAAGTGATAATCAGAAAAAAAAATTGAAAATAAGGAAAAGTTAGAAGATTACTATAGATCGTAGTGAAGTCTGATCAAACGTTTAACCTTTTAAGTTATCTCTCTCATTGAGCGCATTACATAATAACCACATTGCAGTGCATCAGGTTGGCGAGGACCTTATATTAGAAAGTAAATGTAATGAAAAGAAGATATCATGAAAGAAGTAGTCAATCACAAGTAGATTTACCTTTAGTAGTTCCCACATTGGATTCTTTTTACCTCTCTTTTGCTTGCTAACGTTAAAAAATGTTATTGCCCTGCATATATGGATATAAATTTAGATGAATTAGCATATGACTAAGACAATTAATATCAACAATGAGCTATTTCTTACAACTTACATATTCACAATATGTTTCCAATCGAGATCTCGGATACGAGGACCAAGAGAATCTAGGATATATACAATCTCCTTGTGTGGATCAATCATAGTAAGAATCCAATGTTCACTGACATGTTATAATAGTTATATGCATTAGCATAGTCAAACTGCAGTTTGTAAACTTTAAACATATTCATAATTCTCTTACTCACCCTATATTACAAGGCACCAAGACCAATTGATTAGGCTTCGCATGACACAACATAATTGCAAGAACACGTGCTCTTTATTCCATGAGTTTTGTCTTCTTATCTTCACTTAGGGAGTTCATTTGAATATACTATTAATAATACACAACTGAAGCTATATAATTTCGTTCAATAATACAATATACTATTAACAATCACAACTGAAGCTATATAATTTGAATCAATATTATTCTCTTTGGACACAATCTCAATCTACACATGCAGAAAAGCAGGAAAGAATAATTATAATCGGCTGCATGTAAATGCAAATAATAAACTATAATGTATTGAAAAATCAGCACTACAATCAAAAGGCAAAAATGAGAGTATGGGCAAAGTAAAAATCAAGGAAGAAAGTGGATGCTTATCAGCTATATATAAGAAGTTTTATTCTCTTAATTCCTTCATAAATATATGAATCGATCCTCTTTTATTAAGTAAGAACACACCATTGAGAAACAAATATGTATTTTAGATACCTATATGACATGAATGTCTTCAAATTTACACAAGAAAACCAAAGAAGTAATATGGGAAGGATAAAATAAGAAAAAAAACGTAACCATCAACTTAATTATCATAATTTTTTTCTAAATTATAAAAAAAAAAAAAATCACATTGGTCTCAAAGTTGAGCGTCAAGATCAGACAAGAAACTAATTAAGCAAACAAAAAATGAGACCAAAACTAGTTTGATCACCTAAGTTTTTTCTCTTTTTTAGTTCCAATTGAAAACAAGTCACAAACATATTTTGATTGGAGTCACTTTAGTGAATCAAAGATGTGATATGACTAAATGTAGATCATTTTATATTGCTGATAATATAAGCATAATTAGCATTCATGGATGAAAAGAGATATCATTGTATTAGATGAATGTTAGATGCAAAAGTGAAGTGGATGGTGGTGTAAGAGGAAGTTGCAGAGATATGGGGCATACGTTAGAATTAATGATTAAAAGAAAAGCAAAAGTGTGGACTAAACCAACCAATCTCAACTATCATGTGAAGAGAGAGAGAGAGAGAGAGAGAATAATTGATATAAGACAGCAAAGATAAGTATGTAGTGAATCAACCATGCTACTTCAAAACTTTGAATGGAAGTAATTATTTTTTTTCCTAAATTTTGACTGAAATCCATACCATCAACTTAATTATCATTATACAGAAACAAATACACAACAGTTTCAGAAATCCCATCATCAATGTAACAACATATACATAATGAATAGATTACAGTAGAAACATCATAATTACAGTAACCAAATATATATATATATATATATGTGTACATATATATATATATGAAAAATGAAACACATACCTTCCAAATAATCACTCAAACTGCAAAGAAGATATACAAAAATATATTGATTCAGAGTTGAAGAATCCATTAATTAGCTACAGGGGAAATGTTACTCTAAATTTGACATTCACCTCCAACCAAGACTTCTCAACATTCCATATAGCAAACTGAGGAATCGAAAGGCAAAAACAGAGCCTAAGGTAATCGAAAACACCAGTTAAGCTTGAATCAGGTTTCCATTAATTGTTTCTTTGCTCATCTAATTGTTTCCATTAATTCATAAACAAACAGAAGAAATGATTTTTTTTTCCCAAATGTAGTTGAATTTGAACTAATTCATTTCCAGATTTATGCAAACCCAAATGCATGATTATAAAAAATGGGAACTGGAATACAAAATTGTAATGTATTTACCATATTCAAATGCTGCCACCAAACAAACTTAATAAAAATCAAAATCAAATAATATGTGAAATAGAACAACTTACCCCCAAATCAGACACCCTAAATCGAAATGTAAAGCCTCCTGTGATCAAACTATGTAACTCCAATGAAATTGCAAACTCCAATTCTCTGAGGAGTGGGACAACGAAGCCTCCTCCTCAGAGAAAAAATTCGCCGTTCACTCCTGTAGTATCTGATAACAAATTCGCCATTCTTCTTCCTCTTTTGTTTAATAGCATTATTCCTCTTCCTCTTTAGTTTGGGATGGACGATCGTGCAGTCTAGAATCCCTAAAACCCTGAAATTGGGTTTGAGATTTGCAGTATGATTTTTAACTTCAATTCTTTTTTTGTAATTTCAAAAATCTTTTTACTTATTAAAAAATTATGTATCCAATTGAACTTCTTTTCACATATCTAAACTTTGTTAAAAATAAATAAACATTATGTCAATCCACATATCATAAAACTCATTAATTAACAAAAAAGAGGTTGCTCTACATTTTAATTTATTTATTTTTTATTTAATCTATCATGTTATAAATTTAATATTCAAACTTAATCTACTAATTTCTTTAAAATAAAATATAATTTGTCTTTCTTTTGTACTATGGTAATCTCTTTCTTAATAAGGATTTGTTTGCAATATGAGTATGAAAATTTCTTATATTAATATCATATATTGAGTGTGGTGGAATCGTGTAGAAACTAAAATTATATATTTCATATATATTTGAGAAATATTGAAATAATAAATTTATTATGTTTCTCGAATAACAATTGGGAAAAAAAATGAAGAATAGGAATCCTAAATATGATCGTATTATAATAATTTAATGAGCAATTCCAGTCATTAACTTTCCGAACTAACAATTTGATCTTTTAGTTTTCGAAAATTTAATTTTTTTTGACCAATTTCAACTTGAAAGGACAAATTGGGCTCAAATTTGATTTCAATCCATTTAAGGTACTACAAGAATATTAAAAAAAAAACTAAAATGGAAAATAAGATATTGGGCCTTAATTAAAAGTTAATCAGAATGATCAAATTGAGAGCCTTAATTAAATCAAGAAATTGGGCTGAATAGCCTCAAATTTAAGTTTCATTGGCCAATTTGAGTCAACTATGTGCGTGTTATATATTTTCACATTTGAAGAATAAAAACATATAAGAATACAAATATTCATTAAATTACCAGAATATATATATATATATATATATATATTTACACATACAAATATAAAAATTTCAAGATAGAAGATCTAATTGTACATGTTAAATGCTCATACTAAGTGAAAATTTGCATAATTTCAAAAGATAAGAATACTTAACTATTTGTAATTTATTACTTATTATTTTATATTTCTAATTTAATTTTAATTAACCACAAGTAAATTTGAAAAGACATCACATTTTCAACAACAAATATTATCAGTTGTATATTGTTACATTGCATGCTTATAGACAACAGATCACAAAACTGTTGTCATAGTGTTGTTAATTTCTACCAATGTACAGTTATAGACAACAGATAAAAAAAATTGTTGTTAAAATTGTGTCTATTCCAGTAAAAACACGGAAATAGACAACTGTGCATAGAATATGTTGTCTACTAGCGCAAAAACACACTAAAAGACAACAGTTTTCTCAACATCCGTTGTAAAAATTAGAAACGACAATAATTTAGACAAAATATGTTGTTTATTCAGTGTTGTCTATTAGCGAATTTCTTGTAGTGCAAATTGAATACTTGACACATTCTCACGTTGTTCTGGATGGAAATAGTGCTTTATCCTCTGACCATTCACAACAAAAGTCGACCCATCTTTAGCAACCAACTCAACTACTCCGGATGCCAAAACCCTCTCGATACGAAACGGACCGGACCATCTCGAATTTAATTTTCCAGGGAATAAACGAAGACGAGAATCGAATAGGAGCACCAAATCTCCTGGCACAAATTATCTCTTGATTATGATCTTATCATGGTACTTCTTCATCCTTTTCTTGTACAATCGTGAATTCTCGAATGCTTCTTTTCAAAATTCCTCGAGTTGGTTGAGTTGTAGTAGTCTCTCCTCACCGGCCAATTTGAAGTCGAAATTCAACTTTTTGACAGCCCAAAAAGTCTTATATTCCAACTCCACCGGTAAATGACAAGATTTGCCATAAACTATTTGATATGGAGAAAATCCCAACGGAGTCTTGTACGATGTCTTGTATCCCCACAAAGCATCATCAAGCTTCAACAACCAATCCTTTCGACTTCCATTCACTGTTTTCTCCAATACTTGTTTCACTTCATGATTCGCTAGCTCAACTTGCCCATTCTCTTGTAGATGGTAAGTTATAGTGATTTTGTGCTTAATCCCATATTTTGCTAATAGAGTGTTAATCAATTTGTTACAAAAATGAGATCCTCCATCACTAATCAAAGCCCTCGGTGTTCCAAACCTCGAAAAGATGCTCTTTTTAAGAAATTTCAAAACCACCTTCGAATCGTTGGTTTGGGTTGGAATCACTTCAACCCATCTAGACACATAATCCAGCATGAGGAGAATATATAAATTTCCACATGACGATGGAAACGGTCCCATGAAGTCAATTCCCCAAACATCAAACAAGTCCACCTCGATTGTTCTTGTCAATGGCATCTCATGCCTCTTAGAAATATTGTCCATCTTTTGACATCGATTGCACTCTCTCACGTATGTGTGACAATCACTGTAGATAGATGGTCAATAGAATCCACTTTGAAGAATTTTCGTTACGGTTCGATTTGCTCCAAAATGATCTCCAAATGGTGTCGAATGACATTGAACATTGATGGGCACCCATTCTTCTTCAGGGATACACCTTCTATTCACCGAATTTGCACATCTTCTGAAAAGTAATGGGTCATCCCACACATAGAAACGCACCTCATGGAGAAATTTCTTCCTTTGATGTGAAGTCAAGTCCGGTGGAAGTACTCCCGCAACCAAATAATTCACAATATCAACATACCATGGATAACATGCTTCAATAATGACAATTTGTTCATCGGGAAAAGTATATATCCAGCTTGATCATCTCCTTGTCCTCCTTAATTGCACCATGTGGTTCCAATCTTGATAAGTGATCCGCTACTACATTTTCACATCCCTTCCGATCAAAAATTTCATGATCAAACTCTTGTAGAAGCAATACCCATCTAATGAGCCTAGGCTTGGAGTCCTTCTTAGTAAACAAGTGTTTAATTGCAGCATGATCGGTGTATACAATTGTCTTATCTCCAATCAAATAAGATCAAAATTTGTTGAATGCATATACCACCGCCAACATCCCCTTCTCAGTTGTGGTATAATTTTGTTAGGTTGCATCCAATTTCTTGCTTGCGTAATAAATCACTCGAAACAATTTGTCTCGCTTTGCCCAAGTGCCACACCAACTGCAACATCATTTGCATCACACATCAATTCAAATGGTTGGGACCAATCCGGTGTCACAAGTATTGGAGTAGTCACTAATGATTTCTTCAAAGTCTCAAAAGCTTACACACATTCATCATAAAAAACAAAGGGAGTATCCTTTTCTAAGAACTTGCACATGGGTTTAGCTATTTTTGAAAAATCACGAATAAAACGCTTATAAAAACCCGCATGCCCAAGGAAACTTCTCACGAATTTTTCAGAAGTAGGAGGATGTAATTTCTCAATTGTCACAATTTTTGCTCTGTCAACCTTCAATCCCCTAGAGGAAATTCGGTGACCCAACAAGATTCCATCACATACTGTAAAATGACACTTCTCCCAATTGAGAACTAAATTGGTCTCTTCACATCTCTGTAAAACTAAGGATAAATTGTGCAAACAATGATCAAATGAAGAGCTAAAAATAGAGAAATCATGCATAAAGACCTCAATCACATTTTCAATCAAACCATGAAAGATAATTATCATGCAACGCTGAAAAGTAGCAGGAGCATTATATAAACCAAAGGACATCCTACGAAACACAAAAATACCATAAGGACATGTAAAAGCAGTTTTTTCTTGATCCTCTAGTGCAATCAGTATTTGATTGTAACCCAAATAATCATCAAGAAATCAATAAAACTCAAGCCTAGTTAATCTATCAATCATTTGATCAATAAAGGGGAGGGCAAAATGATCTTTTCGGGTAGCATCATTCAATTTTCTGTAATCAATACACACTCTCCAACCTGTTACCACCCGTGTTGAAATTTCCTCATTACCTTCATTTTTCAGAATAGTTATCCCCTCTTTCTTTGGCACCACTTGTGTAGGACTCACCCATTCACTATCAGATATAGCAAAAATAAATCCAGCATCTAACCATTCTAAGACCTCTTTCCTAACCACTTCTTGCATAGTTGGGTTCAACAGTCTTTGGTGTTGCACACAAGGCTTATAAGTCTCTTCCATCAGAATTTTATGCATGTTCTTGGTCCCAAAAAGGCTAGTAGTAGGCTTAGAGGGGTGGGGGGGGGGGGGGGGGAATAAGCCTACCATATTTTCAAACTTTTCTTCTCATTGGCCCAATTCTAGGATCAGTAACCTTTTGGAAGGTTACTGATCAGAGTGGTTGCGGAAGCTTTTCTCTCATTACAGAGCCAAGTATAGAAGATGTGCAGCTTATCATGGAATATGCAGCTTAAGCAATAAGCACACATAAACGCAAGGATATATAGAGGTTCGAAGGTGGAGTAATCCTTCTACGTCCTCTCTACCTCTTCTCAAGAGGGAACCTTTGTTAAGCTAGTTGATTTACATAGACATATCTATTACAACCCTCACTTAACAAGTAAGTAGCCCTTCACACAGCTGCTTGCCTACTTTTCCCACTGACCCACACAGGATCTTATTCTACCCACCCAGGGTCCTCACTTTCTCTCCTAGAAAGTGGAATACTCAGCAGGACTCTACTCCTCGCACTGAGTACTCCAAGACAGTCCTTTAGAAGGAGTTTGTCTTCTTCTTCTTCAACTGGGTGCAACACACTTGGCCTTCATTTACAGTTTGAACTGCTGTAGCTGGCTGCAGGACTGACTGACTGAGTGTGCGTCTTTGGGGTGTGGAGTGTTTGAGCTTTTCTTCTTCTCTTCTGCTCTTATGAACTCTCTCTTTTTCTACTATTATCTTCCCCATCTTTCTGCGCTTTCTTCTTATGAGCCTTCTCTCTGTTGTGCTCTTCTCTCTCTTTTTTTGCGCTTCTTCCTGTGAGCTTGTATATTCTGTTGTGCTCGCTATCTTCTCTCTCTTGCACACACTCACTCTTCTTTTCGTCAGTCTTCTTCTTATTTATGGATTAAGAAATCTGCCTGTTGAAGGTAGGTAGGTTCCCTAATCTATAAATGCACTGCACTCCTGACATATTCCAACTTTTCACTTTCCACGTGTCTTCTTCTGGTTGGCTCCTCTTCTCTTCTCTCTACCGGTAACTTCTTGTGTCTATCGGTAACTTTTGACTCTTCTCTCATGCTTGCTTTGAAGCTTCCTCCTCTTGCTTCACTTTGGAGCTTCCTTTTCTGGCTTGCTCCTTCAGGCGGATTGAGGCTTCTGTAGCATGCTGCTCCTGCAGTATGCTTTCGGCATGGTCTCTCAGGTAGCTTCCTGTCTCACTGCATTCTGTTTCGGCGAGGTCTCATCCAGTAGCTTCCTGTAGTCATCAATATCATAATAAGTTCACCTTATTCTTTTTCACCATTCTCTTCAGTGTCCTTCCTTTTGACACTTTCTCTGATCTTTCTTTCTTCTGCAGTAACTTTGTTGCGGTAACATATCCTAAGATTGGTTATGCTTGTTAGAATTTACTTAAGGTTTTATCTCATCAAAACATACTTCAAATGTTTCAAACAATTTCCCCTTTTTTGATGATAACAAAACCTTTGCAGAAGATCAAAAGAGCATAATCACTCAAGCATAGAAAGTAGATGTATAATATAACAATATAGAGCATACTGCTTTCATAGAAATCACATATTGGTCTAAAAGAAAGAGCACAAGGAATGAGCTTTTAAAGAACAAAAGAAGTTTTATTTAGATAACACTCTGCAATACAACGCAGTAAGCAAAGTATAATAAACATCCTATCTAGACTTATTCTTCTTTCTTCTTGTTTTTTCCTTTCTTTCTTTTCCCCTTAGCTTGCTGTTGTCTTCTTTCTTCTCTAGTTATTCCCATTTTTGGGTGCAAGGGCCTCCTCCCAATTGGTTTTCCTCTTAGTCTAAAGAGACAGAGAGAAAGGTGAAGAGAAAAGGCTTCTTCAGAAGAGAGTAGGGAGGCAGCAGGAAGAGTTTTTAAGAAGAGCGAGAGAGCGTTGACGCAGTAGCTTGTTGTAGTCTTTCTCTTTCCATAATCTTACCAACTCCTCCCACTGTTACTTCAGCTCAATTCTTTGGAAGCAAAAATCATCCAACATCCCCTTTAACATCTTCTTGTGGAGGGGCTGGAATCTTCTCTTCTCCTCCTCTGGAAGACTTTTGATCTTCCATGATCCTTTGCAGTTTCTTCCCCCTTTTTGACATTATAAAAAATGAGCTTAAGCTCTGGGGTAATTGGAGAGAGATCCTTTCACTCTTTCTCCGACCTTTAAAAGGAGAACCTGGGTGCATGCCCTCAAGTTCCCTCGAGACTAAGATAAGGAGAGAATACTAGAAGATCAAGTCTTCTGAGAAAGACTTGCTTAGCAAGTGTCAAGCATGAGAGGTGACTATACGTGATTTGTGAGATGCTTGGTTGATTATTTGTAGAAAATGTGTTCTTTGGAAGGAATGAAGAGAAGTGTTTCCAACAATCTGGTGTCATTATGTACTAAGGATGAGAGAGAGAGAGAGAGAGAGATGATATCTGTGTGTGCTTAATGAAGAATAAGGAGTGCATGTATTTATAGAGTTTGAGATACTCCCCGTTGCAATTAGATCTTCAAAGTTCTCATTAACTGCTTCGCCATTTTCCAATAAAGTTGTTGATAGTTTCCACAACTTTTCTTTTTCTGAGGTGCGTGGTCAACAACTGTTTTTCCACCCTTGGATCCTTCTGATCGTACGGCTGACATCCTTCTAGGGTTCTGAAAAGATAGTTTATTTCTGGAAAGGTGATCCACTTTTTATGCACGTATGTTATCAAGAAGATTTTTCAGTAACTACTCTGATTTGTAACCTCCAAGTGATCCCTTTGTCCAGTGACTTGATGATAAGTTCTTATGTCTAGTAACCTAGTATCCAATACATTGGTGTCTAACATCCTGATATACAGTGACCTGGTGTTCAGCAATCCAGTATCCATCATCTTGGTGTTTAGCATCCTAGTACCCAGTGACCTAGTATTCAGCGATCTAGTATCCAACATTTGGTATCTAGCATCCTGATATCTAGCGTCATGTCATCCAGCGACCTAATTTCCAGTTAGCCTGGTATCTAGCATCCTGTTATCCAGCGATCTAGTATCCAACATCCTGGTGTCTAGCGTTCTAATATTAGAACTTTATCCTTGTCCCTTTATTCCTTCTACCTTTTCCACTGACTTGATGACAAGCATTCTAATATCTAGTAGCTTAGTATCCAGTAGCTTGGTGTCTAGCGTCCTAGTATACAGCGACATGATGTTCAGTGACTTAGTATCCATCCTTCTGGTGTCTAGCGTCCTGATTTTCAGCGACCTATTATCCAACGATCTAGTATCTAGCAAGCTGGTGTTTAGCGTCCTATTGTTAGAGTTTTTGTCATGTTTATCCAGTAACCTTGTATCCTAGCAACCTGGTGTTTAGCATCCTAGCGTTAGAGTTTGTCATTTTGTCAATAGTTCCCCTTTAAATTTAGTAGCCCTTTGTTAGAGGTACCTGCAAATCGAGTATCCTAGTATAAGTACTCACATAAGTATGAGTCCTTCTCGGTTAAGCTTCTTTCAGGAGCTTGGACTTTCTTTACAGCCCATGGTTGTTGTAGAGGAAGTTTGACTCCTTCAAGACTTTTTTTTGGTATAAAGCAAAATGATGGTGTGTGCAGGTGTTTTCTTACTGCTATCACTTTAGAATATGAAAAAGGTAAAGCATGATACTAGTAAGATAGACAAATTTCTTTTCCTTTTCAGAGTTGCTGTTTTGTTTGATTCATTAGAGAATGTTAGTTTGTTGCAGACATTTTCAGCATACTCGTATTTGGGTTTCTCCAAGGATTTGACTTTTTGGCCTCTGAATTACCTTGATTTGTACTAGAAGTTCCCCCTACTTTATGATTCTCTCTTTTAAGATGAAGGGTCACTATTAGTACTATTTTGGGTAACTATGAGGTTTTTATAAGAAGGTGAAACGTTCTAATATGGAAATAAATATACAGGCTTCCTACTCATTTTCAAGTCAAGTGACAACAAGTTTTAAGCCTAATATCTTCATTATCTTGAAGATTCTTTTCTTTGGCTTTTCTGCACGTTGGCATATAGTCACTTGAGTTCCTCAACAGGATAAACATAAGCAAAATCAGAAATAAAAGAGTAAGTCAGAACAGGATACCTGGTCGTTTGTTCCTTTGGTTTAAAGAGTAGATCCTCTTTTATTCTTTGCTTTTGTCTGGAGGATGATTTGTTTGATGGAGTGAGCTTCCCTTCCTACTCCTTTGCTTGACATCCTTTGCATCTTCCTCCATAGTTGCTTGCTTGCCCGTTGCTGTAGACTTAAAGCTTCAGTATAGTCCATACTACCCAGCTTCACTTTGTATCAGCTTCTTCTTCATGCTCAGCAACTAGCCTTTTTTGTTGATTATGCTCCATATTGGATATCTGCTTGCTCCTTTCCGCACAACTTTCTGTTCCGCAGCCCTTTCTTCGAGTAGCTTGTTGTTCACTAGCTTCCTTCTTCTGAACAGTTTTTTCTTCACAACACAACTTGATTTTCTACATCATTCATAGTTGTTTGTTGTCTTCACATCAATCATATCCTTCTAACAAAGGTTGTGATTTGATCTATGATGTGAGGGAGAGAGAGAGAGAGAGAGAGAAAGAGAGAGATTGTCTAGAGAGAGATTCTTCACAGATGGGATCTGAATATATTAATTAGATCTTTTGTTTCATCCATCTGTTCTGATACCACTTGTTGGTATCAGATTGATCAGTGAGCTTTGGATGAAAAATCCACCTGATACCACTTGTTGGTCCCAAAAAGGCTGGTAGTAGGCTTAGAGTGGAGGGGGGCGGGGGGGGGAATAAGCCTACCATATTTTCAAACTTTTCTTCTCATTGGCCCAATTCTAGGATCAGTAACCTTTTGGGAGGTTACTGATCAGAGTGGTTGCAGAAAATTTTCTCTCATTGCAGAGCCAACTATAGAAGATGTGCATTTTATCATGGAATATGCAGGTTAAGCAATAAGCACACATAGACGCAATGATATATAGAGGTTCGAAGGTGGAGTAATCCTTCTACGTCCTCTCTGCCTCTTCTCAAGAGGGAACCTTTGTTAAGTTAGTTGATTTACATAGATCTATCTATTACAACCCTCACTTACTTTCCACATGTCTTCTTCTGGTTGGCTCCTCTTCTCTTCTCTCTACCGGTAACTTCTTGTATCTACCGGTAACTTTTGACTCTTCTCCCATGCCTTCTTTGTAGCTTCCTCCTCTTGCTTCACTCTGGAGCTTCTTTTTCTGGGTTGCTCCTTCAGGCGGCTTGAGGCTTCTGTAGCATGCTGCTCCTGCAGTATGTTTTCGGCATGGTTTCTCAGGTAGCTTCCTGTCTCGTTGCATTCTGCTTCGGCGAGGTCTCATCCAGTAGCTTCCTGTAGTTATCAGTATCCTAATTAGTTCACCCTATTCTTTTTCACCATTCTCTTCAGTGTCCTTCCTTTTGACACTTTCTCTGATCTATCTTTCTTCTGCAGTAACTCTGTTGCAGTAACCTATCCTAAGATTGGTTATGCTTGTTCGAGTTTACTTAAGGTTTTATCTCATCACAACATACTTCAAATGTTTCCAACACATGTAAATAGCCGGACTAATCCCTTTTAAATCAGAAATAGACCACCCAATAGCAGTTTTATATTTCCTTAAGACTCTAACCAATTTTTCATGTTGATCATCACGCAAATATATAGGCCGATATAATCACCGGATACGTGTTACCTTCACCTAAAATGCATATTTTAGACGATTAGGAAGTGGCTTCAACTCCCTTTTTCCAGAACATTCCTGCACCGAATTCAAAGAAGCAACATAGTTAGTTAATTCATCATCATCAAAATCAAGAATTGAATAATTAGAAAAGATAGAATGACTCAGGCAGTATTCCAAAGGATCTTCCAATTGTTTTTACTCCGAGATTGCATCCACGCACTCCTAAACCATGTCAATTGAATGACACTCTTCTTTATCATCATGGAACATCATAGTATTGTAAATGAAAAACATGACATGCTCATCGTTCACCCTTAAGGTGAGCTCCCCGTTTTGGACATCTATCAATGTTTTTCCCATGGCTAAAAATGGTCTCCCTAATATAAGAGGCATCTCGAAATCCTCTTCCATGTCAAGGACCACAAAGTCCACATGAAGTATGAATTTATCCACCTTGTTGGAAACATTTGAAGTATGTTTTGATGAGACAAAACCTTATGTAACTCTAACAAGCATAACCAAACTTAGGATAGGTTATTGCAACAGAGTTACTACAAAAGATTAAAAGAACAGAAAAAGTGTCAAGGGAATGATACTGAAGAGAATGATGAAAAGAATCGGCTGAACTAATAAAGGATACTGATGACTACAGGAAGCTATTGGAAGAGACCTCGCCGAAGTAGAAAGTAGCGAGATAGGAGCTACCTGAGAGACCATCCCAAAGGCATACTGCAGAAACAACATGCTACAGAAGCCTCAAGCCACCTGAAGGAGCAAGCAAGAGAAGGAAGCTCCAGAGTGAAGCAAGAAGAGGAAGCTACAGAGCAGGCATGGGAAGACAGTCAAAGATTACCGGTAGACACAAAGACGTTACCGGTAGAGAGAAGAGAAGAGGAGCCAACCAGAAGAAGACACGTGGAAAACAAAAAGCTAGCGTGTGTTAGGAGTGCGGCGTATCAATGATGGAAATCTACCTCCCTTCAATGGGCAGATTTCATAACCTATAAAAAGAGGAGGATTGAAGACTGAGGAAGAGCAGAGAGAGAAAGCGCGTAAAAGAAAAGAGAAGAGCTCAACAGAGAAAAAGCTCAAAAGAAGAAGGCGCGGAAAAGAGGGGGAAGGCTACACAAAAGAAAAAAAGAGCAATGTAGGGAGCAAAAGAAGAAGAGAGAAAAGAGAAGCTCAAACACCCCACGTCCCAAAGATGCAGAATCAGTCTCACAGTCCAGGCAGCAAGCTTCAGCAGATCAACCTGCAAAAGAAGTCTAAGCTTGCTGCCACCAGTTGAAGAAGGAGAAGACAAACTCCATCTAAAGGACTGTCTTGGAGTACTCAGTGCGAGGAGTAGAGTCCTGCTGAGTTTTCCACTTTCTAGGAGAGAAAGTGAGGACCCTGGGTGGGTAGAATAGGATTCTGTGTGGGTTAATGGGAAAGTAGACAAGTAGCTGTGTGAAGGCTTGCTATTTACTTGTTAAGTGAGGGTTGTAATAGATAGGTCTATGTAAAACAACTATCTTAACAAAGGTTCCCTCTTGAAAAGAGACAGAGAGGACGTAGAAGGATTACTCCACCTTCGAACCTCTATATATCCATGTGTCTACGTGTGCTTATTGCTTAACCTGCATACTCCATAATAAGTTGCACGTCTTCTATATTTGACTTTGCATTGAGAGAAAAGCTTTGCAACCTCTCTGATCAGTAGCCTTCCAGAAGGTTACTGATCCTAGAATTGAGCCGATAGAAGAAGAAAAGTTTGAAAATATAGTAGGCTTATTCACCCTCCCCCCCCCCTCTAATACCAGTCTATTTGGGACCAACAAGTGGTATTAGAGTAGGTGGATTATTCATCCAAAGCTCACTGGTCAATCTGATACCTACAAGTGGTATCAGAGCAGGTGGATGAATAAAAGATCTAAGTGATATATTGGAAAGCTCACTCCATCAACCAAACCACTCTAAAGAAGGAAGCACATGATAAAAGAGGATCTACTCTTTAAGAAATGAATAACGAAGACCAGGTACGTCATTCTAATATTACTTCTCTAAAAATTCGGTCTCGGTTATATCTATCATGATTAAGAATCCCTAGTGACCACATGAAAATCAAATTTCAAAGAAGCCAAATAAAAAAAAATCTTCAGAGAATTGAAGATAATGGGCTTGAAATTTTGGTCATAAGGAGGGAAGCCTGTACAATTATTTCCATATTAGAATGCTTCACTTTAGCATGCAAACTATTCAAAACTCAAAGTTACTTGAAATGGTGCTGAAAGTGACCCTACATTCTAAAGTAAGAAAGTCATAAAGTAAGGGGGAACTTCTAGAACAACTCAAGGTATCTTAGCAGGGATAAGAGTTAAATTCTTTGGTATAACCCAAAGGATAATGCGTATGCTGAAAATGTCCGCAACAAACTAACATTCCCTAAGGAATCAAGCAGAACAACAACTCTAAAAAGGAAAAGAAAATTGTCTACCTTACTGATATCATGCTTTATCTTTTCTATATTCTAAAGAGATACAGTAAGAAAATACCTGCACACAACATCATTTTTGCTCTTTAAAAGTCTTGAAAGAGTCAAACTCTCTCTATAGCAACCATGGGCTGTAAAGAAAGTCTAAGCTCCTGAAAGAAACATTAACCCAGAAGGACTCATACTTGTGTGAGAACCTATACAAGAATATTCATTTTGCAGGTACATCTGACAAAGGGCTACTGAACTTAGGGGGAACCATTGACAAAATGACAAGCTCTGACTATAGGATGCTGAACACCAGGTTGCTGGATACTAGGTTATTGGACAACAGGACGCTAGACACCCGATTGATGGATACTAGGTCGTTGTACACCAGGATGCTAGACACCGAGTTACTGGATACTAAGCTACTAGATATTAGAATGCTTGTCATCAAGTCAGTGGAAAAGGTAGAAGGAATTAAGGAACAAGGATAAAGTTTTGACAATAGAACGCTAGACACCAGGATGTTGGATACTAGATCGCTGGATAACAGAATGCTTGATACCAGGCTGATTGGAAATTAGGTCGCTGGATGACAGGACGCTAGATATCAGGATGCTAGATACCAGATGCTGGATACTAGATCGCTGAACACTAGGTCGCTGGGCACCAGGACGCTAAACACCAAGATGTTGGATACTAGATCGCTTAACTCCAAGTCACTGTATATTACGATGCTAGACACCAATGTACTAGATACTAGGTTACTAGACATCAGAACTTATCATCAAGTCACTGGACAAAGGGATCACTTGGAGGTTACAAATCAGAGCAGTTACTAAAAATCTTCTTGGTAACGTGCGTGCATAAAAAGTGGATAACCTTTCCAAAAATAGAGCATGCATAAATTTGATAACCTAACTGAGTCATGCATTCCAAAATCTATAATCAGATATATTCTCTCGATCTCAATCCAATTAATTAGAGCATGCATAAATTTGATCAGAATTCACACATGGAATAAGCACAATGAAGCATGAATAAAATACTATGGATTAGAGGAAAGATTAAAACTAGATATTCAACAAGAAATCCATAGAACTACTCTCGTGCCCTAAGATCACGAGACTCCTAGCCAAAAATCATGTTAGCAAAGTAAAATAAATTACAAAATGACATAATCAAAACTAGAAATAAATCAAAGAAAAGTTTATTGAATTTGTGATCGTTGGTTGCTCTTCTTGACTCTTAAATCTTCAATTTCTTGCTTGCTCTCAAGATGTAGATGTGTATTTTGATGTGGATGTATGCTTGTGTATCTATGAATCTCCCCAATGACTCTCCAAGTCCTAATTTATATCTAAGAAGGTGAAAAATCGAACTTGGAACAAGTTGTATCCAAATAGAAGTTCAAAAGGGGTTAAAAACCCACGACCCGACCACTGACCTGGCCTAATGACCCGGGTGGTCAAGAATCCCGACTTTTAGCCTCAATTCGGTCCTCTTATGCTCACAATTGGGCTTTGACTTCTTCATGAACGTTGTCATTCTTAAAATCAGCTATCCAATGCCACTGGTTTCAGCCCCATATCAATTTTCTACACTAAATTATGTCCAATTTACTTGAACCTTGTCAAGACGCAAAATCAGGACATTCTTACATGACTTTCAACTTCTTGTGATATTCTGTTTTCTTGGTGGCAGAATTGATAAAAACTTCCAACATTAAAGTTTTAGAACTCCATCTTAGCTTTCCAACAAGACAAGAAACATTGAATTTGAACTTTTAGAACTCGAGATATGGTTTTTCTTCCATAACTATGCGTTATCGACTCCCTATCAAATAACGAAGTTATCAGAAAGTAGGCGTATGAGGCCCTGATCTGATTGGAGCATCCTGTGGAAGGGGCCTAATGCTTCTTCGATTGAAAATTAATAAAGGCAATTTTATTTTATTTTGACTTTCGAATATCTTATGAGTTTATTATATAATGTCATTAAAATAAAAAAGTTAATAGCCCAATTTACCAAATTTCATATAGTGTTAAATAATTATACTCATCAATTTAACTTATTATCTCCACATATCCACAACTATAACCTATTGTCGCCAAATATCCAAATTGCAAATAGTGACACTTATGTGCCCTGGGGGTACGGTGCCTTCAAATTAATTATCATATGGTGTTAAATATATAATCTACAGGTATCATGTGTATACCCTTCAGGTATCACATGTATACTCTTATATACATATGATACATGTAGAGTATATATATAACACCAAAAAACATAACACCTTTAGAGTATATATATAACACCTGAAGAACATGTATATAACACCTAAATCTGTGCCCCAGGGGTATATAAGTTTTTGCCAATTGCAAATATACCTTTTGATTTTTCCCAAACATCCAAATTTTCACTAACTTCCAAAATTTATTAACTACCCAATTTTTCTTTTTCCAATCCATATTATTTTTGGATCCTAAATTATCAATTAATGGATTAATATCATGCTCAACATGTTTCCGTAAAATTAATAAATCCCTTAAAATGCATACCTTTATTTTATCACAACAGCTCTGGGTGAAGTGGTTCACAATGCCACCGATTGGAAAATTACTGCCCCTAGAACGTTTTGTGAACAGCTCCTCACTGTTCAACTTCAACCCTTAGGGAAGATAGTCTACAAGTTATCCAACTCCTTCAGAAACTGCTCAACACAACTTTGGTTCGTTTCCTACCCAAGGTGTATAAGATAATTCTCTCAAGGGATAAATCAATAATACATTAACACATGTTGGAGCGAAAGCCGTCCTTCTATTAAGAACTTGAAAAATATTTATTGTATCCATGTAATCTCCTTTTGGGAGGAGAATACTAGTTTAGCCTCTCATGGAGAAGGCTATCACTCGTAAGTACATAAATTTAAAGCTAATAACACTCAAAATGTTACAAATGTTTTTATTTTAGAGAAAATTGAGGGGAATGGTCGATGTCCTCGAGGTTTCCCTATCAGCTCCTACGTGTTCCTTTTCAACATATTGGTTATTCCAATATGTTATCTTATGTTGGTCCCGAAAAGTAACTGGTAGTAGGCTTAGAGGGGGGAGGGGTGAATAAGCCTACTAAATCATCACACATTTTTCTTCTACATGTATCGGCTTTTTCTTAGGTCAGTAACCTTTTGAGAGGTTACTGATCAGAGTGGATGCGGAAACCTTTTACTATGTCTGGTAGAAGATGTGCAGCTTATTAGAGAGAGTGTATGCATGACAGTAAGCAGATAAAGACACAAGCATGTATAGAGGTTCGAAGGTGGAGTAATCCTTCTACGTCCTCTCTTCCTCCTCAGGGGAGGGAACATTGGTTAAAGTGGTTGATTTACATAGACTTATCTATTACAACCCACCCTTAACGAATAAGTAGCAAGCCTTCACACAGATGCTTGTCTACTTTCCCTGGACCCATACAGGATCCTCCTCTACCCACCTAGGGTCTTCATTTTCTCCTTGAAAGTGGTAAACTCAGCAGGACATTACTCCTCGCACTGAGTACTCCGAGACAACCTTTTAGAGAGGTTTATCTCATTCTTCTTCAACTGGGTGCAGCAAGCTTGGCCTTCGTCTGCAGATTGTTTCTGCTGAAGCTTGCTGCTGACTGGTAGACTGGGTGTGTGTCTTCTTGGGGTGTGGAGTGTTCGAGCTCTTCTGTTGCTCTTTGTGAACACTCTCTACTCTTCTTAACTTCCCCCTTTTACTACGCTTCTCTCTGATGAGCTCTTCTCTCTTCTTTTGCACTTCTCTCTGGCGAGCTTGGATATTCTGATGGGCTCATCTTCTCTCACACACTAGGTGTGTTCTCTCACTCACACTCTTCATTTCAGTCTTC
Organism: Scutellaria baicalensis; assembly: GCA_005771605.1. Lineage (NCBI taxonomy): Eukaryota > Viridiplantae > Streptophyta > Magnoliopsida > Lamiales > Lamiaceae > Scutellaria > Scutellaria baicalensis. Next base: position 28,127,819 of record CM016728.1, read on the forward strand.
AGTCCTTCTCTTTATAGGTGGTGAAATCTGCCCGTTGAAGGTAGACAGACTTCTGACATTGACGCGCCACACTCCTGACACACGGCAGCTTTTCGCTTTCCACGTGTCTTCTTCCGGTTGGCTCCTCTCCTTCTTCTCTCTACCGGTAACTTCTTGTATCTACCGGTAATTTTGACTTTCTGCCCATGCCTTCTTTGTAGCTTCCTCCTCTTGCTTCACTCTGGAGCTTCCTTCTTCTTGCTTGCTCCTTTAGGTGGCTTCGAGGCTTCTGTAGCATGCTGCTCCCTGCAGTATGCTTTCGGCATGGTCTTCTCAGGTAGCTTCCTGGCTCGCTGCATCCTTCTTTGGCGAGGTCCTTTCATCCAGTAGCTTCCTGTTAGTCAACAGTATCCTTATTAATTTATTCGATTAATTTATTTGATTCTTTATAACCTTTCTCTTCAGTATTCTTCCTTCGACATATTCTCTATTTCTTTTAATCTTCTATAGTAACTCTATTTGTAGTAACCTATCCTTAGATTGGTTACACTTATAGAGTTACTTTAAGGATTTGTCTCATCAAAACATTCTACAAATATATCTAACATCTTGTCTTGGCATTCTTGTGCATACATCGTCAAAATTTGACGATATCTCCTGTAATGTATACATCTTGACATTGGTCCAGATCCATTTTTTCTCGAATAATTCTCCTTACCAATTGTTAATTACATAAATATAACTTCAAGTTTTTAATAAATTTGGGCTCTGATACCAATTTTAGCTACGGATCTATAAATCATATGGATAGGATATATTGGAAATTCTTGGAGAAATATATAGATTGGAAGTAGCAAAATAAGTTTGGGCATAGCATTTTTCAATGATTACCGTATGGATTGATGCTAATTCTGGATATCCCAAATTTCAAAAATCGAGAAGTCCTTATCAATGATTGGGCATCGGTGATGAGGATAATAGCAGGAACCCTCGATCTTACAAAGGAAGGATTCATCTTACTCCTTGAGATGAGTCTTGAAGGATCTATAAAGATCGCATGGGACACTAGAAATGAAAAACAACGTTACAGATAGTGAGTCATTGAAAGGAATTGTCAATAATATGATGAAATTATTCAAAATCCATTTTATCGGCATAGACTATTTTGAGGGATTGGAAGAAGAGAAAAGAAAAAGATACAAACAAGGCCTCTATAGCATCGAGTTGCATGATATTTGTCATATTGACGAATATATCAAGTTATTCACTGAATATCGATGGAAGTCCAAGGTGGAAGACAAAGAGGCTTCGCAATTAAACCTTTGCGAAGATACCAAGTCCCTGGAGAGAAATGTTGATCAGGAAATACAAGAGTACAGATGATTTAGATATAGTGGCCAGAAGAATGTCCTTTTTAAAGGCCAAGTTTTCTAAATGGAGTCATCACACAGCACTTTACAAGAATTATAAGAGACTGTCAAGCATGCCCAAAACAGAAGGAACCGAGTTCGGAAAGTATTCCGACCCAAACCCGACTGACGAGAGCATGGGCGGACAACGACAAGGGACCTGCCCAAAAGAAAAGTTATCCGCGGGGACCACGAATGCCAAATTTTAAAAGATTCCCCGACAAAGGTAACATGGGCTGAGTCACGCCCAACAACCATCACATGGGATGAGTCACGAGGAAAAGCTGACAACGCACTAATTTAGTGGTTAAGCCACCAGGGAAAAGAGAGAGCTGGCTAAACAAGATTTGGAATCCGCACTTCAAGTTCAGATTCATACATATAAATAAAGAGAGGAAGAAGGAAGTTAGGACATTGATCATTCCCCTCAGTTTTCTCTAAAATAAAAATATTTGTAACATTTTGAGTGTTATTAGTTTTATATTTATGTACTTACGAGTGATAATCTTCTCCATGAGAGGCTAAACTAGTATTCTCCTCCCAAAAGGAGATTACATAGATGTAATAAATATATTTCAAGTTCTTAATAAAAAGGAGGGTTTTCGCTCCAACATGTGTTAATATATTATTGATTTATCCCTTGAGAGAATTATCTTGTACACCTTGGGTAGGAAACGACCAAAGTTGTGTTGAGCAGTTTCTGAAGGAGCTGGATAACTTGTAGATTATCTTCCCTAAAGGTTGAAGTTGAACAGTGATGAGCTGTTCGTAAAACAGTCTAGGGGCAGTAATTTTCCAACCAGTTTGCGATAAAAGAAAAGTATGCATTTTAAGGGATTTATTAATTTTAGGAAAGCATGTTGGGCCTAATATTGATTCATTAATTGATAATACATGATCTAAAATTAACATGGATGGGAAGAAAAATTGGACCGGAAAAAGAAAATTGGATACTTAATGAATTTTGGAAGTTTGTTAAAATTTGGATGTTTGTGAAAAAGTTAAAAGGTAATTTGGATTTTTGGTATTTGGGGATAATAAGTTAATTTTTGTGGTATGGTGATAATAGATTATAATGATGAATATAATAGTTTTACACTATATGAGATTGGATAGATTGGGCTATTAACTCGTTAGAGTTATATGAGATTGGGTATTTTGGATGATTAACTATTAAAATAAAATTGTGGCGTGGTTTTCATTTCTCTAGTCCTAAATATTTTGAAAATTTTCATAATGTGCTGATCAGAGAGAATTGGATGATGTATTGCATCCAATCAGAGAATTTGGTAGTATTGCATCCAAGAATTTGGTAATTATACATCAGCCGTGGACTTTATCCAACCACTGGCGTGTTAGAATTTTAATTATTATACATCAGTGGATGACATTTATTTCACATCCAATCAGAGAATTTGATGGCATTTCTTTCACTGCCAATCACAGGCATTTTAACATTTTAATGTGTTTTTATAGTAAATTTTCTAATACTATATCATGATGATCGCTGAACAATCTTTTTTGTCATGATCACCAAGATTCAAATTTCAGGAGAACAAAAATAGCATTTCAAAATAGTAAGATAAAATAATACAAAAAAGAAGACAAAATAAAAACAAAAACAAAATGAAACCAAATAGAGGAGGGTATCAATCTGCTCTTCCCAGAATAGCACATACACAACGGATATATCCTGTTCCCTTTACAAAGTAACTGATTGCATAGAAAAGCTCAATAATTGCAGCAATCACTGAAATCCCAGCTAATATTTCCCAACACAAGTTTCAGAGAGTTTTCACCTCCAACCATCCAAAATAATGGGCAACCCCAATCACATTTGAAATCTACAGTCAATACCAACACAGACACCCATTCACGTGTTTGTTATTATAGAAACAAAACAGAAATGGTAGCAAGGCGAAGCCACAACCGATCCACAGCATAGGATCCTTTACATTGGAACTTTTCGGCAGGCCAAAGTTGATTGATTTACATAAATAACCCAACACCAGCCCAGATGAGGCTACTGCCAGAGGCTCATCCTGATACATCTGTAGATATAACTTGAATGCATAAGATGGATAATTAGAATTCAAGGTGGCCAAACTAGCCCAGATGGCAGGAAATGAAGTGGAAGAAATCAAATTGATGAAAATTTTGACGTGCTAAGTGTCATGAGAATGCCACGGCACTCCTCAGCTGCGATGTGCTGTACAGAGTGTCTGATACTTTTGAAGGAGGCCAATATCGGAAGACTGATCTACCAACAATGCATTCTATAGGGAGCGGACCCCTGAAGAACCAAAATATTTCAAGTCAAAACCCATGGGTTTTAGCAATCAAATAGTTAGATTAAAAACTTTACTTCCTCCACTCTAGCTTCATTTCTTTTAAGTTACAGTTATATTCAGATTGAAGGATTCGAGGATGTATTTGACATCCATAATTGGTGGTTAGATAGGATTTGTATGGATTTGTATGGATTTGGGTGGGTTTTAAAATCTAGGCTAATTTGGATTTGGATGGCTTTAAAACTCTTCTAATCAAGCCTTGCATTTCAAATCCCTCAATCCGAACGCAACCCTAACTTATTCAGGAACAATTCTTATCCAGGAGGAAGATCATGAATTAAGAAGCAAAGAGAATAATGTATTGTACAGAGCATATCCATCAGACTTACAAAAAGCATCAATAAAAATATTGGCACTTGCAAAAATTTATTACCAGTTATGAGAGTCAAAACTGTTGTTACGGTTGTCTCCCAACACAAACACACAGCCTTCCGGTACAAACTGTAAAAGAGAAACATGGGTAAGGTAAGTTTTCTCCTAGTTCTTTATGATGGGATGGCATGGCATGATCAAAATGTTGGAACTGGAAGCAAGCACAAAGTCTTACCACTTGATCCATTTCATACTCGAGTGGCTCCAAAATGTATTCTTCATCTTGAACTGTACCATTGACAATCAAATTTCCATCATGGACCTGCACAAGGCATAAATTTATGACACTTGATAGAGAATGTAAGATGAGCAAATTCAATAACCTCTGAACATTTCTTACTTCCACAGAGTCACCACCTTTCGCTACAACTCTTTTGATAAACACATCAGAAGGACTAAAACCAACTTCCTGCAAAGCCAGAGCAAAAGAAACTTTAGCTTGTCAACTCCAGTTCATGAAATAAACATCAGATGAGCATTTTACTAATGATGCCAAAAAAATTCAAGATACCTGAAGAAATGATGGAGCCTTGAAGATCACGATATCTGAGACTTCTGGCTGCTTGAAAATATATGAAATCTGGAAAAATTCACACAAACCCAAAAGATTTAGCCATTAAATCACATAACATTGATGCAGTTTCTTACCTTAATATAAGAAGAAAATTTGTTCAAACTCTAGAACTTATATTTTGATCTCTAGACCATATTCCTAGACTCTGGAGCAAATAGACAAAATAAGAGAAACCTCACGGTGCATGAATAGTTCTCACCATTGCTCACATCTTAAAACTAGATATCACAGTAATTCTCCTCTAATTAATAATTACAAACCCATCATTTTCATCTATAATTAGAAATGATAACTAAAGCCCCATAGAAAATAGTATATTTCTGCAATAACATCTAAAGGCTTCTCAACCTAGCAACATATTCAAAGCATTGCATAAACCTCAAACACAAATGCAGAGTGTGTTAATCTAAAGACACAGATATAGAACTTATTAATTCAAGAAAAACAGAGAAGATTATCACAAAAGAATACATCCAAAACTGATAGTTCAAAAGTAAAAATAATGCACCACAAACTTGATTTTGTTTCTGAGCACAAGCATTTTGATCAAACCTACTGGCTAATGCCTTGATCCGATCCTCATCAAAAACACTGACAACACAAAAGAAACTATACTCAATAATTAAGTTAAGCTCGTTGTCCACCTTTTCTGCTTAGCGCATAAAATTTAGAAACATTTAAGAAACCAAATGTACAATCTCAAAACACAGAAATTGCTTCCAATGTCCAATCCAAGATCTAAAACTCATAAACAATACATCAAGTCAACCAAAATCTTAGGTTACAAGAAAGCATACCTTCTCAGCTAGAATTCTGTCGCCCACATCAAGTGTAGGGTACATAGACATTGAAGGAATCGACCTCGGCTCGGCCAAAGTCGATTTGAACAGAATGCTAACACTGAAAGCAGTGAAAGCCGCCTTGGCATCCTCAGAGCTGAAGCAAAAATTCATTAGTTTCAACAACCAGCTGTTGCTACTATGACCAGCGCTGCTACGAGAAAGAGCTTTTCCGGTGGCCGCACTGCTAGTCTTAGCCATTGCAAATGCTTCTGAACAATTGCTTTCAACGCGGCCAACACTTTCACTCTTGAACGATACTTTTCGAATGCTATGGCATGTAGTTCTACCAGCAGAGGCGCCTCCTCTATCGACCTCCGTGGACGTGGGCTCATTACACGGCAACCACTTAGAACCCGGCAAGAAGGGAAGAATTGAGGAGGCTTTAAGCTTCGAAATCCCCATAACACCCATGTTGGAAGAAGCCCCAACTGAATGCTTCATCAGGGAAACTAATCCCGCGATCACAGGCGATCGGGAACCACCGCCAAGAAGCTCCTCAGCCAAAATCGACTGTATTGCCGTCCTTGTGCTGACTCGGTCAGTGGTCGATCCAGGGCGGCGGAAGTCGGAGTAATTGGAATCGGGCTTCTGCGATGGTGGATGTTGGAAAATTCGCGAGCGCGACGCGCAATCGTGGAAGAATCTGGTGGCGGCGCATTTCCCGGTAGCGGAGGAGGCCGCAAAGTTTGACGCCACGGAGGCAGAGTAAGTAACAGTAAATCGGATAGCCATACAAGCGAATTGTAAGAGACTGATGAACACGAAAATGAAAATTTCTGGGTTTGAGATGAACTGAGAGATGAGCAAAAGCTCTACAAGGCAAATAAAGCCATCTTGTTCGAAAAAATCAGCGGTGAATCGGAACCGAAAGGGGGGAATTGGAAAGTAGGGCTAGATCAGTGGTGGGCGGGAGACTTTGGTTAGGCGGAAGATCAATTCAAAGGAAAAGCGGAACCCTAGCGGCGGCGGCGACAGGGCGGAGCTCCTCCGGAGAAAGAAGAAGAGAGCGCAAAACGGCGAGAAGGGAAATGAAAAGTCAAAAATACAGAGAGTTGAATGGAATTAATAGGGTTTAATAAGGAAGAGTTGCACCACTCGCCAGTTGGTGCCCATTACATTATGCCCTTTGTTTTATCATTTATTAGGGAAAAGTCATTTCAACTTGTCAATGCTCTCACCAAACATATATTTGTTTAAGGCTTAACTACAAATAATCATCCAAACTATACATGTTTTTACAATTAGTCATCTAAAAGTTTTTTCGATTGTAACTAGTCATTTCATCTTTATATAAGTTGTAAACAACCATTTAAGATCATTATAACATAATTTCCAACCAAATCAAATTACGTGCGTGACACACCCCTATGTTAAGTTTAGAGAAGAAATCGGATTCCTACTTTTAAATCCTAAACCTCAATATTCTTCCACAATTTTTGTTGCGTATAAATGAGTTGGACAATAAGAAGAGGTAATTATGGATGAACTTTGTTTTTATTGCCGAACAACTAAAATAAACGCATCATGAACTAATTTGAATTCTGAAACAAAGATTTTGGGCTTGGGAAAAGTATAGGGTATGTTCTATAATAAATAATTTTTATTTCGCACATCTAATTTCAATTAACAATATTTAATTTAGTTTCAAAATCCCTAATTTATTTTCGAAACCCCTCAAAAAAATACAAAATTAATTTATAATTTCCCTATTATATGTTAGAAATTATATATCTATACTTTATTTTTGAATCTCTATTTTCTTAGTAACTAGAGAATGCCCGTGCTACGCACGGGATTGGTTTGAAATTTTTATTTTAAAATCTTCATTGAAAAAATTGAGTTTTGAATCTTTTTTATAACAACTCCTAGACCTTACCTGAGGGTACACAGAGGCCAAATATGACGCTTCTTTGGAAAATGGGTATGAAGCATGTAACAGAACTTATCACCATCCATGTTTCTCTCCTCGCCGCCCCACCACCACTGCTTTAACAGCCACCTTTTCAACACTCTTCGCATTGTTAAATGCAACATGAATCTTTGGAGTTTACATGACACAATATAAAAAGATGAAGAGGTGGAATGACTTTTCATATTTTTTGACTCTTTAGATTCTACATGACACAAAGGATGACATGTAGATGACACATGTCATTTTAAGAAAGCTTCAAAATGATGACGTGTCGAGCTCTGGAGAGTTGCAACCTTATTATTATATATATAGATTTATCTGTGAACTCCCTATTATTTCTCTATTTCTCTTTAGGGATAATATCATTTTTCGTTCGCTAACTTTAGCACTTTCCAATTTCAATACACTAAGCATCGAAAATCCAATTTCAGTCCTCCAATTTCACTTTTTTCTGATTTGAGTCCGATTTTCGCCAGAGACTGACGTGGCAGCCGAAATCTGTTGACGTGGCCCGAAACCCAAATCTCCAATTTTTTGGAATGACGTGGACGTGTCACGTGACCACCACGTCATTAATAAAATTAATTGAAAATTCAAAAAAATCAAAATTAAAGAGAAAAACAGGGAAACAAAAATGGGTCATCTTCTTCGTCAAATCAGCCGCCACCACCCTCCACCGCCACCACCACCACCACCACCACCATCCTTCACAGCCAGACCAACCCCATACGACCATGCTGGAGTTGTAGGAACTCTACATACCCAAAATTAAGAAAAATCAAAAATTCAAACATGCATGAAATTGACATACAATTTCTTCCTCAATCTTTACTTCTAATACATAGAAACATTCCCCAATATATGGGAATCAAACCCCCTCACTCCATTTTGAGAAAACATGCATGAAATTGAAGAACAAGGAAATGGGTTTGTGATGTTCTTTTTCTAACGATTTCGAGTAAATTAGGTTTTAATTTGAACATGAAACATGAAATTGATATGATATTGTGTTTGGGCTTGAGGAGATGAGCATTTTGATATATTGTTTGATCATTTTTGTTGACAAATGAAGAAAATCCAAATTTGGAGCTTGAAGTGGTGGCTATGACCAATTTCCGGCGAAATGAGCAGCTGTAGAGGCCCTTTTTTTAGCAAATTTTGGTGTACTTCGGTCGATTGCTTGGTGGAAGAAGATGGAGGACATGTTCGGATGAACATAGTATGATTTGGGAGTGATTTTGGTAAGAATGACAATATTCCGGCAGCCAATTTCGGCAGCCGGCTAGTGCTCCGGTGAACTGGGAAGGAGAGGAAGGAGGACTGGTGGCCAGTGGCGCTGGCCAATTCTGGCCTTTTTTTTCTTTTTAGTTTTTTAATTATTTTTTATTTTTGATTTAATTTTATTAATGACGTGGCGGCCACGTGGCTCGTCCATGTCACTCCAAAATATTGGGGATTAGGGTTTCGGGCCACGTCAGCAGATTCCGGCTGCCACTTCAGTCTCCGGTGAAAATCGGACTCAAATCGGAAAAAGTGAAGTTACAGGACTGAAATTGGATTTTCGATACTTAGTTTATTGAAATTGGAAAGTGTCAAAGTTACCGGACGAAAAATGATATTATCCCTTTTCTTTATCCTCCGATTTTTCCTCTTTGTACACGCGGTACTCTTTTTACCCGTCATATATTTTTCTCACAGGGTTTTGCTATATCAGATCTTTAACGAGGCTGGTTTTCATTTTTAACTTGTTTTTCTTATGTTGTATAAACTCTTTTTCTTTCTTTTTATTGAAAATAAAAACATTACTCATTTGACGTATACTTATGGTACATCCAAATAAATTTTAACATTTGTGTTAATTTTTTTTATTTTCCCATAGAAATAGCCTCGAAAGTATTGGGTGTGTCTCACATGTGATTTGATTTGGCCGAAAAATGGTGTTTCAGTAGTCTTAGATAGTTATTTGCAACTCTCACAAAGGTGAGATTGTTAGTTACAATAAGAAAAGGTTTAGATTGTTAAATGCAAAAATGAGTATAATTTGGATTGTTATTTGTAATTAACCTTATTTACAAAAACATAATTTAATATTAAGTTGGTCTCTTGAACTTGGTCCACACGCAATTCGAATCGATTTGAATTTGCATTTTTTTATAGTTTTTTTTTTTTGGGGTTCAAGTTGCATTGAGAGACTTTTATGTTGTATAAGTGTGACATATATGTATGTTACACCCTAGAATATTTTTCAGGTTTTTAGATGGTTTATCATACGAAAATCAAGCTGAGCCGAGCTACGCCGGGACTGACCTAAACATGAATTCCGCATAACCTGAGCTATGTAAGTCGGGTCACAAAGGGCTACCAAAACGGACAACCAGAGCTACATGGCAGAGACTCAAACAAGGCAACGTGCTAAAGATCATATCATATCTTGTATAGATAGACATATATTTGATTTCTTCCATGTATATCCCCAAAATCATGGGATCTCATTCTTGATGCCAATGATCATATCAATATGTATCTCTATAAATAGGGCCTTAAGGAACATGTCTAATGGGGGTGATTTGGATATCAATCAGATCCAAATTCAAGTCATTTTTTACTCAATTCTACTTAAACAAAAGAGAGATTTAACTCTCACATTCTTAATATAGGCTCTCTGTCGACCTGAAACAGGTCAGCCAGACCTAACCTAGAGCAACCTTGCCTAGGTAGGCTCCAGGCCCAGTGTTCTCTTTTCGATCTGATTTTTATCTTTAATTTGATTTTATCCAATCCGATTCGATCAATTTGGGTGTGAACCGAGAGGTTTGTTCCATACAAATTATAGCGTCAACATTTTGGCACTAGAAGGAGGGGGTCAAGTGTCTATAGTTTAAATGACATACTTGTCTTTTTAAAGTCATGACAAACAAGGAAGACCTCATAATGCCCCCGCACACATCAATAGGATTCCGGGTGACAATCAAGGGCAAACTCAAGTCTTCCATCAGGCAACCAACACCCCATGGATGGAGTAATCACCACTAACAACATCGGGCATTCGGAGCCAGGTCGAAGAGCAATAACTATTGAGGAGATCAAGTCCATGATAGCTCGGCTAACATACCAGCTCACTGAGATGGAGAGATTACAAGGACAAAAAAAAGTAAGGGAGGACTCAGATGACGATTCATCATCTAAAGAAATCCTACGATATAAGGAGAGTAATGTGGGCAAAAGACCCATAGAGGTTCGGCCAGACACAAGAACACCTCAGGAGAACCCTGAAGGACCACGAAATAAAATAAAAGACGTACTCAATCGATTGGGACTAAAGGCCACAAGGAAACCGAGGAGGCTCGACTTTGATGAGGGTACCGCTCAGTTGCAACTGAGCCAACCAAATGGCCAAAAGGCTAGAAGTAAAATGGGAGCAGGACAGGAGCACCGACTTAAGAGTATCACCAAATCGAAAAAGGAAAAAGGTTGACCAAGAGAAGCCCTAGAGGAGAGATCCTCACCATTTATGGAATACATAATGCGGGAACTAACTCCAGAAAAGTTCAAAGTTCCTAGGATCGGAGCATATAATGGGGAGACCAACCGAAGATCACACTTGGACAGGTACGTCTCATGGATGGAGTCGAGGAACATTTGATGTGCAAAACATTCAATTTAACTTTGGGAGATAAGGCGTAAATGTGGTTTAGGAACCTACCGCAAAGGTCGGTACCTAAGTGGGGTACCCTAACCGAGCTATTCCTCACCCATTTCATGGAATCAAAGACAAGGGTAATGCCCAATGAGAGACTGGTGGATGTCAAGCAAGAAACAAATGAATCTCTTAAGTCATACCTCTCGACATTCAACAAACTCGTAATGGAGATGGAACCACTATCAGAGGATGCACTACTCATGGCGGTGATTGTAGGACTCCAGCCATATACAAGGTTTTGGTGGTCAGTACATGAGCAAAGACCAGATAGTTATCAAGAATTGCTAACCTTAGTTGATCGATACATAGGAACAGAGGAGGCAACTATCGAAGGGAAGACTCAAGGTCATAAAGGGCAAATGAGAGAAGTAAGGATGAGAAACACTCCGACAAGAGTTCAAATATTATGATGAGCAAGAACTGAATAATGTGAAAAACATACTCATAGTAAGCCCGACTCAAGTGCTCGAAGAAATCCAACCACAGAACACGTTAAACACCTGAAACCTATGAAAGCACAGGACAGGTCAACTCAGGAAGATACTGTCGATATCATAGGGCCTTGGGGAATGATACCGACCAGTGCAAAAGCCTACTGCGAGAGCTGATGAAGCTCATCAATCAAGATCACATAAATTGGTTTGTAAAAAATAATCAAAGGGAGGAGAAAATCGAGGGCAGGCGCCGCCACCACCTCCATCTCAAGGAATAATAAGGGAAATCAATACCTTGATCAATAATAACTGCGAGGAGGATATGTTGATCCCAAAACTGCTTAAGGTAGGCTTAGGGGGGATGAATAAGTCTACCATATCTTTAGATTTTTCTTTATCCTCTATCGGCTCATTTCTAATATCGGTAACCTTTTGGGAGGTTACTGATCTGAGTGGATGCGGAAGCCTATTTCTAAGCCGAGTAGAAGATGTGCAACTTATCAGAGAGAATACATGTAATGCAGTAAGCAGATAAAGACGCAAGCATGTATAGAGGTTCGAAGGTGGAGTAATCCTTCTACGTCCTCTCTTCCTCATCTCAGGAGGGAATCTTTGTTAAGCTGGTTGATTTACATAGACATATCTATTACAACCCACCCTTAACAAGTAAGTAACAAGCCTTCACACAAATGCTTGCCTACTTTCCACACTGACCCACACAGGATCCTAATCTACCCACCCAGGGTCTCCACTTTCTCTCCTAGAAAGTGGTAAACTCAACAGGACTTTACTCCTCGCACTGAGTACTCCAAGACCTCCCTTTTAGAAAGGTTAGTCTTCTTCTTCTTCAACTGGGTGCAGCAAGCTTGGCTTTCATTTGCAGATTGTTCTGCTGAAGCTTGCTGCTGAACTTGACTGACTAGGTGTGCGTCTTCTTAGGGTGTAGAGTGTTCGATCTTTTCTTCTTTTCTTCTGCTCTAATTGAACACTCTTTTCTTCTCTAAACTTCCCCCTCTTTCTGCGCTTCTCTCTTTTAAGCCTTCTGTCTGATGAGCTCTTCTCTCTTTCTTTTTGCGCGTTCTCTCTGTGAGCTTGGATATTCTGATGTCCTCACTTCTTCTCTCTTGCGCCCTTGCGCTCTCTCGCACACTCACTTCAATCTTCAATCCTCCTCTTTATAGGTTGTGAAATCTGCCCGTTGAAGGTAGATAGATTTCCATCATTGATGCGCCGCACTCCTGACATATGCCAGTTTTTCACTTTTCACATGTCTTCTTCTGATTGACTCTTCTTCTCTTCTCTCTACCGGTAACTTCTTGTGTCTACTGGTAACTTTGACTTTTCTTCCCATGCCTGCTTTGCAGCTCCTTCCTCTTGCTTTACTCTAGAGCTTCCTTCTCTGGCTTGCTCCTTCAGGTGGCTTGAGGCGTCTGTAGCATGCTGCCCTTGCAGTATGCTTTCAGCATGGTCTCCAGGTAGCTTACTATCTCGTTACATTCTACTTTGGCGAGGTCTCTTTCAGTAGCTTCCTATAGTCATAAGTATCCTTGTTAGTTTACCCGATTCTTCTTTACCATTATCTTCAGTATCCTTCCTTTGACACTTTCTTTATTTCTTTTAATCTTCTGCATTAACTCTATTGCAATAACCTATCCTAAGATTGGTTATGCTTATTAGAGTTACTTTAAGGATTTGTCTCATCAAAACATTCTTCAAACATTTCCAACAATTTCCCCCTTTTTGATGATGACAAAACCTTTATATAGAAGATAAAAAGAACATAACCTCTCAAGCAAAGAAAGCAGATGTATGATATAACAAGATTGAGCATGCTACTTTCATTTAAATCACATATAAGTTTAAAAGAAAGGGTACAAGGAATGATCTTTTTAAGAACAGAAGATTTTTATTTAGATAAGACATTCATAGTGCTACACAATTAAGTAAAGTACAATTAGTATCCTATCTAGATTCAATCTTCTATTCTTCTTGCTCTTTCCTTTCTTTCTTTTCCCCTTTAGCTTCTTGCTGTCTTCTTTCTTCTCTAGCTTATACCCTTTTTGGGTGCATGGGCCTGCTCCCAATTGGTTTTCCCCTTAGTCTAAATAGATAGAGAAGTAAAAGGTGATGAGAAGAGGCTTCTTCGGAAGAGAGTAGGGAAGCAGAGGAAGAGATATGAGAAGATGGATAGAATGACACAGTAGCTTGCTACAGCCTTTCCCTCTATAATCTTACCAGCTCCTCCTACTGTTTACACCAACTCAATTCCTTGGAAACAAGAATCATCCATAATCCCCTCCAACATTTCCTTGTGGAGGGGCTGGAATCTTCTCTTCTCCTCCCCTGGAAGACTTTTGATCTTCCATGATCCTTCACAGTTTCTTCCTCCTTTTTGACATCATAAAAAATGAGCTTAAGCTTGGGGATAACTGGAGAGGGATCCTTTTACTCTCCCTCTAACCTCTAAGAGGAGAACCTGGGTGTATGCCCTTAAGCTCACTCGAGACTGAGGTAAGAGGAGAATACTAGAAGATCAAATCTTCTGAAAAAGATTTGTTTAGCAAGTGTCAAGTATGAGAGGTGACTATATGCGATGTGAGGTGCGCTTGGTTGATTATTTGCATAAAATATGTCTTTTGGAAGGAGTGAAGAGAAAAGTTTCCAACAATCGGGTTCCATTATGAACTAAGGATGAGAGAAAGAGGATATCTGTATACTTTTTGAAGAAAAAGGAGTGCATGTAAATATAGGGTTAGAAATACTCCCTGTTGCAGTTAGATCTTCAAGGATCTCATTAACTGCTCCGTCGGTTTCCAATAAAGGTGTTGACAGTTTCCACAGCTTTATGTCTTTTCTCCTTTGTATGAGATGACGTGGTCAACTGCTGGATCTCCACCTTTGGATTCTTTTTATCGCACGACTGAAATTCTTCTAGGGTTCTGAAAAGGTAGTCTATTTCTGGAAAGGTGATCCACTTTTTATGCTCGCACGTTACCGAGAAATTTTCAATAACTGTTCTATCTTGTAACCTCCAAGTGATCCCCTTTTCCAGTGACATGTTGATAAGTTCTGATTTCTAATAACCTAGTATCTAGTGTATTGGTGTATAGTATCCTGATACCCAGTGACCTGGTGTTCAGCGATCTAGTGTCCAGCATCCTGGTGTTTAGCGTCCTGGTGCCCAGCGACCTAGTGTTCAGCGATCTAGTATCCAGCCCCTGGTATCTAGCATCCTGATATCTAGCGTCCTGCCATCCAGTGACCTAATTTCTAGTTAGCCTAGTATCTAGCATCCTGATGTCCAGCATCCTGCTATCTAGCGACATAATATCCAATGTCCTGGTGTCTAGCGTTCTTTCGTCAGAATTTATCTTTTTCCTTGATGAGTCCTTCTACCTTTTCTACTGACTTGATGACAAGTGATCTGATATCTAGTAGCTTAGCATCCAGTAGCTCGATGTCTAGCGTCTTGGTGTACAACGTCCTGTTATCCTATGATCTAGTATCCAGCAACCAGATGTTCAACATCCTATAATCAGAGTTTGTCATTTTGTCATTGATTCCCCCTAAATTCATTATCCCTTTGTCAAAGGTACCTACAAAACAAATATGCTTGTATAGGTGCTCACACGAGTATGAGTCCTTCTAGGTTCTTTCAGAAGCTAAGACTTTCTTTACAGTCCATGGTTGCAGTAGAGAGAGTTTTGGTTCCTTCAAAACTGTTAAAGAGCAAAAATGATAGTGTGTGCAGGTGTTTTCTTACTATATCTATCTAGAATATAAAAAGATAAAGTATGATACAAGTAAGGTAGACAAAAATGCTTTTGATTTTGGAGTTGCTGTTCTGCTTGATTCCTTATGGAATGTCAGTTTGTTGCAGACTTTTTACAGCATGCGGTTTTGGTTACTCCAAGGATTTAAAATTCTTAAGCTTGTCAAGATACCTTAGGTTGTGCTAGAAGTTCCCCCTTACTTTAGGATTCCTCTTTCTTAGGATGTAGGGTCACTTTCAGCACTGTCTTAAGTATTTTAGAGGCTTTCATGAGGAAGTAAATCGTGCTAATATGGAGATAAACATGCAGGCTTCCTTCTCATGCAAGAAATAACCGAGATCGAATTTTAAATAAGTAAGATTAGAACGAGGTACCTGGTCGTCATTATTTCTTTAAAGAGTAGGTCCTCTTTTCTTCTTTGCTTCTTTGCTTGACATCCTCATCATTTTCTTCCATGCTTACTTGTTTGTTGATGTCACCTTCCTCTGTATACTCAACATCATGTCTTCCTTGTTGATCAGCTCCATGTTGGTCTTCTCCGTGATGAGTAGGGACTTTGCTCCTTGTGTATAGCTTCCTTCTTCGTAGTCCTTCCTTCGGTAGCTTGCTGTTCCCCCTTAAGAACAACTTTTCTTCACAACCCAGCTTGATTTTCTACATCTTTTAGTTGTTTGTTGTCTTCACATCAATCATATCCTTTTAGAGCAAAAGACATTGAAATGATCTCTAATGTGAGGGTGAGAAAGAGAGAGAGAGAGAGAGATATATTTGAGAGAGAGACTTTTTCATAGATGGGATCTGGATAGATCGATTAGATCTTTTGTTTCATCCATCTGCTCTGATACCACTTGTTGGTATCAGATTGACCATTGAGCAAGGATGAATACTCTACCGGCTCTGATACCACTTGTTGGTATCAGATATGTTGGATACATTTGTAGAATGTTTTGATGAGACAAATCCTTAAAAGTAACTCTAATATGCATAACCAATCTTAGGATATGTTACTGCAATAGAGTTACTGCAGAAGATTAAAAGAAATAGAGAAAGTGTCAATGGAAGGATAATGAAGAGAATGGTTAAAGAGAATCTGGTGAACTGATAAGGATACTATTGACTTCAGGAAGCTACTGGAAGGGACCTCGCCAAAGAAGAATACAACGGGACAGGAAGCAACCTAAAAGACCATGCCGAAAGCATACTGCATAGGCAGCATGCTACAGAAGCCTCGAGCCACCGGAAGGAGCAAGCCAGAAGAGGAAGCTCCAGAGTGAAGCTAGAGGAGGAAGCTACAAAGCAGGCATGGGGAAAAAAATCAAAGTTATCGGTTGACACAAGAAGTTACCGGTAGAGAGAAAAGAGAAGAGGAACCAACCAGAAGAAGACACATGGAAAGTGAAAAACTGGCGTGTGTCAGGAGTGCGGTGCAGAAATGATGGAAATTTGTCTACCTTCAACGGGCAGATTTCACACCCTATAAAGAGGAGGACTGAAGACTGAAAAGGAGGTGCGAGAGAGAAGCGCAAAAGAAGAGAGAAGAGCTTAAAAGAGATAAGCACAGAAAGGGGGGGAAGCCTTAGAGAAGAGAGTGTTCAAAATGAGCAGATGAAAAAAATAAGAGCTTGAACACTCCACACCCCAAGATGACGCACACCCAGTCTACCAGTCAGCAGCAAGCTTCAGCAGAATCAGTCTACAAACGGAGGCCAAGCTTGCTGCACCTAGTTGAAGAAGAAGGAGATAAACCTCTCTAAAAGGTTGTCTTGGAGTACTCAGTGCGAGGAGTAATGTCCTGCTGAGTTTACCACTTTCTAGGAGAGAAAGTGAGGACCCTGGGTGGGTAGTGTAGGATCCCATGTGGGTCAAGGGAAAGTAGACAAACATCTATGTGAAGGCTTGCTACTTATTCGTTAAGGGTGGGTTGTAATAGATAGGTCTATGTAAATCAACCAGCTTAACCAATGTTCCCTCCTAAGAGGAAGAAGAGAGGACGTAGAAGGATTACAACACCTTCGAACCTCTATATATCCTTGCATCTTTATCTGCTACTGCACTTCATGCATACATGCATTCTCTTTGATAAGTTGCACATCTTTTACTTGGCTCAGTATTAAAATCTTCCACAAACCACTCTAATCAGTAACCTCCCAAAAGGTTACTGATCTTAGAAGTGAGCCAAAAGAGTTAGAAGAAAATTTCGAAAAGAAGGTAGGTTTATTCAACCCCCTAAGCCTACCTACAACAGTTTTGGGACCAACAAGATAGATTAGCCGGTGGATGGTTTAGTCCAACCTGCTCTGATACCACTTGTTGGTCCCAAAACTGTTTGAGATAGGCTTGGGGGGGGGGGGGAGGTGAATAAGCCTACCATATCTTCAAATTTTTCTTTATCCTCTATCGGCTCATTTCTAATATCGGTAACCTTTTGGGAGGTTACTGATCTGAGTGGGTGCGGAAGCCTATTTCTAAGCCGAGTAGAAGATGTGCAGCTTATCAGAGAGAATACATGTAATGCAGTAAGCAGATAAAGACGCAAGCATGTATAGAGGTTCGAAGGTGGAGTAATCCTTCTACGTCCTCTCTTCCTCCTCTCAGGAGGGAACCTTTGTTAAGCTGGTTGATTTACATAGACCTATCTATTACAACCCACCCTTAACAAGTAAGTAGTAAGCCTTCACACAGATGCTTGCCTACTTTCCACACTGACCCACACATGATCCTAATCTACCCACCCAGGGTTTTCACTTTCTCTTCTAGAAAGTAGTAAACTCAGCAGGACTTTACTCCTCACACTGGGTACTCCAAGACCTCCCTTTTAGAAAGGTTAGTCTTCTTCTTCTTTAACTGGGTGCAGCAAGCTTGACTTTCATTTGCAGATTGTTCTGCTGAAGCTTGCTGCTAAACTTGACTGACTGGGTGTGCGTCTTCTTGGGGTGTAGATAGTTCGAGCTTTTCTTCTTTTCTTCTGCTCTAATTGAACACTCTTTTCTTCTCTAAACTTCTCCCTCTTTCTGTGCTTCTCTCTTTTAAGCTTTCTCTCTGATGAGCTCTTCTCTCTTTCTTTTTGCGCATTCTCTCTGTGAGCTTGGATATTTTGATGTGCTCACTTCTTATCTCTTGCGCCCTTGCGCTCTCTCACACACTCGCTTCAGTCTTCAGTCCTCCTCTTTATAGGTTGTGAAATCTTCCCGTTGAAGGTAGACATATTTCCATCATTGATGCGCCGCACTCCTGACATACGCCAACTTTTCGCTTTCCACGTGTCTTCTTCTGATTGACTTCTCTTCTCTTCTCTCTACTGGTAACTTCTTGTGTCAACCAGTAACTTTGACTTTTCTCCCCATGCCTGTTTTGCAGCTCCTTCCTCTTGCTTCACTCTAGAGCTTCCTTCTCTGGCTTGCTCCTTCAGGTGGCTTGAGGCTTCTGTAGCATGTTGCCCTTGCAGTATGCTTTCGGCATAATCTCCAAGTAGCTTACTGTCTCGTTGCATTCTGCTTTGGCGAGGTCTCTTTCAGTAGCTTCCTGTAGTCATAAGTATCCTTGTTAGTTTACCCAATTCTTCTTTACCATTCTCTTCAGTATCCTTCCTTTGACACTTTCTCTATTTTTTTTAATCTTCTGCATTAACTCTATTGCAGTAACCTATCCTAAGATTGGTTATGCTTATTAGAGTTACTTTAAAGATTTGTCTCATCAAAACATTCTTCAAACGTTTCCAACAGGATAGGATGTCAAAGAACGTCAGAAAGAAATACTTTAAGTCAGCCTGGAATGCATATCAGATATGCATCCCGGTGAAGGAAAAGCCCGAGTATGTCCTAATCACGTTTGTAACCACACAATGACCCATTAATAGTATCCTTAAACATATCATCCATCTTGGTACAAAGGTTTCTGGTGGATACAGGAAGTTATACTAAAGTACTCTATCTAAATACATTCACCAGGATGGGCTTCGAAAATCAACAACTCCGACCCTGCCAAGATGTGGTAGAAGGATTTACCAGGCACAAGAAACAGGTGATCAGTGTATGTGACCTGAAGGTCAGGTTCGGGCAAGAAGAGCTAATATTAATTTGAATACTGAGTTTAAAGTGTTGAACATCACTTCACAAGATAATATAATATGTGGATGGCCTCCACTCTCGAAAATCTGAGCTATAGTTTCAATGTACCGTTTGTGCCTTAAGTTTCCCATAGATGACTCAGTATATGTTGGTCCCAATTGGCAGTAGGACTTAGAGGGGGGGTGAATAGGCCTACTCATATTTCAAACTTTTCTTCTTTCCAAGAGGCTTTCTTAGGGAGATATTAACCTTTTGGGAGGTTACTTATCAGAGTTATATGCGTAAGCTTTCTCTTCTGTAAAGATCAAATATGCAAGACGTGCTTCTAACTTAAGATAAGCATATAGAGCAGTAAGCATAGATAAACACATGGATATACAAAGGTTCGAAGGTGGAGTAATCCTTCTACGTCCTCTTTGCCTCTTCTCAAGAGGGAACATTTGTTAAGCTTGTTGATTCACATAGCCCTATCTATTACAACACACACTTAACAAGTAAGTAGCAAGCCTACACATAGCTGCTCACAGCTACTTGCCTACACTCCTCACTGACCCACACAGGATCCTACTCAACCCACCCAGGGTCCTCACTTTCTTCTTCAAAAAGTGGACAACTTAGCATGACTTTGTTCCTCGCACTAAGCACTCCAAGACAGTCCTTAAAAGGTATGTCTTCTTCTTCTTCTTCAACTGGATGCAGCAAGTTTAGACTTCTTTTATAGGTTGATCTGATGTAGCTTGCTGCCTGGACTGTGTGACTAAGTATACATTTTTGGGCATAGAGTGTTTAAGCTTGCTTCTTTTATATGCTATAGGTTGCTCTTGGTGTCTGCTGGCTGTCTTCTGTAGTTTCTATCAGAGGTACCTGTAGTGAGTATACTTTTCTAGATACTCATACGAGTATGAGTCCTTTTGAGTTAAGTTTCTTTCAGGAACTTAGACTTTCCTTACAGCCCATGGTTGCTGTAGAGATAGTTTGATTCCTGTAAGACTTTTGTGAGTAATCAAAAGAAGGTTTGTGCAGGCGTTTATTTACTGTATCTGTTTAGAGTATGAACTCTTTTAGATAAAGAAAAGACAAAGCGTGATACCAGTAAGGTAGACAGTTTTCTTTCCATTTGGAGTTGCTGTTTTGCTTGGTTTCCTCAGGGAATGTCATGTTGTTGCAAACATTTTTTCAGTATACCCATATCCTTTGGGTTTCTCCAATGATTTAACTCTGCTGAGTTATCTTGATTTGTACTAGAAGTTCCCCCTTACTTTATGGATCTCTTTTAAGATGTAGGGTCACTTTCAGTACTATTTTAGGTAACTTTGAGGTTTGCATGAGTAGGTGAAGCATCTTCTTTGGACTTTATCGTACAGGCTTCCCTTCCTCATTTTCAATTCAAGTGACCAGTGTCTTTTAAGCCTGTTATCTTCAGTCCTTTGAAGATTCTTTCATTTAGCTTTCTTGATCGTTGGTTCTTATGTAGCCACTTGAGTTTCTTAACAGGATAAAAATAAACGAGATCGAAATCATAAGAGTAAATTAGAATGAGGTACCTGGTCATCATTATTCCTTTCTCGAGAGTTGGTTTAAAGAGTAGATCCTCTTTCATCCCTTGCTTCCTTTCTGGAGGATGGTCTGCTTGATGGAGTGAGCTTCTCTTCTTACACTCCTTCGTTTGACTTCTTCAGCATCTTCTTCCAAGGTTGCTTGTTTGCTCATTGCTTGTAGATTAGAAGCTCCAGTATGGTCCATACTCCCTAGCTTCGCTTTGTATCAACTTCCTCTTCATGCTCAGCAACATGTCTTTCTTGTTGATCTGCTCCGTGTTGGTCTACTTCGTGACAAGTAGAAGCTTGCTCCTCATGCACAACTTCCTGCTTCGTAGTCTGTTCCTCGAGTAGCTTGCTGTTCACCAGCTTTCTTCTTTTGAACAATTTTTCTTCACAACTCAGCTTGATTTTCTATATCCTTTAGCTGCTAGTTGTCTTCACATCAATCATATCCTTTCAACAAAGGCAATGGATTTTTCTAATTTATGATGTGAGGGAGAGAGAGAGAGAGAGAGAGAGAGAGAGAGAGAGAGAGAGAGAGAGAGATGTCTATCAAGGATTGGATCTGGATAGATCAATTAGATCTTACATATCATCCATCCTGCTCTGATACCACTTGTTGGTATCAGATATCATTTGTTGGATGTTTTATCAATCATGCTCTGATACCACTTGTTGGTCCCAAGTGACAGTAGGCTTAGGGGGGGTGAATAAGTCTACTCATATTTCAAACTTTTCTTCTTTCCAGGAGGCTTTCGTAGGGAGATAGTAACCTTTTGGGAGGTTACTTATCAGAGTTATATGCAGAAGCTTTCTCTTTTGTAAATATCAAATATGCAAGACGTGCTTCTAACTTAAGATAAACATATAGAGTAGTAAGCATAGATAAACGCATGGATATACAGAGGTTCGAAGGTGGAGTAATCCTTCTACGTCCTCTCTACCTCTTCTCAAGAGGGAACATTTGTTAAGCTTGTTGATGTACATAACCCTATCTATTACAACACATACTTAACCAGTAAGTAGCAAACCTACACATAGCTGCTCATAGCTGCTTGTCTACTCTTCTCACTGACCCACACAGGATCCTACTCAACCCACCCAGGGTCCTCACTTTCTTTTTCAGAAAGTGGACAGCTTAGCAGGACTTTGTTCCTCGCACTAAGCACTCCAAGACATCCCTTAAAAGGTTTGTCTTCTTCTTCTTCAACTGGATGCAGCAAGCTTAGGCTTCTTTTGTAGGTTGATCTGCTGTAGCTTGCTGCCTGGACTGTGTGACTGAGTATGCGTTTCTGGACATAAAGTGTTTGAGCTTTCTTCTCACTTGTTATCTTTTGTACACTCTTTTCTTCTTCTTTTCTGTATGCCCTTCCCCCTCTTTTTTAATTTTCCCTTCTAAGCTCTCTTTTGCGCTCTTCTCTTCTTTTGTTGCATTTTTTTCTCTTTTGAGCTCTCTCTTGTGCTCTTCTCTCTCGCACAAGCTCTTGCTCTTTTTCTCCTAGCTCTAGCTCTCTCGCACACTTCTCAGTCTTCAGTCTTCTTCTATTTATAGATTAGGAAATCTGCTCGTTACACGCCAGCTTTTTACTTTCCACGTGTCTTCATCTAATTGGCTCTGTTTCTCTTCTCTTTACCGGTAACTTTTGACTTTCTTCCCATGTCTGCTTTGTAGCTTCCTCCTCGTGCTCACTCTGGAGCTTCCTTCTCTGGCTCGCTCCGTCAGGTGGCTTGAGGCTTCTGTAGCATGCTGCTCTGCAGTATGCTTTGGCATGGTCTCTCGGGTAGCTTCCTGTCTGGTAGCTTGCTGCTTTGTAATCTACTCCGGCAAGGTCTCTTCCAGTAGCTTCCTGCAGTCATCAGTATCCTTTTAATTAACCAGATTCCTTTCACCGTTCTCTGTAGTGTCCTTCCTTTGACACTTTCTCTGATCTATCTTTCTACAGTAACCTCGTTGCAGTAACCTCTCCAAAGATTGGTTATGCTTATAGAATGAGGGTTACTTTCTTTAAGGTTTTGTTTCATCAAAACATACTTAAATATGTTTCAACAGTATATGTCGTGAAAGGAAGCTAACTCGTTGCAAGGGAGTGCAGCTCAGCACTAAAGCCAAGAGCCATCAATATAACCGAAGAAGAAGGGTAGGAGAAGTCGGATGAAAAATGGATAGATTCAAGGCTAGAGAACAAAAGGAAGAAGGCGACCACAGTGGAAGAACTGGAAACAGTAGCACTATCCATATAAAGGACCGAACATGTGGTTAAGATCTGACGAGGCTTAAGGGGACGCAGACAATTTGATTATGTAGTCCTAAAAGAAAACACTAATATCTTCTCATGGACACACAAAGATATGGAAGAAATCAGGCCAGGGGACACTTGACATAGGCTAAACATAAGGCCCGAGGCAAAACCAATTGTAAAGAAACGAAGATGATTAAGCCTAGATAGGTATGAAGGACTCGAGCTCGAGGTACAAAAACAGTTGGGCAATGAATTTATCAATGAAACCCAATATACAGTTTGGATATCCAATTCCATCCTTATGAAAAAACTGAACGAATCTTGGAGGATGTGTACCGATTTTACCGACCTTAACAATGATTGTTTCCGACCCATTACCAAACATCGAGCAACTGGTGGACACAACGGCCGGCTGTGAAATCATGAGTTTTATGGATGCATACTCAGGGTACCACTAGATACCCATGGTAGAGGAAGACCAGGTGCATACGACCTTCGTTATCGATAGGGCCCAGTATTTCTATACAATGATGCTCTTTGGACTAAAGAATGCAAGAACAACTTACCAAATGTTGGTCAACAAAATGTTTACAACATAGATCGGGAAAACAATGAAAGTGTATGAAGATAACATACTCGTCAAATCAAAGAAGGCAGAAGACCATATCTTACACCTAGATGAGATGTTTAACAAGATGAAGTTGAATTTGAAGAAATATTTTTTTGGAGTAGGCTCGGGAGGATACATGGTCAGCCAAAGAGGAATAGAGGCCAACCCCAAAAAAATTCATGCTATTATGGAATTAACTCCCCCAGGAAGGATCAAGGACGCATAAAGCATAACTGGAAAAATTGTTGCACTGAACAAATTCATTTCAAGATCGATCGACAAGTGTAAATACTTTTACGAGTTGATAAAAAAGAGGGAAGAACTTTAAATGGAACAAGGTATGCGAGGAAGCCATGGAAGAGCTGAAAAAGTCGCTTGCAATAGCACCAGTGCTGGCAAAACCAGAAGCAGGAGAAAAACTCCAGTTATACTTGGTTGTCTCGGAATACACCATTAGCACAGTACAAGCAGAAAAAAGGAACCAGAAGTAAACTTAGTAAATCACTACATGATGCAGAACTAAGATACCCGGCAATGGAGAAACTAGCATATGCACTGGTGGTTTTCGCAAGGAAACTCAGGCCGTACTTCCTGGCCCATTTGATTGAAGTACTGACAAACTTCCCAGTGAAACCGGTGTTAAGCCGACCAGACGCTTCTGGTCGACTACTAAAATGTTCGGTGGAACTAAGGTACAACCATGAAACTACAAGCATCAGCAGATTTCATTGCTGAATTCACGCCAACAGTTACACTAGAGAAATCGAAGAAAGAGGAACCTTGGAAGATGTTTACGGACGGATCGGTAACCACAAACTCTTTAGGAGCAGGTATTGTCTTCATAAGCCCGACAAGAAAATATTTTTGTTCGGCACTCAAATTTCAATTCCCGGCCACAAATAATGAGGCGGAATATGAGGCGTTGTTATCAGGACTTGATATGGTCAAATAGTTCGGGATAGACAGTTTGGAAGTCTATAGTGACTCTCTACTCATGATCAACCAAATATTCGGGCAATACACGACAAAGGATGAAACAATGGCCAAGTATTTGCACAGGGTAAAACTGGTCCTAGCAGATTTCAAAAGGATACAAGCAGAGCAAATTCCCCAATCAAAAAATGCGCAAGCTGACGCTCTAGCTAGATTGGCCACCAGCAAAGGCGTCGAAGATATAGGGTATATCAACTAGAGACGGTGACAACTTCGGCATTAGCACAAGAAACAATACAAATTGGTGAGATAAAGAACACTTGAATGACCCCGATTAGGTTATATTGTCGAAAGGAAAGGATCCCGAAGACCCTGTAGATGCAAGGAAATTAAGGATAAGGTTGGCAAGATACACCATCCAGGATGGAATACTTTATAAAAGATGATTCTCTTGGCCCTTCCTAAGATGCCTAGATGAGCAGGAAGTCGAATACACACTAAGAAAAATACACAAAGGACTATTCGGGAACCACACAAGTGGACAGACACTTGCGTACAAAGTCATAAGGAAATGATAATTTTGGTCGAGCTTAAAAAAAGGATGCAATAGAGTTCACCTAAAAGTGCGATCGATGTCAAAGATGCTCGAGCTCCATCAAACGAGCTGATACCTGTCATCAGCCCGTGGCATTTCACTAAATAGGGAATAGACATTATCCGTTCATTTCTCTTATGAAGAAGATGGATAAAGTTTGCACATGTTGTAGTTGACTACTTTACAAAATGGGCTGAAACAGAAGCTCTTGTAAAAGTATTGAGGCCAAAATCACTGACTTCACATGGAAGTCCATCATTTTCAGGTTTGGGATACCCCACTCACTGGTGATTAACAAATAAAACAATTTGATTCCGAATGATTTCGACAATTCTGTGAAGGATTAGGAATAAAGAAACTTTTGTCCACTTCTTACCACCCACATGGAAATGGACAAGTTGAAGCAATTAACAAAATCATCAAACATATACTCTAAAAGCAAATCTCGAGGGCTTGAAAGGATCTTGGGTAGATGAGCTACAATGAGTGCTATGGTTGTACAGAACTACGGCTAGAACATCAACAAGAGAGACTCTATTTTCCCTAGCCTTCGGAAAAGAAGTGGTTGTTGGAACCGACCGATCGCCGGCTCTATGCAATTGATGAATCGGGATCCATGCAAAGGTATAAAGAAGAAGCAGCGAAAAGAAAATAATTATACCTTTCGATCAGTCTATGAGAAATCGAGCCAAGACTGATCTTACGTAACCCTAGACCTCTCGATCTTCCGATGTATTCCTGCAGCCTTTCTCGAACGTTGCGTGGCCAACGATCCTTCGAGAACTCTCAATTCTGCACTCTTTCTCACTATCACGTGTTATCTGTGATCTGCGTGTGTTGAGAGGCGCTGATGAAAAAAAAGGCTATAAATAGGCTACATCAGGGACCTAGAGGAGGAATTGGGTTGGGCCTCCTGATGGGCTTAAGTATCCTGTGTTCGGCCCGAGCACATAAATTAAGCCCATCAATAATAATTCAGTCCACTAAAGAATTATTATTGAACTACCGTCCCAATCCCATATTTAATATGGGCTCCTTCTTATTATGTGCACGTTTATCTCCCTGTGTTTAAGATATCGAATGTCCGTTAATTAAATAAGTTACTGACAACTTAATTAATTAACATCTAATTCCAAGAGTAGTACGACTCAACTTTATTATCATGTCGAATTAAATCCACCTGCAGGGTTTACATGATAATCCTTATGAGCTCCTCAAGGGGACATCATCATCCTAAATAATTAGGACACAGATTCCTTCTATAATCAACAGTACACCATATAGACAATACGGTTTCCCAATTCACCGAGTTTATTGATTTAATAAATAAATCTCACTCGTTGGTAAATTAAAGAAACAAATATTGTGTATACGTGGCTGTTATTATATAGGGATTAAGAGAACGTACATCCATAATAACAGAGGTCTTGTTCATTATATAGTCAGAATAAAACGAACAACCTCAAATGGTCCTGCTCAATACACACAAAGTATACTAGTGTAGTTTTATAGTCAAGACAGACTAATACCAAACTACACTACAACCATTCCGATGATTTGTCCAAATTCATCTTGGTTGTGAGCTACTCTTTATAATTTATAAGAAACTGATAACAAGATCTTCTGTGTGGCACCACACACCAAGTTATCTATAATATAAATTAATTGGACATTGCATAAACATATATAACAAATATAAAATGAAAACATGTGACCATAATGATTCGCATTGCATAAAAGATGTTCATACAAAAGCTAGGCTTATAGTATACATCCTAACAATCTCCCACTTATACTAAAAGACTATGCTGTCATCTACACTACCATACATCTGATTCCCATTCCTTCAACATGCTCATCGAAGGCTTTCGCCGGAAGGGCCTTTGTGAAAGGATCTGCTAGGTTATCGGCTGATGCAATCTTGGCGACAACAACTTCCCCTCGTTTTACGATGTCTCGTATCAGGTGGTACTTGCGCTCAATGTGCTTACTTGCTTTATGGGCTCGTGGTTCCTTCGAGTTTGCTACTGCACCACTATTATCACAATAAATTGTGATAGCTTTAGGCAAACTAGGAATCACTTCTAAGTCCATCATGAAGTTTTTGAGCCATACAGCTTCTTTGGCTGCCTCAGAGGCTGCCACATACTCAGCTTCCATGGTTGAGTCCGAAACGCATTTCTGCTTAACACTCCTCCATACTATGGCTCCACCTCCCAAGGTAAACACATAACCCGAGGTAGATTTACTATTGTCCCTATCCGACTGGAAATCAGAATCCGTGTAACCCACAGGAAGCAAATCATCAGCTTGGTAAACCAGCATATAATTTCTAGTCCTTTTCAGGTACTTTAAAATATGCTTTACCGCAGTCCAATGTCCTTGTCCTGGGTTACTTTGATATCTGCTAACCATGCCCACGGCAAAGCAGATATCTGGCCTCGTACATAGCATTGCATACATTAGGCTTCCTACGGCCGAAGCATAAGGAACTGCCTTCATATCCTCTATCTCCTTTGGTGTCTTAGGACACATCTCCTTAGATAAAGGTACTCCATGTCGAAAAGGTAGAAAACCTTTCTTGGAGTTTTGCATGCTAAAACGAGCTAGGACAGTATCAATGTATGAAGCTTGAGATAGACATAACATCCTTTTCTTGCGATCCCTTATAACTTTGATCCCAAGAATATGTCCAACTTCTCCCAAGTCCTTCATATCAAACTGTTTGGATAGCCATACCTTTACGTCTGACAACACCTTGACATTGTTGCCAATGAGCAAAATGTCATCTACGTATAGTACAAGAAATACCACCACGTTTCCGTCACTCTTCTTGTATACACAAGACTCATCCGGACATTGAATGAATCCATAAGACTGGATTACCTCATCAAAACGGATGTTCCAAGATCTCGAAGCTTGTTTCAGTCCATAAATGGACCGATTAAGCTTACACACAAGATGCTCTTTGCCCTTTGCAATGAATCCTTCTGGTTGCTTCATATAGATGTTTTGTTCAAGACTACCATTAAGGAAAGCTGTCTTGACATCCATTTGCCAAACCTCATAATTCATATGAGCAGCAATAGACAAAAGAATCCGGATAGACTTAAGCATGGCTACCGGCGAAAAGGTTTCCTCATAATCTATGCCTTCCTTTTGAGTATACCCCTTCGCAACAAGCCTTGCTTTGAAAGTTTCTACTTTCCCGTCTGATCCTCTTTTTCTTTTATAGACCCATTTACATCCAATGGCTTTTACACCATTTGGTGGTTCTACTAGCTCCCAGACTTGGTTAGAATCCATAGATTCTAACTCAGAATTCATAGCTTTTTGCCAAGATTCTGCATCTTTATCTTGGAGTGCTTCGTCATAGGTCCAAGGATCAGATTCATGTTCACCAGGCACTAAGTCCGAAGACTCTCCCAAAAACATGAATCTATCAGGTTGTCTAACAACCCTCCCACTACGACGAGGCACTTGTGGTAATAGTGTATCATTAGTGACAGATGGTGCAGACCCCTGTGGTATCTCATCTTGTACC
This sequence comes from Scutellaria baicalensis, assembly GCA_005771605.1. Classification (NCBI taxonomy): domain Eukaryota; kingdom Viridiplantae; phylum Streptophyta; class Magnoliopsida; order Lamiales; family Lamiaceae; genus Scutellaria; species Scutellaria baicalensis. The sequence goes on from CM016728.1 coordinate 28,156,695, forward strand.
GTTGGTACCAAGATAGGAGTTTGCCCTCTTATTTCTTCTAGAACAATTTTACTCGTGGGCTTGTGATTCATTACATAGTCCTCCTCTAAAAATCGGGCATTTGTGCTTACAATTACCCTCTGATCTTTAGGACTATAAAACAAACCACCTTTCGTTCCTTTAGGATAGCCCACAAACAGCCGAACTTCTGTACGAGATTCCAACTTATCAGCATCTCCCTTCAGCACATGTGCTGGACTACCCCAAATCCGAATGTGTTTCAGGACTGGGCTTACGCCCATTCCACAATTCTGTGGGAGTAGAGGGTACTGTCTTAGAAGGTACCAAGTTCAGAATGTACGCCGCCGTTTCCAGGGCATACCCCCAAAACGAATTCGGTAATTCCGAATAACTCATCATTGATCTAACCATTTCCATGAGAGTCCTATTCCTTCGTTCCGCCACACCATTCTGTTGGGGTGTACCAGGTGCTGACAATTGGGATTGGATCCCAGCCTCTGATAAGTAATTCCTAAACTCTCCTAAGAGGTACTCGCCACCACGATCAGATCGTAGTATTTTGATACATTTACCATGACGCTTCTCCACATCAGTCTTGTACTCTTTGAATTTATCAAAGCACTCAGACTTGCGGCGCATCAAATAAATGTATCCATATCTCGAAAAATCATCTATAAAAGAGACAAAATATTCGAAACCACCTCTTGCTTGGATAGACATAGGACCACACAAATCAGAATGAACCAATTCCAACACTTCTTTGGCTCTATACCCCTTGGCTTTAAAAGGCCTCTTGGTCATTTTTCCTTCCAAGCAGGACTCGCAGGTCGGATAGTTTTCCACTTCCAATGAACTCAAAGGTCCATCGGCTATCAACCTTTGAATCCTACTCAAGTTAATGTGACCTAATCTTAGATGCCAAAGATATGTTTGGTTCATTTTTGAAGGTTCTTTTCTCTTATTTGAGTTAGAAGATGTATTATTAATTTCCATTTGTTGCATCATAGGAGTTTTTGGATTAAGAGTATATAAATTGCCAACCAACGTACCAGAACAGATAATAACCCTATTTTTCTTGACAACAACTTTGCCATCAAAAGAAACAGAATATCCATCCAAAAACAACTTAGAAACTGAAATCAAATTCTTTCTAAAACAAGGTACGTAAAGACAATTCCTCAAAACCAAAGTCTTGTTCCTATCAAAAGATAAATAAACATCTCCCACTGCAACAGCCGCCACTTTCGCAGCGTTGCCCATGTAGATGGTAATCTCGCCCTCACTAAGTCGCCTGGTTTCCTGGAACCCCTGCAAAGAATTGCAGACATGATCAGTGGCTCCTGTATCTACACACCAGGTGCCGGTAGATAACACCGCTAAACATGTTTCAACAATTAGTGAATAAGATGTACCTTCTTTGTTCTCCTTTTTACGAGGACAATCCACCTTCCAATGTCCAGGCTGCTTGCATGTGAAGCACTTGCCCTTTGGCTTTTTCACACCACCTTGTGGTCCGGCCTTTTGAGGTCCATTCGCTTTGTTCACCGAAGAATTCTGTTTCTTCTTCTTCTTTCCACCTTTCGGCTTAGAAGTAAAAACTTTTTCAGCAACGTAAGCTTGAGTACTTTGACGAAATAGTCCTTCTGCCGATTTGAGTTCTGTCAGAAGTTCCGCCAAGGAGTACATTCTCTTGTTCATATTATAATTAAGGCGGAACTGCTCAAAACTCTTAGGCAGTGTTTGGAGCACGATATCGACCTGGGTTTCCCCATCGATTTCAGCTCCAAGGACTTCCATCTCATTCAAATGAGCCATCATCTTAAGGACGTGATCACTCACAGGTGTCCCCTCAGACATGGTGGTCGTCATCAAGTTTCTCATTGCCTCCTGTCTGGCAGCCCGACTCTGGTGTCCGAAGAGTTCTTTGAGATTGAGCATCATATCATAGGCAGTGGGCATGGCCTGATGCTGATGTTGCAGTACATTTGACATGGAAGCCAAAATGTAACACCGCGCCATCTCATCTGCCTTAACCCACTTCCTATAATGCACTTTCTCCTCTTCACTAGAGTTTTCATCAGGCTTGTCAGGACATTGCTCATGGAGTACAAACTTGTACTCTTCAGCAGTTAGGACAATATCCAGGTTTCTTTTCCAGTCAATATAATTAGGTCCAGTAAGTTTGTTTTCTTTGAGTATAACAGCAAGTGGGTTGAAAGACATTATGAAATCCTGAGAATCATATAAATAAACAAATAAATACACAGGTCACATATCATATAGAATTTAAAGTCTATATCGTTCCCTCAAACGATATAATTAAATTCACCAACACCTCAATACACCGTGAATTTCGTATGCCACGATAATGTGGTCGTATACTAATTCAAACATTCGTTAGATGAGGTTTTACCCATTAATTTCATTATCTTGACAAACAAAATAAAATTAATAGTTGGTTTATCTTTAGTCATGCAAATAACAGCACTTACTCCGATGGGGAGGATACTTATCATATGCACCTAAGTGTATACCATTACTTAATACCAAGTCAATCATCTAGGTTTGTGTATCTTCAGATGGAGAAGATTACACGCTCCTAAATAATTTCCTATAATTATTCATTAAGAAAGTTTGATCTAGTGATCCACAATCAAACTCATCCGATATGGAGGAAGGCACTTAAAGCCAACGCGCAAGTTTAAATGCATCACTTACAAACCAGTAATGGAGACCATGGGATTCATTCAAAATAAATCCCTCTCCCACTTAGTTATTTAAATGAGGGATTTTAGCATGCAATAACATGTAACATATAAAAACATGCTTGATAAAACAACAAACATATAGATGGGCAATAAATATGGAATAAAATAAATCCAACTATTATGGCCACTTCGATCGAATGTTCGCCTGCCAAACGGGGATCGACCTGATCGTTGCGCGAATCCAGCACGTTGTTGCGGAGATTCAGCACCAGAATCACTCGAATCCAGCACGTTGTTGCGGAGATTCAGCACCAGAATCACCAATCCACCAGGTTGTTGCGGAGATTCAGCAGCGCCCCGTTGCGCCAATCCAGCCGTCTCATCGAACAGCGTCTTTCGATCTCATCGAACATCTTTCGATCAGTCTTTCGATCGGACCAGCAATCCACTCAAGTTACATCGATCGGATTACATCAAAATTGTAATCGAACAGTAATACATCGATAAGAAATCAAGATTTACATCGAGAACTAATCAAGAATTACATCGAGAACTTATCAAAAAAAATATCGAACCTAACACGACAAACCGCCGTGCTTTTACTATTACAATCATGCAACCAACCCAAAACAAAAAACCTCGACAGGTCCGAGGGTTTAGATCATACATTAAACATACACACAGACCATAATAGTTGGATATAGATAACCTGCAAAACCGAGTTATCCTATGCAATCCTACTATCATACAATCTGAATATAAAACGTATGCTACAGCATAAGATCATAATAATTAACCGATCCAATTGCATAGAACCAGAAACGTGGCTCTGATACCAATTGTTGGAACCGACCGATCGCCGGCTCTATGCAATTGATGAATCGGGATCCATGCAAAGGTATAAAGAAGAAGCAGCGGAAAGAAAATAATTATACCTTTCGATCAGTCTACGAGAAATCGAGCCAAGACTGATCTTACGTAACCCTAGACCTCTCGATCTTCCGATGTATACCTGCAGCCTTTCTCGAACGTTGCGTGGCCAACGATCCTTCGAGAACTCTCAATTCTGCACTCTCTCTCACTATCACGTGTTATCTGTGATCTGCGTGTGTTGAGAGGCGCTGATGAAAAAAAAGGCTATAAATAGGCTACATCAGGGACCTAGAGGAGGAATTGGGTTGGGTCTCCTGATGGGCTTAAGTATCCTGTGTTCGGCCCGAGCACATAAATTAAGCCCATCAATAATAATTCAGTCCACTAAAGAATTATTATTGAACTACCGTCCCAATCCCATATTTAATATGGGCTCCTTCTTATTATGTGCACGTTTATCTCCCTGTGTTTAAGATATCGAAAGTCCGTTAATTAAATAAGTTACTGACAACTTAATTAATTAACATCTAATTCCAAGAGTAGTACGACTCAACTTTATTATCATGTCGGATTAAATCCACCTGCAGGGTTTACATGATAATCCTTATGAGCTCCTCAAGGGGACATCATCATCCTAAATAATTAGGACACAGATTCCTTCTATAATCAACAGTACACCATATAGACAATACGGTTTCCCAATTCACCGAGTTTATTGATTTAATAAATAAATCTCACTCGTTGGTAAATTAAAGAAACAAATATTGTGTATACGTGGCTGTTATTATATAGGGATTAAGAGAACGTACATCCATAATAACAGAGGTCTTGTTCATTATATAGTCAGAATAAAACGAACAACCTCAAATGGTCCTGCTCAATACACACAAAGTATACTAGTGTAGTTTTATAGTCAAGACAGACTAATACCAAACTACACTACAACCATTCCGATGATTTGTCCAAATTCATCTTGGTTGTGAGCTACTCTTTATAATTTATAAGAAACTGATAACAAGATCTTCTGTGTGGCACCACACACCAAGTTATCTATAATATAAATTAATTGGACATTGCATAAACATATATAACAAATATAAAATGCAAACATGTGACCATAATGATTCTCATTGCATAAAAGATGTTCATACAAAAGCTAGGCTTATAGTATACATCCTAACAGTGGTAATCACAGTCGAAATAGGAATGCCGACCTGGTGAACATAAAACTTCCAAGAAAAGGGGAATGAAAAGGCGCTTCTGCTAAGACTCGACCTAGTATGGGAAAAATTGATAGAGTCAGAAGTAAGGAACACTATTTACAAACAAAAGAGAGAGAAGTACTACAACTCTAAGGTAAAGACTCGGAATTTCAAATACAACCACCTGGGCCCTACGAAAGGTGTTGCAACACACAAAGGAAGCAAATGTGGGACCCTTCAATCCAACATGGGAAGGTCAATACCGCATCTCGAAGGTCCTCACAAAGGGAGGATATGAAATTGAGGATATGTAAGGCATTACGCAGCCAAAAACGTGAAACTCTGAGCAACTGAAAATGTACTACCTATAGGAGTATCTGAATAGGCGGGCTTCCCAAAATTTTTCATTGTAAAATACCCATGCAATAAATAAAATGATCCCTTTCAAACACAAAAAGGTCCATATCAACGCCACGTCTGGGCAGTTAGGGACCCTGACAAATAGGTACAGGGGCTTGAGCTCGTCAAAAGTGACTCAACTTTCACGTCCAAACTGTTAGGGGCCTGGACAAACAGGTGCGGGGGAGCTCGTCAAAAATGACTCAACGCCACGTCCGGGCTGTTAGGGGCCTGGACAAATATGTGTAGGGGCTTTGCTCGTTAAAAGCGACTCAACGCCACGTATGGGATGTTAGAGGCCTAGACAAATAGGTACAGGGGCTTGAGCTCACTAAAAGCGAATCAACACCATGTCCGAGTTGTTAGGGGCCCGGAGAAACAGGTTCAGGGGCTTGAGCTCGATAACTATGACTCAACACCATTCTCGAACTGCTAAGGCTCATAAAATAAAGGCAAAAACTCAAGAGCGCAGGATCAGAAACTTAAACCAAGAGCTAACCACCTGAGCAAAAACTCAGACAAGCGCATGATTAGAAGTCCTTGAGCATCTGATGGCTCAACCACTAGAAAAGAAAAAAAATGGAGGGAGGCCCAGTCTCAATTGTGGGTGAAACAGTAAAAGGCGAAAAATGCAACTTTTATTGAAAAGGTTCAGGTCGGCTTGTAGGCCACCATACATTATAAGGAAAAGGTTCAGGTCAACTTGTAGGTCACCATAAATTACAAGGAAAAGGTTCAGGTCGACTCGCAGGCCACCATGCACAGGAAAAAGATAAGGCCGACACATGGGCCGTTGACTTTACAAGACAACAACAAACTAATAAAGGGGAATACGGAAGGCCAGTGGTAGGTCTATTCTCCCCAAGGATGAATGACAGTAATATATTGTTGCAGAGATAGTATGATAAAACCGTAGATAACAAGCCTCTAGCAGAAAGATAGATAAAAGGCGAACACAAGAAAAAGCCGAGTAGACAAACTAACCAACATGTCCACACACCAGATAGGACGGACAACCAGGTCGACCAGGTGATACAACCCAGCTGTATTCTCCAGCCTACCCCCACAGGTCGACAAACCGTCTCCCAAGACTTGATCTTAGGAACAAGTTTTCCAATACCTCCTATGCAAAATGGAGAGACACAGGACCAGGGCGGTGGCTAAAGAGAAAACAACCAGCCCCAGGCAACCCTGGAAAACATCGAAGAACTACACCTAGCTATGAGGAGTACATCGATTATTTATAAATGAAATATTTGCAATAAATAAGACAATTGGATGTTGGTAGTTGAGGAACTTAAATGTTGTTACCATAAATATAAAGGTTTGCCGAGCAGGAGTTAAGGATGGGATTTGTTTCAGCTCTGGTATAACAAGACAAAATTAGTAAGCAACCTTAAGAGTCTCTAGCAGGAATATTAAAGACAAGGAGCATAATTATCAAATGAATAATATTATTTATATAAAGGTCGGTTTGGAGGCCGCCACCTCTTACAAAGGAATCATTACATGAAGTACAAAACATGAAAATTCAAGGTAACAAGCTAGGTGAGAACTGTCGAGCTACACAAACTCAATTAGATTGGGGCAAGATCTGAGTTGTCCAATGTTGCCCGAGCTATTATCAGAATCTTGAGAGAACCCTGCAAGGGGAACAAAAGATTAAGGAAGCAAAATTTTGAAAGTGAGGAGAATGAAAAAGGGTGGGATTCTGCCAAAACCAAAAAAATGTGAAAAGGATAAGGGTAGCCCCATCCAACATCATCTCCCAGAAAAGAAGAGTTGGGAGAAGACGGGCCACCCCATGGAGGAAGGAGTAGGGAAGATGGTGGAGTTGAGTAATTCGTTCCACTCAAAGGGAGGAGTAAGTGGGATGGAACTCCATAGGTCGACACCCCCTAAAGCGGCTCCATCCGAGCACCAACTTCTAGTGCAGAAACTCTGAGGGTCTAACTGGGCTGCCTAGAGGGTGAAAAGAAAGAGCTGCAAATAGGGTTTCTGATAAGGGTCAAGCACAGCAGAATTCATCACCAAGCAAGACCCCAACTCAAGTCCCGGGCATTGAGTTCCGTCAGCACCAAAAACGGCACCAGCACCGCCCATTCCAGAGAAGCAACCACCTTAGAAGACCTTTGTAGATGATCCAAGGTGGCCTGCAGAGGCAAGGATCTATCGCGAGGACGGAGTCCCAACCAGCTCCTCTTAACGAGGACGAAATCCCGTCCAACACTTCAGCAGAAATGAAAGTCGCTGCAGGGAATGATCATCTGAAGGACAAGTTACCAACACCACACAAGCCAAAATCAAGAAGGAGAAGGAAGAAGGTCAGGAACGGAGAGACCACTTCCGAGATATAAGAAAAGAAGGAATCATATTGATATGAACGGGAAGAAGAATGATGAGATGATTAGCCTATGGGATCAACCCCCTATTTATAGGTAAAAAATCAACGAAGGAAAGTGAAATGACTAGCATTAATTGTGGCATCGGAAGCTGAAACATTAGGGGTCACATCCGACAGACGTGTCGAATCAGATGGCAGGATATGTAAAGTTGTACCTGCCCAATAGACAAGCCGACTTGGGAAAACTAAATGTTAGCCCCACCAATATAGATTGACAACATACAAATAGGATAAGGAATAATAGGATAAACATGATATTAGGACATGAAAGAAGTTAACTTGATCAAACATTGTTCAGCCTCGATAAAAGGCCAGAACCCTTTTACATCAAGACCTGACAAAAAGTGTTGGGTAAAAACAAAATACAAGAAAACATATAAAATGGCCTTATCGCCATCATCACCACCAGCCCATGGACCTTAACTCTTCTCTGCCATAGGTACATCACCCTGCGTGGGGATTCAGACACCTCCTCTTGGTTAAGCCCGGGGACCTTAACCTGCCCGACATCTAAGGTACCATCTCCTGACATGGCCACTTCCAAATGGATAGATCCTCATCCCCGGATGCAACCTCTAAGGCCCGAACAGGAAAAGTGGACAAGACTTCATACGCGGGGGCTGACTGTAAAAGATGCTCGTAGTTAGCCGGCAAGAAATCCTGGAGGTCCTTCAAGATAGCCAGACAGCGTTCAGGGAAGGCAAACTTCCCCAACTACTCAGTAATCAAAGCCTTGAAGGGCTGCAGATCAATCCCATGAGCTATGGTCACTTTGGCATTATAAAGGCAGAAGGAGAGACAGAGCATGGTCCCGCATATCTGTTCTCCAGAAAACACTTATATTTCCGAATAACCCGATACTCAGGGACATTGGAGGTCATAGAAACCTCAAGCTCGACCTTAGTAGCCTCATGCTTGGCCATGAGCTTGCTCTCCCGCACAATGGCCTCAAACAACCTTTCCCGATTAACCTTGCTACCGGCCCGAGCCTCAGCAAGAGCAGACTTAAATGCCTCTAGATTAGAAGTTAGTGTTTTTTGGATCACCTTAGAACCAACCAACTCCTACCGAGTAGCCTGTAGTTAGGCCCTCGGCATCTTCAAACGCTCGAGATTGGAATGATTAAGGCTAGTCGCCCGCCAAGCAAAAGTCTCGACCTAGGTGTGAAGGACCCGAGCACAACTCTCAAGGTCAGTGCTAGACATTCCCTCGAAGTACATCTTCTTAGCAAGATCATACGCCAAGAGCCCTAAACCCATCAGGAGGGTTGAGCATCCGGTCATTCGGGCCGGGGACAACTAGTTGCACATTGCTCGAAATCTCAAACTTGATCTGTCACTTGATGAGCTCATAATGGTAGAACTAGAAGTAAAACTAGAGGAACTAAGGAGAAACTAGAATCCCTAGTCGGAGGAGAAGCAACAGGGACTCTAGTAGGAGCACACCAGGAAGGGCCGATGGCATCAGACGGTTGCTAAATAGGAGAAATTATCTTGGAGGACTACGAGGAGGTCGGCAATGAGATGTTGTCATCCTCATCATAGTTGCGAATCTGATCAGAATTTGAAGATGACATGGTGACAGATGAAAAGGGATTACCTTGTTTCTTTCGGAGCAAGAAAGATGCAGGTCGGAGGTAAAAGATGATTACTGGAAGGTGAAAAGATAGAGTGGTGGCAAGCCCTACTTATAGGCGTGGCCCATGTCTTGTCGAAGATACATGACCCAACCCACATTGTTTCAACTTCTGGAACACAGGATGCTGACACGTGTAAGGAAGGACTACTCAGATGTGAGGTCCGCCGCAGTCCACATCATTTCACCACAACCTAAGGGGCAAACCCTAGAATATTTTCCAAGTTTTTAGATGATTTTCCTTATGAAAACCAAGCTGAGCCGAGCTACGCTGAATTGGCCTAAACGCGAATTCCTCATAACTTGAGCTAGATAAATTCACTTATTTCACACAATTCTTCTGGTCATGCCTTTTACTCTTTACTTTCAATATTGTCATATTCAATGATCGAGATGGAGATGGAGTACTTGGGATCAACAGAATTCTAAAACTACAGAACCTATTGGTTTCACACGGGGAGACCAACATCCGGAGTGTTGGAAACATTTAAGTATGTTTTGATGAAACAAAACCTTAGGAAAGTAACCCTAACTCTATACGCATAACCTACCTCGAAAGGTTATTGAAACGAGGTTATTGCAGAAGAAAGAAAGATCAGAGAAAGTGTCAAAGGAAGGATACTGAAGAGAATGGTGGAAAGGAATCGAGTGAACTAATTAGGATACTGATTACTGTAGGAAGCTACTAGAAGAGAACTTGCTGAAGTGGACTGAAGAGCAGACATGAAGCTACCTGAGAGACCATGTCTAAGCATACTGCAGAAGCAGCATGCTACAGAAGCCTCAAGCCACCTGAAGGAGCAAGCCAGAGAAGGAAGCACCAGAGTGAGCACGAGGAGGAAGCTACAAAGCAGGCATGGGAAGAAAGTCAAAAGTTACTTGTAGAAAGAAGAAGTTACCGGTAGAGAGAAGAGAAGAGGAGCCAAATCAGAAGAAGACACGTGGAAAGCGAAAAGCTGGAGTGTGTTAGGAGTGTGGCACAGTTATAGATTAGGAACTCTACCTACCTTCAACGGGTAGATTTTCTAATTTATAAATAAGATGAAGACTAAAGATTGAAGCGTGCGAGAGAGAAGAAAAAGAAGAGCGCGCAAAAGAAAAGAGAAGAGCTCAACAGAGAGAAAGCTCAGAAGAAGAAGGCGCAGAAAAGAGGAGAAAGACCAAAAAGAAAAGAAGAGTGTTCAAAAGAGAAGAAAAAGAGAAGAAAAGCTCAAAAACTCTATTCCCTAAGACGCATACTCAGTCAGTCAGTCCTGCAGCAAGCTTCAACAGATCAACCTGCAAACAAAGCCCAATCTTGCTGCATCCAATTGAAGAAGAAGGAAGACAAACCTTTTAAGGACTGTCTTGGAGTGCTTAGTGCGAGGAGCGAGTCCTGCTAAGCTTTCCACTTTCTGAAGAAGAAAGTGAGGACCTTGGATGGGTAGATTAGGATCCTGTGTGGGTCAGATAGGAGAGTAGTCAAGCAGCTGTGTGAAGGCTTGCTACATACTTGTTAAGTGAGTGTTGTAATAGAAAGGGACATGTAAATCAATAGAGCTTAACAAATGTTCCCTCTTGAGAAGAGGCAGAGAGGATGTAGAAGGATTACTCCACCTTCGAACCTCTGTATATCCATGCGTCTCTACATGCTTACTTTATATATGCACATCTCATGTTAGATGCCGTCCTTCATATTTGGTCTTCACAAGAGAGGAAACTTCCGTAACATAACTTTGATCAGTAACCTCCCAAAAGGTTACTGACTCCCGACCAAAGCCTCCTGAAAAGAAGAAAAGTTTGAAATAGGAGTAGGCTTATTCACCCCCCTCTAAGCCTACTACCACTTTATTTGGGACCAACACAGAGCAATGACCCCAAGAGTTTGGAAGAGATCTTGAGAAAAGGTTTTAGCACCCGTGTAAGTCAACCTACAAAGGGTGACCTGAACGGACGACCCGAGCTGCGCGACAGAGAACTCAAACAAGGCAACACGCTGAAGATCATATCATATTTTGTCTTGATAGACATATATCTGATTTTTTTCCATGTATATCTCCAAAATCATGGATTCTCATTCTTGATACCTAAGGATCATATCCTAGGTATCTTAATAAATAGGGCCTTAAGGAGCAGGTCTAATGGGGATGATTTGGAGGCGATTTGGATTTCAATCAGATCCGAATCCAAGTCATTTTTTTACTTAATTGTACTCAAACAATAGAGAGATTTAACTCTCACATTCTTAATACAGGCTTTCTACTAACCTCAAACATGTCGGCCTGACGCAGCCTACAACAATCTTGCCCGAGTAGGCTCCGGGCACAGTGTTATCTTTTCTGATTTTCGTCTTTAATTCGGTTTTATCCAATCTGATCCGATTAATTTAGGTGTTGTACTGAGAGGTTTGTTCCTTACAAATTCCAACGTCAACAATGTACAAATGTATCGATCTTTATATACTATAAATTAGAAAAAATAGGAAGAATTTTTGCAAACTTTATACATATATATTTTTTATGTGATATTAGATGCACATTTATATAATATTAGTTGCACATGTATGTGAAATTAGTAGCACATTTATGTCATATATAAAGGTGCAACTAATATTAAGGTATGAGTATCACATATAGTTGTGTTCATCTAAAAAATCTTGAAAATTTTCTGAAAATTTTCATTTTGTTTCCAAGTTATGGAAAATAAATTTGATGATATTTGTATATAAATGTCACAACAATACAACATAAAGTCATACAAATACACTATAAGGGTCATAATCTGAAGCAAAAAAAAAAACTATTTTTTTTTTCATTATTTCCTAAGTTACTGAACATAAAGATCACTGCATAATACATAAATGTCACCGAATAATATATAAAGGTCACACTTATATAGTATAAATATCACACATATACAATAATAAAGGTAACAACCTAAAAGAAAATTCAGCGATTTCGGGTTAGGTCGGCCCAATTGCATGGATCTTGATCAATTTAACTGGTGAACAAGATAATTTGTGTTTAATATTTAATTAGAGAAAAAAACTAAAAGATTTAGATAGTTTTTTTTTTTCGCTTAAAAGATAGTATTTTACTTAAATAAATCACATATAATCCGATAAACATTCAATTTGAAGGTTTTGTAATTTTAAGTTAGATTGCTCAATGTCAAATATATCAATCTAATAATTTTCCAAATATATTTACATACATTTGAGTCAAATATTCTTATATTCACATAAATGACATACAATAAAGCGAACAAAAATACTAAAAATACTATATCAATAAAACCTGAAACTCATAATTGTAACAAACAGGGACGGGCCCAAATGGGGTCCAAGGGGCACTGGCCCCTTGAGATTTTACAAAAAATTTAGAGGTATTTTCGGTAGTTAAACTTTTTATTTAAGATATTTATATATATATATATATATATTTATTAATTTAAGGTATACTAATATTATTAATGTGTATACTACTAATCCCCAATACTATTAAAACTCTCGTTAGAGACATCAATTTTTAAAAATTTAAGGTAAATTCTTCATATTTAAACTTACTATTTACTTTTTTTAGCCATTAATTATTGATTTTATTTTAAATTTGATTGATGATCAATTAGTAGGGAGTATTATTCATTCGTTTGGTTTAGTGTAGTATACAAGTGACCATAGAATAATATAGTTTTAGCTCTTTATCATATCATTGATTATTTAAGTGTCACGGTGTAGACTATTATTTGATTTGTGTTACAATTGTTGAAAATGTAAAAATGTTCATTTAAAATATACTAGTTAATTTAATTTTATGTTATTCTAGAATTCAAAATTTTCTTAAAACTTTCATGGATAATGGAAAGATATTATGGAAAAATATCATTTATAGTATAAATAGTTATGGATAATGGAAATATATTATGAAAAAATATCATTTATAGTAAAAAGGGCTATAGAATAATATCATTTATAGTAGAAAGAACTTCACAATAAATATTATTAAGAGTTCACAAGGCGATTAAACAATATGTACACTATTGAATTATGTGCCCTACCCTACCCTACCCACCGTAAACACATTAATATGTGTTCACCGCTGACGTGTTAAGTATCTAGCATAACAATTAATTTCGCTTTCCATATAATGAGGTAATAATATCATTACACATCAACGGTGGGCATATTAAGAGCTACCCATCATTGGCATTTTAACATTTTCCATTGAATTATTATTATTTAATAACATGCATTAAAAGTAGTATTTTGGAAATGTTAACAACAAAGCTATTACGAAACTATTTCTAATTGTTTAATAACATGCATTAAAAGTGGTGTATTTGGAATGTTAGCTTTAAAATTATACTAATTTATGTTGGACCCCCACTAAAAATTTTGGGTCCGTCACTGATCATAAATAACATTCTTAGAAAACATCTACTTTCGAAAATATTTATACATTTCATAATTTTTGCTATTCCATTTGTTAATTAATAAATATAAAAATTTGATAAATATATCCTTAATTCATTAAGGAATTTTTGATTCAAGTTTGGAGATATAATTAAATTAATTCAATAAAGAGAGACATTTGTGTGCCCTCAATCCGATTCGGATCTCGCGGCAGCTCTTCTCTCCTCTTCTTCTCTTTGTTTTTTAATCCTCATTCATCTTCATTGATTGCGGCGACTCTTCTCTCCTCTTCCATCTTCATTGATCTTCTTTTCTCCTCCATCTTTCAGAAATGCTTGAAAATCTTTCCATGCTCTTCTTTGTCAATCTTCATAAATTCGTTCCTTTTCTGGTTCCACAGATTCTTGAGAAGAGGATTTGTTTTCCACTATACCACTTTATTAATGTACTCATTGGTGTTGATGATGGATGTGTACCTAGTGGTGGTGCTAAAACAGACGCCAATACATGGCGGTAGGCGGAGCATTTCAAACCGGAGATGTGAAGTTCATTCAAATCGGGTCAGTTATTTTGATGGATTTGATACGAATAGGCCAACATATTGTATGAAAGATTCAAGTGAAGATGATGTTTTGCAGAATATTTGAGGAAGAAGAAGATGAAAATTGATATATTAAAATCTACATTTGTTATGGTACCTTAAAAGTACACATGTGACATGTAAGAGTATGCAACTAATACCAACTAATAATTTTCATTGAATAAACATATAATATTTCAAGAGTATAATATCTTAAGAGTATACACCTACAAATAATTGATACCTTTAATGAATTAGCAACAATACCTTAAGAGTATATTCCTAATACCTTAAAAGTATACATCTGAACAAAGAATTGATGCATTTACTAAATAAGCAACAATACCCTAAGAGTCCATTTGGATAGGTGGATTTGAAGAGGAATTTGAAATTCATGGTAGCAAATCCACCGGTAATGTTTAGATGGATGTGGATTTGAAATTCATGATTTTCATTTTGAGCTAATTTTGGAGTCATTTTGGTGGATTTCAAATCCACTCAAACTTGAGTGGATTTGAAATCTACTTATTTCAAATCCTGGATTTCAAATCACTATATCCAACCGGAACCTAAGAGTATACACATATTACTACCTCAAGACTATATAACTGATATCTATCCCATAATGATTTTAACATGGAATCAGGTGTGTGTTGCACACAACAGATGAGCTATGGACGCCCATAATAATTTATATCAGGTGTGTGTAAATGCAGAACAAACCAACTATGGGCGCACGTGGGGGCGCATGAGCACGCGTGAAGACGGCACACGTGTCGGATAGGGTTGGGGGTACGGATCTAAGACCTGTGCCCATGGGGTATGCAAGTTTTGGCGTTCCATAAAATGTATCATACTAAATACCTACATTTTAGTTAATGAATATTAATATAGATAATTTGAAATAAAATTGTATAAAAGTAAAATGACACTTAATATAAATCAAAAATTAAACTTCGAATGAAACTTTTAGAAAATTGAGGGAGTACAAAATTTGATAATTCGAATTTCAATACAATATTGAATTTATGATTAATTTGTTTAGTTTTAAAGTTCATGATATATTACAAGTTCATACAAAAAAAAATCATTTTAATATAATGGTTAATTGGGCATTAAGTTTTTATTATAACTTTTTAATATAATGAATAACGATTGTTTTGATTGTATGTATTTTGTATATGCATAATACACTTATTTGGAAGAGCAAATTGCAAAAGTTAATAGGGTATTCCAAAAATAATACATGTCCACAAGTTTAATCTAAATATCTAACATAATATGAATTTAAATACAATGTTAAATTCATGGTTTATTTAGTTCAATTTCAAAATTGTTATCAAAACCGTAATGTCATGTTTTTTTTTTTTTTTTTGGAAAGTAGATCTGTCAGAAAAGTACACAAAAATATTATTTAGTATCTAATGTCACTGTATTTGCGAAACATGCAAAATTTGAGTAAAAGCAAGGGCATTATAGACCAGTTCAGTATATGTTTCTTTGGGAGGGTCAAAAAATTGCATATCCTCAGTGCATCGTATCCCCAAAGGTGTTGTTAGTTTGGTATTAGTTATATACTCATAAGGTATTATTGGTGTATTTATAAGGAATTAGTGGTATACCCTGAAGATATTAGTGGTATACTCATAAAATATTAATTACATATTCATAAGGTATTACGTGTATAATTGAAATATATGTTTTAATGAAGATATTATTCAAGGTATTATTTATTAAATTTTAAGATATTAATCATATTATTTAAAGGTATTATAATAAGGATTTGGATCACAGTGCATCAGGGGTATACGAGACATACTCCTTCCTTTGGATGTCATTGGCTGACTGATGCAGTACGTGAGTAGTGCTTCCTAGCCATTTCCTATTTTGATTGCTTTCACACTTATTTTTAAGGAAAAAAGTAAGAAAAAAAAAAAAGAAAAAGAAAAAACTACCTAAATGACGCTTGTTGGAAGGGAGAGTTCCTTAAATAAGGAAAACTTTTTATGCACCAGTTGCATGGTCGATCCGTTCATGCGCTCAAAACGTGCTTTCATGCACCTCCCACGCGCCTGCACGCGCTCCAATAGACCAGCATTTGTATATAGATAGACCAACCATGTGTAGGTAGATCTAACTATATACAAAGATATGTCTACATATATAAATAAAGGTATGTTTAACTATATACAAAGGTATGTCTAACATATACAAAGGTATGTCTAAGTATACATAAAGGTATGTCTAACACAACGTAAATGTATGTCTAACATAACATAGTGGTATGTGCCAAAATTCAAAAATCAAGCCAAAAAAAGACAAGGCATGAAATCTGGGCAGAACTGATATATTTAACATAACTTAAAGGTATGTTTAACATAACGTAAAGGTATGTCTAACATAACCTATTGGTATGTGATTTTTTTCAAAAATCATGTGCGAAAAAAAAAAAGATGTGGTCCCCCGACCCGGATGCATGGATCTAAGATTCATGCACCTGATTCACAAGAGACCTACTCCTTAAATAACATTTTATTTTTCAGTAGTGTTTTTATGAATCAAGTGCCCGATCTGTGTCCTTGGATGCGCATTGTTTGGGTCTAGACAGAATCTGTCCCCATTTTTAATAATATCATAAGATTTACATTATACGTGTATAATATTATGTACAGACATTATAATTTTTAATTGATATTATTATTTTCAAAATTTTCAATATAAAAGTTCATGTAGTACAATTGAACCATTATGTTATATTAGCATTATAACATAAAGGTTAAATTAATACAAAAATAAAGATTTAAAAGGTAATATAGGTTTGTGGTATATTGCAAAAAGTTGAACTAGTATAACATAAAAATTATGCAAACATAATTATAAGATTAGACGAACGTAATAGAAAGGTCAGACACATGAACTACGACTTAACACAGATTTGGACAACTGCGTGTCTGATTGTAAGCGTATGACGTGCTTATAGGGTGTATGAAAGGAACTATCTGGTTAGGTTGATCCAGTTGTATAGTTCCCAACACGTATACCTAGCTAAAACTTATAATAATTGTATTTGTTTTTTAAAACAACAAATCACTTATATTGAATATAACTCTCCTTAATCCGCAAATCATTTTAGAAATGTATCTAAGATAATTCAAACATTTAAAATGTGAGAGTCTATCTCATATAGTTATATATGTAAAATGATGTAACGTAAATTTTAATGACTTCTAAATGTAGAATTATAACTTCCTAGAAAATAGCTTAAGCCTTAAGGTTTTCCAATTCACTATTTTTTATTTTTTTCAAACCTAACTTCTAATAAATAATGGATGATTTTGTTTTGACCAAAATTGTTTGGCAAGTGAGGGACATGTTCGGTTTTAAGCATTTAATTCCAAACTAAATTAGCGTTATAAATCTCTGACGCAAGAGCTTACGTATGAGGACATTGCTACGTCATTTATATTCATGGCCTCTTTTCTTTTATATTATTATTACTCTATATAAATATCCTTCTTGGTCCAAACACACTCCAGCCCAATTCATTGAATCTGCCCAGTTTATTTAGTCCAAGTCATTATATCGGTCTAAAGGTCCAAAACAATTAAATAATACTAAATTCTTTTGTGCACCATGCCGATTCGACTTGGATCCGTGAACATCTGATTTTACTTGTTCTTTTTCATCATTTCAGGCATTTATCTTTATATTATATGTCTATGAAGTTTATATTATATAAATGTGATATTTATATTTAGTAACTTAGGAAAAATGAAAATTTTTAATTTTTTTTGCTTTAGGTCGAGACATTTATATTGTATTTTTGTAACTTTTATATTGTATTATTGTGACCTTTTTATGTACAAATATCATGACTTTTGTGTTCCATAACTTGGAAAAAAATGAAGATTTTCAGAAAATTTTTAACGCATTTTTAAGATGAACATACCTTTATTTTGATGTTGCTCATACCTTTATGAGATATTAGTTGCACCTTTATATATGTTTAAAGATGCAACTAATATCACATAAAAGTAAATATGTACAAATTTTGTTAAAACTCTTCATTTTTATTCTAAGTTAAGGTACATAAAGTTCACCATTTTTTTACATAAATGTGATACTTTGTAAGGAACATTGTATATGATTTTGATGAATGTAAAAACATGTAATAAATTAGGGCCTAGGATCCTATGTATTAGCTTCCAATGTAAAAATCACTAAGTATATGATCAGGAGGCTTGAAGACCATAATTGGAGCATGAAGACCCTGCTGCATAAAACCGAAGAAGAGAATAAAGAGTTATGTACCTGCAACAGGCTGATCAAAAAGGATACTGACCGTACTACCCGAGGACACTAAAGGTTACTGAAGGTCACTGACTACCAGACGAACAAAAGGAGAACTGAAGATACTGAAGCATCAACAACCTGATTTTATAGCAGTTACCTCGAAAAGCGTGTACGAGGTTAATGTTAGGCACAAGCCGCATTTGCAACCAATTAAGTTATACCACGTATTAAAAAGTAAAAAGGAAGTCTGCAGAGAAGTCAGACTAGGTATGACGATAGCAGCATCAGTCACGTATACCCTCAACCATCAGTGTACGAACAAAGCAGAAACTGCCACTCTGATCTACGAAAAGCTGCAAAGAAGGCTCACTCTCTCCAACGGACAAATATTTGAATCGCCTATAAATGTTGGAAGACTGGCACATGAAACATACCTGAAACTCTTACGATCAAAATGCTCAAGCCATCAAAGATCATCTACAAATACTTAGAAGTTTCAAGTCCAGTCTAGCAGCAACTACCTTTAGCCTTGAGAGCTCAATCGTTTTAAGCTTGCTGCATGTGTTGTTGTTTTCTTACTTTTATTTAGACTGTAAAGAAGTTGCTTGATCAGAGAGTGTTCCTGATCAAGTATTTACGTTCTTATTAGAAGAACAAGAGCTTTATGTGGGCTAGAGGAGTTTGGTCACTGTGCAGTAACCCTATGTGGGAGAGACTGACAGTCTTTGTTAGGTTTAGGTTGTCTAAGCGAAGCTTGTGTAAATCTACCGTTTGACCTAACAAAAGTTTCTCATTGTGTAGGAGAAGAGAGGACGTAGAGGGATTACTCAACCCTTGAACTTCTATATATCGCCGTGTTCTTTACTATGCTATTTTCATTAATCTTGTGATATTGTTGCTTATCTGCTCTTATCATTTGCATATCATTTATAAGCATAATATCTATCTTTCAGAAAAGAAGTTCTACTTGAAAAGTATTTCCACTGTGCATAAATCTCATTCTATCTTAAAGATTAAGGTAACTGCTCAAGCAGGAACCTTCAGGACAGTTAGTGCTTTATAAACTGCCTGTGTGTCGTTTTTAGAAGAAAAGATTGAAAATTTTGAGTAGGCTTATTCACCCCCCCTAAGCCTACTACCACTTGGGACCAACAAGTGGTATCAGAGCGGGTTGGATTAAAAGTCCGATCTAACTGATCAATCGATCCCGTCTCTTTTCTGAAAACCCTCTTTGCTATCATAAGCATAATCATCATGGATTCTCATAAAGTACCTATGTTCTCCATTTACGAATATGATGATTGGAAAATTCGCATGCATGCACATCTGTCGGCCATGCATGATGAAATGTGGTATGTCATCACTGAAGGACCACCTAGAATTACAAAAGTTAACCCATTGTTTGCTAGGGTTGTGGATGAAGCAACTGATAGACAAGGAGATGTAGGAGCCATCCCACACCTAGCTGTTCTGGAAAAACCTAGAGAAGAATGGACTGCTGATGAAAGGAGAAGAGCAAATCTTGACAACGTAGCAAAAAATGCATTATTCCTCACTCTAGATAAAGGAACTTTCAGCAAGGTGAAAACTTGCAGAACCGCTAAAGAGATTTGGGAGAAACTGGAGCAAATATGCGAAGGCACCGAGCTCACGAAAGAAAACAAGGTTTCTACAGCCACTCAGAAGTTCGAGCTGTTTGAAATGATACCTGGAGAAACCCTAGAGCAAATGGACCTAAGGTTCACAACCAATATCATTAATGAGCTTGAGTTTTTGGACAAAGTCTACACTCAAAAGGAGAAAAATATGAAGGTGCTGTGTGGCACCCGGATCCCCATTAATTGGGAATCAGACCGTCACCTTTTACTTACTTAGTAACTAAATAATTCATAAGATAATATACAGCGGAAGACTGAAACGAAAACACGAGACATTTTTTTTCTCCTTTAAACTTAATATAATTACTTCTAAGGTCCGTGTCTCACCCACATTTCTAGGTAAAATGTTCAAACATGTTCCTACATGAGATAACATAACGGAACACACATATATACCATAATATAAGTTTAGGCCCATCATCTATCATAATGTACATATCCAAAATATAACATTATTCTTAAAAGTAAGTATTGTTTTGGTACTTTTAACATTAAAGGGGGTGATGGGAAGTCAGTTCATATGCCGAACTTGAAAATATTAAAAGTAGAATCATAAGACACCTCCGGAGAGGGATCCCAGTGGAATAACTGTACTCTCTAATATATATTGAAGCAATTAAATTACTAAGCACATACTACATGTCTTTCGGGCACGCTCACCCTGGACCATACATAACATAAAGGAATGTGGGAGTCGCTCGCCCACTAAACCTTGCTTTCATAGACCAGACACTCTCGCCCTTATGGTCGTCGCCCGATAGTGAAGCAACTACCGGTTATAGCTACGGAGCTTCAGCCGTAGATTTTCATACATAACTTACTAATTTAATTATCAACGCATAATAGAGTGTAGAAGTTACCCACTTTAAGTTGACGGTTTGGGATTGCTTCTGGATTCACCGGTCGTCTCGACTGCACTCGACACACTTAATCATTTAGTTTCTTATGTCATATAACATGATCTTTTGTATCTTATATTATATTATTTAATCTAAAGCATAATCATTAGTAATTAAATATAAAGACTTCATACCAAATGTAAATATTAACATGATTCTATACACACTATTCAAGCATTTATATTAATCATACATTATACAATATATATATATTAGACCCATATATAAAGTTTTGATGCTGATATTATCATACAAAAATCATTGAAACATGATTCACATATGAAACAAACCAATACACTTATAATTTAAACTTTAGATATTTAACTAGTAATTTTAGTCCTAAAATGACACATAAAATATAGAGGTTTGGGTTCATAAAATAATATCCAGTAAAGTATTGGGTTTAATTTATAATTGTAGCAAGGTTATGGGGTGATTATGCAGTTTCTATAAAGTCCAGGGGTTAAACATATAATTTATGTAAAGTCTGGGGTCAAACTGCAAACTAATCTGATTGCAGGGGCTGAAAATACATTATTAAAATCTGCAGGGGTTGAAATGAGATTATGCAGAAGTAAAGGGGTTTGAAAATAAGTAAGGAAAGATGATTAATTGCGCCCTCAACATATCCTAATTTCCAAACTGCAGGTCCAAACCCCTCCTGCACAGCCCCCGTCTCTTCCCTCCCTCTGCATCACCGCCGCCTGACTCTGCCGACGACAGCCCGTCGCTGGCAGCTTTCCCGACCCTGCATGGCACCGCCCGGCGCAGCGGCGCTTCCCCTTAAACACAGCAGCACACACGCACAAACACACTCACACCACACGCACTCACAGCACACAACCATCTCCCACACGGCCGCAGCGGCCCTTGCCGACGACAGCCTATCACCGGCAGCCTTCCCCCGTCACTCGTACACTCTACATGGTGCCGTCCCGACGCGGCGCCGCCCCTCTCCACCTGCACGACAGCCACGCACACACTCTCACAAGAACACACACACACACACCCCTCACTCGATTCTGCAGTACGGCGGCGCTGGCCACCCACCCCCTCTCGTCTTCCCTCTGCACGGCACCACCCGTCGCGGCAGCACCTCCTCCTTTCTTTCCCCATCTCCCCCCTTTTTCTACTTCTCAAATTGCATTCACACATGTATAGAATAGGCAGACATACATATCTACATGTATACATATGTATCTATAGGATGTATTCATGTATCTATAAATCAACTGATTTGTAGAGGAGCAATTTTGGAGGATGAAGATGAGTGGTGAAGGGGAGAAAAGAGCACGAAGCAAAATCGAAAATGAAATCAACTTCAAAGCCAATAAATTTTACCCAGCCTTTTCCTCTTGCAGATAAGTGTTCTCAAATTCCTGTAGTTGTGTTTGGTGAGAGGAAAAAAGAGTTTGAAGAAGATGATCCTTACTTTTAGAGAAAGGGGGAAATCACACGTGTTGGAGGGGGAATGTGACAACAGATTGCAACGAATTTGACTCAACATTTCCAATAATTTGATCGTTCATTTGTTCCAAAGGAAAAATAGGAGTATTGGGCTTGATACACTACCTGACCCATATCAAAAGTTGGGTTCAAAAATAAATATTTGCAATTGGGCTTAGATTTGATCTTAAGTTTTGGTCTAATCCAAACATAAGCAATTTGGGCTTAAGTTTGAAGAAAAATAAATCAACTTATGTATATATTAAGTATATATATATATATATATATATATATGAATTACAACTTATTAAAATTGGGGTGTTATATTAATATATAATTTACTTGTGTATAAGAACATATTTTGACACATATATACATTTCATGTAAATTATTTTATCACATAGAATCACATATAAAAATTATTATTTAATTTCATAAAATAAAAGTATTCTCGACACCAACGAATAAGTTTAGCATAAAAACCTTGTATCATTTATCCTTATATAAACTTATCTATATCTTATCTTTTTACTTTCATCCATGTTTGTCGAGTGAATTGAGATCAAGCTCGGTTTCCTCCGTAAGCAATCCTGCAAAAACACTTTAAAATCTCGAAAGAAATATTAGATCATACAATACGTAAAAAAATCATCAAGCACAACATAATACGTAAATCATAACTTTAAATAATATAAGAGTTCACTTCAAATCATTTTCAATTAAAAGATAAAAGATATGTTGTGAAATATGCAATGCAGGTTTTCTTGAAAACGAGGTGTTACATGCTGAGAGCTCTTCCTATCGAGTGGGATAGCAAGACAACAGCTATGAAAGTGTCTATGAGTTAAAGTCTATGAGCATGTTCGATCTCTTCTCAGATCTCAAAGCCTTTGAGTTCGACATCAACAGAAGAAAGTTGGAGATTGAAGGAGGGAACTCAAAGGTTACTGCATTAACAGCTAGACAGCCTCAGGAAACAAAAAGTCCAAAGATCATGTAGCCACTTTGGAGGCCACTGCTGAAGAAGATATGACACTTCTCCTGAAAAAGTTTCAAAAGTTCATAAGGAGGAACTCACGAATAGACTGATTCAAGAGGAAGCAAAGTGAAATAACAACAAATATGCAGAGGAAGAAACCACAAACACACCAAGCACATATGCAGTATCCTAAGGATACTGGTGGTAGTTCAGGAACTATCAAGACTTACAATAGAAAGATTGTTGTAAAGCAAGTATGGGTTCCTAAAAGGAAGAAGACATTGATTTTGATGAACCATTTGCTCCAGTAGCCAGATTAGAAGCAATCAGAATCTTTCTAGCCTATGCAGCATACAAGAATCTCATAGTGTATCAAATGGATATGAAGAGCGCCTTCTTAAATGAGATGCTGGTAGAAGAAGTCTACGTTTTACAGCCACCCGGCTTCGAAGAAAATGCTGATAAGATGGTATATAGATTGAGAAATGCTCTTTATGGATTGAAGCAAGCACCGAGAGAATGCTATGACACCTTGTCAAAATACCTACTGGATAATGGATTCAAGAAGGGCAAGGTGGATAAAACTCTATTTAGAATCCAGGATGAAGATAAAATCCTGCTTGTCTAGATCTATGTGGATGACATTATTTTTGGATCAACCAACAAAGAGTTGTGCATAAAGTTCTCTAATTTAATGCAATCCAAATTTGAAATGAGTATGATGGGAGAACTAAACTTCTTCCTTGGATTGCAAGTCAGACAGCTTGACCAAGGAACATTCATAAATCAGATGAAGTATACCAAAGAGCTGATCAAGAAATTTGGAATGGAGAATGCCAGTACAGTAAGCATTCAAATGCCAACTTCAGGAAGTCTGGATAAAGATGAAAAGGGAAAAGCAGTTGACATCACAAAATAAAGGAGATTAATTGGGTCACTG
This sequence comes from Scutellaria baicalensis, assembly GCA_005771605.1. Classification (NCBI taxonomy): domain Eukaryota; kingdom Viridiplantae; phylum Streptophyta; class Magnoliopsida; order Lamiales; family Lamiaceae; genus Scutellaria; species Scutellaria baicalensis. Next base: position 28,181,101 of record CM016728.1, read on the forward strand.
CTCTACCTTATCGCGCTAGCAGACCAGACATTATGTTTGTAGTAGGAATGTGTGCAAGATATCAAGTGGCTCCTAAAGAGTCCCACCTCACAACGACTAAGAGGATAATCAGATATCTAAAAGGACAAGAAGTAGGCTTGTGGTATCCTAAGGAATGAGATATTAGATTGATTGGATATACTGACTCTGATTTTGCAGGTTGCAAAATTGATAGGAAAAGCACTAGCAGAACCTTCCAAATGCTAGGGAATCGCTTAGTATCCTGGTTCTGCAAGAAGCAAACTTCAATAGCCACATCCACTGCCGAAGCCGAATATGTTGTTGTAGGAAGCTGCTGTGCACAAATACTATGGATTCAACAACAACTTCGAGATTATGATATTGTGGAAAAGGATACTCCAATTATGTATGATAACACAAGTGCAATTGCTATCACCCACAACCCAGTTTTCCACTCAAGAACCAAACACATCGACATCAGACATCACTTCATCAGAGATCATGTCTAGAAGAAAGACATCTCACTGGAGAAGATCCATACTAATCAACAATTGGCTGACATATTCACAAAACCTCCCTGTGAATCAAGATTTTCTTTCCTAAGAAACGAATTAGGTATTATCAAATTAAGCTAACTCTTCTGATAAGCATCTATGAGAGTGTTCTACAGCTTAGGGGGAAGCTAAGAAAGCTTAGAAATAAGAAGGTTGCAAGCTTGGAAGGGAGATGTCCCTCAGGATGGAATACCAGCTGATGATAAGGAGATATCAGCCCGTGCGGAGGCAGACAATGATGATAAGGAAGTATCTGCACATGAGGGAGCAGATATTGAAAGTTTCATGTCTAACTCCAACAGCGATGAAGGATCACCCAATGAACAGGGTGAATCTGGAGCCAAAACATCCACACCTCTAAACCCTTCTTTTTTTTGTGCAGACTAATGAGCAAAAATCCTTTGATGACGTCCTCAAAGCAATAGGAAAACTTGGGACATCCCTAAGCAAAACAAGCAAGCAGATGAGAGCTAAGGTAAGGAAGGATCGGTTTCAAGCTTCCTTCAAGATGGATACATTCAATGCAACCTTAGCTAATCTGCAAAAGTCCATCTCCTCCCTAACTTCCTCTACTGTTCTGGTTGATACCAACAAGAACATGAACGATAAACTCAATTCTCAAGCCAATAGGCTAATAGAGATTGAGTTGGAGCAACAATTTATGACGGCTTCCCTCAAAGAGGTCTCCAACTCTCAGTTTGAACAGAATCGAATCTTGGAGGATCATACTGATATTTTAACCAGTGTGTATGAAATACTCAAATTCGGAGTTGGCTCGGCCTTTGATGATAACAAAACGGGGGAAAAGACAATTAAGAGGATCGAGCAGAAAAGACAGCAAGACCCCTCCTCTTGCAAACAACTAACAATCTTGCCTAAAAGGGATTCAGGAGGCGATGGAGGAGACAATAGAGGAAGCTCCAGAGGACAACAAGATAGCATGACAACTAAGAGAAAATCTGAAGCTATCTCTGAAGTACATCCTGGTCTTCGTAGAGGAATAGAAGAAAGAAAGGAGAAAAGAAGGAGAGTTGAAGAAGAGCTATGCAAAGCATCAGATGATCATTTTAAGGAAATAGCGAAGCAAAGTTTGTCAAATATATTTCTTCCTCAAAAGCAACCTGATCTGGAAGCTCTTGCAGCAAATGAAATAAATCCACCAAGCTCTCTTCGCATCTTCCTGGAAGGAAGTCCAGACCCTAGGAGCTCCAAATTCCAAGTATGGGAGCTCCCTGAAGTTGATCTGCCTACCTCTCATAATTCATCCTTTCCACAGATCAACTTCTTCAAATAAGCAGAATACTTGAAGTACTACATCACGTCATGCAAAGAGTCCACGCTTATAAAAGGAAAAACTCATCGTGAAGGGCTCAAATGCTTCAAGGATCTTGCTAGCAGAGGTGTACTCCCAATCCAGATGAAACTAAAAGGAAGAATAAACAGAGATGAAGTTATCCCTTTCTGTGAAGACTTCTGGTTGAGGTATGACGAGACACCTGAGACGAAAAGGCTAATGGAACCAACCTACCAAGAGTCTATCCTCAACTGGTGGAAAGATTCGAGGAAAGAAAGAAAAAGAGCTTCCTGGTTCAAGATACCGTAAACCTTCCTACTCTCTACTCTTATATATATCTTGTTTTGTTTATTTACAGTTTTTTATGATCTGGTACTGTTTGAAACTATTAACTCAATAAAGGGATTCGTTCTTGTTTTGAAAAAGCTCACTACTCGTGAACTTATGCTTAATATCATGATCTGATATTTCTAAAAATATATATACATCCTGCTGATCTGATTGCAAGCATATGTTCTCTCTTGATAAAATATGTAATCCTCTTAGAAGAAGTTTTGTCATCATCAAAAATGGGGAAATTGTAAGGAACATTGTATAAGATTTTGATGAATGACAAAACATGTAATAGATTAGGGCCTAGGATCTTATGTATTAGCTTCCAATGTAAAAATCACTAAGTATAGGATCAGGAGGCTTGAAGACCAAGATTGGAGAATGAAGACCCTGCTGCATAAAACCGAAGAAGAGAATAAAGAGTTATGTACCAGCAGCAGGCTGATCAAAAAGGATACTGGCCATACTACCCGAGGACACTAAAGGTTACTAAAGATCACTAACTACCAAACGAACAAAAGGAGAACTGAAGATAACTGAAGCATCAGAAAGCATCAACAACCTGATTCTGTAGCAGTTACCTCGAAAAGTGTGTACGAGGTTAACGTTAGGCACAAGCCGCATTTGCAACCAATCAAGTTATGCCACGTATTAAAAAGCAAAAAGGAAGTCTGCAGAGAAGTCAGACTAGGTATGGCGATAGCAGCATCAGTCATGTACACCCTCAACGATCAGTGTACGAACAAAGCAGAAACTACCACTCTGATCTACGAAAAGCTGCAAAGAAGGCTCACTCTCTCCAACGGACAAATCTTTGAATCGCCTATAAGTGTTGGAAGACTAGCACATGAAACGTACCTAAAACTCTTACGATCAAAACACTCAAGCCATCAAAGATCATCTACAAATACTTAGAAGTTTCAAGTCCAGTCTAGCAGCAAGCTACCTTTAGCCTTGAGAGCTCAATCGTTTTAAGCTTGCTGCTTGTGTTGTTGTTTTCTTACTTTCATTTAGACTATAAAGGAGTTGCTTGATCAGTGGGTGTTCCTGATCAAGTATTTTTACGTTCTTAGTTGAAGAACAAGAGCTCTGTGTAGGCTAAAGGAGTTTGGTCACTGTGCAGTAACCCTGTGTGGGAGAGTTGACAGTCTTTGTTAGGTTTAGGTTGTCTAAGCGAGGCATGTGTAAATCAATCGTTTGACCTAACAAAAGTTCCTCCTTGTTTAGGAGAAGAGAGGACGTAGAGGGATTACTCCACCCTTGAACTTCTATATATCGCTGTGTTCTTTACTGTGCTGTTTTCATTAATCTTGTGATATTGTTGCTTATCTGCTCTTATCATTTGTATATCATTTATAAGCATAATATCTATCTTTCAGAAAAGAAGTTCTACTTGAAAAGTATTTCCGCTGTGCATAAATCTCATTCTATCTTAAAGCTTAAGATAACTGCTCAAGCAGTAACCTTTAGGGTAGTTAGTGCTTTATAAACTGCCTGTGTGTCGTTTTTAGAAGAAAGTATTGAAAATTTTGAGTGGGCTTATTGACCTCCCTCTAAGCCTACTACCACTTGGGACCAACATACTTATATAATATAAATGTCATACCCATACAATATAAGGTAAAAACTTGAAGTGAAAAAAGAAAGTTGAAAAAAACGTGCTGATCTAGGTTGACCCCGACCCGATCCGAACTACATGTGCACCTTATGAACACGAGACCAACTCTTAAATTATAGGGGTAACAACCAAAATTACCATCAAACCTTAAATATAAGATAAATATACAATCACATAAAAAATGGTCAAAAAATACCAGTAAATGAGAATTTGTGCTCAGAAACCATACAAAATTGTTAGGAATTGACTTAGTATGTTTTGATGAGATAAAAACCAGGATATAATAGAAAAAGAGAGTACCCATTTTGCTCACCGTGTTTGAGAACCCTTGTATGCTATAAGTGTTAAAATTTCCAAGTATAAGAGGTACCTGCAAGAATAGGATGCTGAGAAGAAATAATACTGCTCTCTCGAAAGAAAGCAGATCAATGCAGAGGAAGAATGGTGTTGGACACACAGAGTAAAAGCTTATTGCAGGATACTGATAATGCTGAATTAAAAACTCACTGCAGATAAGACAAATACAACAACCTAAAGAGCATACTGGTACATGATCTGAGGTCACTCCGATGAAGAGTCAAATTAGAACAAAGATCATAACTAAGTTACGAGTAGAGACAAAAATAATGAAGTAAATCAGAAGAAGACACATACGCAGATGAAGAATGCTACATATCAGAAAGGATCAACAACATTAAATGCATCTGTACTATGAATATCAAGACATTAAATGCTGAAGATTTGTCTCCTTCAACGGGTAGATTTTCAAGTCTATAAATACATATGAGTGAACAATGAAACAACAACTAAAACTACGATTAATCTACGCGAACTCAATCTCACTATCATCAAGCTCAAAGCTTCAAAGTTTCAGTCACTCAATCTAATCTGAAAACCTTCAAATTCGACATAAACAAAAGGAAAAAGGAAGATGAAGAATCGAGTTCAAAGGTTACTGCACTGACAACCGGAGCTTCAAAGGATACTGGTAAAGATTGCAACAACAAACAACCAGTAACATTTGACAATGATGTTGAGGAAGACATGACACTTCTGCTTAAGAAGTTTAAAAGATTCATGAAGAGCGACATAATGCCAAAACAGCTTTAGAAAGCAGTCTCCTACACCCCAAGCAAACAAGGAAGGACGAACCACTATGTAAGTGATACTGACTTATGCTATAATTGTAGGAAGCCTGGACACTTTTCTAGGAACCATCCCGATCCTCCAGTGCACATATATCTTGAAGAGTAAAGAACGAATAAGAGAGAAAAGAAAAGATTTGACAAGTAAAGATTGAGAGCACTCTGAAACCTCTCTTTCTAAGGAAGATGAAAAACTAAACATGATTTAAGCCTTTAGGCAGATCATGAGTAACTTCAAACAAATAAACTCAGCCCATAAGACCTCAAAGAATAAAACTTTCAACTTAAAAGTGAGAAGGTTACACTTGCTATGGATCTAGCCATAGAAAAAAGAAAAGAGTAAAGCATGCAAGTGACCTTAGAGTTGAAGTAAGCAAACTCAAGTTACTAGTCCCTAATCTTGAAAATAAGAAAAGAAGTTTGCATAACACTATAAACACCTTTAACAAGTCTTCAAAAGATTTAGATGCTCTACTAAATATACAATAAAGGATGAACAAGCATAATAGACTAGATTATAGTGAGGATACTTCTACCTCAACAACAACCTCTTCGGGAGCGCCTAAATATGTACAAAGACTGAATGTTAGAGAAGTAACAATTAATCCAGGGGGAACTACTAGTACAAACGTAGCAAGCTCAGAAGATAAGGAAAGAAGCCCTTAATAGTAGGCAATGGTAGTAAGTCTGCAGCAAGCTTCAAGTTTCAGCGAAATCAATTCGCTGGAATTAAGAGCAAGCAACAACAACCATCTAAGGCCAAGAAGAAAACCTTCTACCCTACTAATACCAAGATATACAAAGGAGTTTGTACTCCACGGAGGTGTAGTAGGAGATCTATTGTGCATACTCACACACACAAGCTATAGAAAGTATCCTTTGCATATTGAGAAAGGCAGGGAACAAACAGAGCTTAAGACAAACCAATTGTTGTAAAACAAGTTTGGGTCCCTGAGAAGACTATCACCAAAGGACTTGTACAAGTATGAGTACCTAAGAAAACTTGAAAATCTTGCATGAACAGTTACTGGGGAGAAGCAGTGAAGTATGGTACATGATAGTGGCTGCTCCAAACACATGATTGGCAATAAAAAGAAACCAACAGACTTCCAAAAATGCAAAGGCCTTAAAGTTGTCTTTGATCAGACAGGAAGCACAAAAGGAATAGGAAGCCTGAAGAAAAGAAATACTAGCATTACTAAAGTATCTTATGTTAAAGGATCAAAGTACAATCTTCTAAGTATTAGTCACTTCTGTGACAAAGGATACTTTGTGGAATTCAGCTACAACAAATGCTTAATCAAAGATAACAACACCAAAGAGGTGAAGCTCATTGGAACACGAAGAGGAAACATCTACATTGCTAATTGGAGCTCCGCCAAGCCAGCAACCTGCTTCATAGTAAAGAGCACTCCAGAACTCAGCTGGCTATGACACAAGATGTAAGGAACATTATATAGATTTTGATGAAAATAAAACATGTAATAGATTAGGGCCTAGGATCCTATGTATTTAGATTCCACTGTAAAATCTCTAAAGTATAGGATCAGGAGGCTTGATGATCGAGACTAAAGCTTGAAGACCTTGCTGCATAAGGAAAACCTTAAAATTGATTAAAGTATAAATCAATGCAGCAGGCTGCTTGAAGAGGATACTGGACGCTCAATGCACAAGGGTATTGAGTTTGCTAGCTGAATGAGAGACAAGTAAGTTAAAGCCTACTGAAGAACCAAGAAGCTTCGGAAGCAGTTACCTCGGAATATGTGTACGAGGTTTACGTTAGGAACATCCGCAAACTTATCCAATCAAAAGATGCCACATAATAAAGTAAAAAAACAGTCTGAAGATGTGTCAGACTGAGTATGGTGATTGCAGCAACCGATACGTACGATCTCAACAACTTTGTACGAGCAAATCAGAAGAGGCCACGTTGCCCCATGCATGCTGCAAGAAGGAAGCTCTCACCCCAACGGGCAGATTTCTCATCGCCTATAAATAGAAGTAGACTTGGACTTAAAGAGTACCTGAAACTACATCAAATTTGAAACTAGAAACTCTCACTAAAAACAAGCACTTACATCGTTTCATTACTTAGAAAGTTTCGAGTCCAGTCTTGCAACAAACTATCTACAGCTTAAAAGGCTCATCGTTCTAAAGCTTGCTACCTGTGTCGTTGAAAAGAAAATTTATTTTTCTTTAGACTGTTAGGAGTTGCTTGATTGGATGTTGTTTGTGATAAAGTATTTGTGTTCTTAGTAGAAGAACAAGAGCTCTGTGTGGGCTAGTTGAGTTTGGTCACTGTGCAGTAACCCTGTGTGGGATAGACTGATAGTTCTTGTTAGGTTTAGCTTATCTAAGCGAGGCTTGTGTAAATCAACTGTTTGACTTAACAAAGTTCCCCCTTGAGAAGGAGTAGAGAGGACGTAGAGGGATTACTCCACCCTTGAACCTCTATAAACCGCTGTGTTTATTAATTTTTGATATAGCTTGTTGTTGTTTTTATTTTTATTCTTGCTCATCTGTTATTACTTGTAGCGTATATCTCAAGCATATCAATCGTTTTCAGAAAAGAAACTTTGGTCAAAAATAATTTCCGCTGTGCATAAAACTCTTTTTCACTAAGTTCACTAAAGGTAAACTGCTCAAATAGTAACCTTCAGGATACTAAGCTCTTTAGCTACCTACCTGAGTGACTTATCTTTCGGTTGTAAAGAAAAAGTTTGAAAATTGAGTAGGTTTATTCACTAAGCCTATTACCACTTGGGACCAACAAGTGGTATCAAATCCAGTTGGATTAAATGTCCGATCTAACTAATCAATCCCTGAACCCTGCTTTCTGAAAACCCTCTCCTTAAATTTCATAAGCATACCAAACATAGATTCTCATAAAGTGCATATGTTCTCCATTGAAGAATATGATGATTGGAAAATTCGCATGCAGGCACATCTTTCGGCCATGCATGATGAAATGTGGCATGTCATTACTGAAGGACCACCAAGAATCACCAAGGTGAACCCATTGTTTACCAAGTCCATTGATGAAGCAGCGGAGAGACAAGGAGACGCAGAAGCCATCCCACATCCAGCTGTGTTGGAGAAACCACGAGAAGAATGGACTGCTGACGAGAAGAGGTGAGCAAACCTTGACAACGTAGTGAAGAACACGCTATTCCTCACTCTCAATAAAGGAACCTTCAGCAAGGTGAAAACTTACAGGACTGCAAAAGAAATCTGGGAAAAGATCGAGCAAATATGTGAAGGCACTGAGCTCACTAAAGAGAACAAAGTCTCTACAACCACCCAGAAGTTCGAACTGTTTGAGATGCTACCTGGAGAAACCCTAGAACAGATGGATCTAAGGTTTACATCCATCATCAACGAGCTTGAGTCCCTGGATAAGATCTACTTAGAAGGAGAAATACATGAAGGTGCTAAGAGCCCTTCCTGCTAAATGGGATAGCAAGACGACAACCAAGAGAGTGTTCATGGATTTAAAATCTATGAGTACTTTCGATCTCTTCTCAGATCTCAAAGCCTTTTTGTTTGACCTCAATAAAAGAAAGGCAAAAACCGAGGGAAGTAGCTCGAAGGTTACTGCACTGACTGCAAGACAAACTCAGGAAGCTAAGAAATCTAAGGATAAGACAGCTACCTTAGAAGCTACCGTAGAAGAAGACATGGCCTTACTCCTAAAGAAGTTCCAAAAGTTCATTCGAAAGAACTCAAGAACAGATGGCTTCAGGAAGAAGCGAAATGAAACTGGAACCAGTGGGCAGACACCCCAGTCAAATGCCAAAGCTATTGACCTGTGCTATAACTGCAGGAAACCAGGTCACTATGTCAGGGAATGTCCATATCCAGAAGTCCACCGTTATCCAGAGGATGAACAAAATGTGAGACAAGAAAGAAAAAGACAGAAGCGCCAGAAGCTGAGTGCGCTGATCGGTGATGCAGAGACATCTCAGGTAGCTACACCTGAAAAGACATCAAAGAAGGAAGAATCAACCACTGATAGTGACTCGGAGGATTCATCTTCAGACGAAGAAGCTCTAATCTGCCTCATGGCAAAAAATGATGATTCAGAAGATGAGGTAATATATCTTAATCATTCTGTTCAATTTGACGAAAGGCTGAACATGATTTGTGCTTTCAAACAAATCATGAGTAACTTTGAGTAGATTACCTCAACTCATGAGGAGCTGAAGCTAGAAAATATAAAGCTGAATAGAGAGCATGCTTCGCTAGAAAGGCTACTAGCTCTAGAAAAATCAAAAAGCCAAGCATGCAGTGACGAAAGGCTACTAGCTCTAGAGAAATCAAAAAGCCAAGCATGCAGTGACCTCAAAGCTGAAATCAGTAAGCTCAATTTGCAAGTCACTAAGCTGGTAAGTGAGAAAAAAGGTCCTCACCGAAACAATAAATACCTTCAACCGATCCTCCAAAGACTTGGATGCTATGATAAAAATCAAAAAAGGTCTTAAGGATCATGCTGATAAAGGCTACTGTGGAGAAGCTTCCACTTCAACAGCCAGCACCTCAAAGGCACCTACATTTGTGCCTGTAGTAGTCCCTCATCAAAATGAACTGCCTAATTTAGGGGGAACTGCAAGCAGAAGTGCAGGAAGCTTTGAAGGAAAAAGACTCCTTTCAGGTACCTACAGTAGTAAGTCTGTCAGAAGTTGGCTCCAGCAACCTAAGTATGCTGGAAGCAGAAGCCATAGACAGCAGCTTAGAAAGAGCAAAAGGTCTCAAACTTTCTATCTGCCATAGACTTATATGTCTAAAATTAAAGTAACCTATGTTCTTAAGTGGCAGAGGAAGAAACCACTTGCACACAAAGCACACATGCAATATTCTAAGGATACTAGTAAAAATTCAGGAACCAACAAGAGTTATAACAAAAAGATTGTTATAAAGCAAGTATGGTTCCTAAGAAGAAAATGGAAACTAACAAGAAAGGACCCGTACTTGTATGGGTACCTAAAAAGAAGTAATTTCTCTTTAATTGCAGGAACTTGTGACATGAAGCAGCAAAGATAGTACATTGATAGCAGCTGCTCCAGGCACATGACAGGAAACCAGAAGAGCCTTATCAACTTCAAGGCTTCCAAAGGACCTAAAGTTATATTTGGAGACAACTTCAAGGGAAGCACAAAGAGCACTAGTGACCTAATCAAAAGAAATATCTGCATCAAAGAAGTATCTCATGTAGAAGGCTTGAAATACAACCTCCTAAGTATAAGTTAATTCTGCGACAAAGGTTACTGTGTGGAGTTTTATCTCAACAAGTGCCTAATTAAGGACAACAAGACTCAGGAAGTCAAGCTCACTGGAACAAGGAAGGGAAATATCTATGTTGCTGATTGGGAATCAATAATTGCAGCTACCTATTTCATTGCCAAAGGAACACCTGAAGCTAGCTGGCTGTGGCACAGGAGGATGAGCCACCTAAATTTCAAAACAATAAACAAGCTAGCTAGGAAATGACTAGTCAGAGGGCTACCTGACATGGTCTACAAGAAGGAAGCTATTTGTGGAGCGTGCCAGAAAGGGAAACAAGTAAAGAGCTCCTTAAAAAACAAAACCCTTCGTTTTACAGATAGGGTACTGGATATGCTACACATGGACCTATTTGGACCAATTGAACCGATTAGCATATCTGGGAAGAAATACACCTTAGTAGTAGTAGATGGCTACTCAAGGTTTACTTGGACAATCTTTCTTGGAAGAAAGTCGGATACTCAGTAACGTCTGCCAGAGTTCCTGAGGAGGCTGCAAACCGAGAAGAGCCTGAGCATCGTAATGATCAGAATAGATAGAAGAACTGAATTTACCGACAAATTCATTGAAGCTTACTGCTCAAATAATGGTATCAGACACGAACTCAGCAGCTAGGACACCTTAGCAGAATGAAGTTGCTGAAAGACGGAATAGGACCCTGAAGGAAGCTACCAGGACAATGCTAGCCGAAGTAGAGCTACCAAAGAGATTTTGGGCAGAAGCAACCAACACAACATGCTACACACAGAATAGATGCCTGATCAACAAGGATCTGAACAAGACTCCCTATGAGCTGTGGTATGGTTACTCCCCTAGAATTGCTTACTTTCACATCTTTGGATGTAGGTGCTTTGTGCTTAATAATGGAAAGGAATACCTCAAAACCTTCGATGCCAAATCCGATGAAGTGGTATTCCTAGGATACTCATCGGTAAGCAAAGCCTTCAGAATCTTCAACAAGAGAACACTTGTTGTCTGTACATGTGGTCTTTGATGAACCACATTGCAGTAGGGTTGATATAGAAGAACTTCAAGAAGACTTGGACAAAATTCACATCAACAACAATCATGTTGAGTATATTGATGTGCAGTTACCAAATCTTCAACATATGGATGGAATTTCACCATCCCAGATTAGACATGATCCTAACTTGCAGGTACCTACTCAGACTCAGGAACTTGAAAAAACTATTAGGAACCTCAAGAAGATCAGCCTACAAATATGAACCAGAATCCAACTGAAGAGCAACCTCAGCAAGCTGATGAAACAAGAAGTAGATGGCTCAAAGATCACCTCAGAGACTTGACTAATTGAGATTACACATCTGAAGTAAGGACAATAAGATCATATCCACATGAAGCCATGTTTGTTTACTTCATATCACAAGTAGAACCCAAGCACCCTGAGAAAGCTCTAGAGGATACCAACTGGGTTCAATTCATGCAAGAAGAATTGAATGGATTTGAAAGAAACCATGTTTGGTACCTGGTTCCCAGACCTACTCATCAAGGAGTTATTGGAACAAAGTGGGTGTTCAAAAATAAACTAGATGAAGAAGGACAAGTTGTAAGGAACAAGGTTAGGCTAGTGGTGAAAGGATATTGCCAGGAAGAGGGCATTGATTTTAATGAAACCTTTGCTCCAGTAGATGGACTTGAAGTTATCCGGATCTTTCTAGCTTATGCAGCTCACAAAAATCTCACTATGTATCAAATGGATGTAAAAAGCACTTTCCTGAATGGGATGTTAGTAGAAGAGGTGTATGTTGAACAGCCACCTGGTATCGAAGAAAATACTGACAGGATGGTCTATAGACTAAGAAAAGCACTTTATGGACTGAAGCAGACACCTAGAGCATGGTATAACACTTTACCAAAATACCTACTGGATAATGGATTCAAGAAAGACAAGGTGGATAAGACCCTATTCAGGATCCAGGATGAAGATAGCATCCTGCTTGTCCAAATATATGTAGATGACATCATCTTTGGCTAAACCAATAAAGAGCTTTGCAGAAAGTTCTCTGACCTAATGCAATCCAAATTTGAGATGAGTATGATGGGAGAACTAAGTTTCTTCCTTGGATTGCAAGTCAGACAACTTTATCAAGGAACCTTCATAAATCAAATAAAGTATACAAAATAGCTGATCAAGAAATTTGGAATGGAGAATGCCAATACAGTAAGCATTCCAATGCCAACGTCAGGAAGCTTGGACAAAGACGAAGAAGGAAAGAAAGTTGACATCACCAAGTATAGGAGGCTGATCGGGTCACTGTTCTACCTAACAGCAAGTCGGCCAGACATTATGTTTGTAGTTGGAATGTGTGCAAGATATCAAGTCGCTCCCAAGGAGTCTCACCTCACAGCGGCAAAAAGGATTATCAGATACCTAAAGAGAACCCAAGAAGTAGGCTTGTGATACCCTAAAGATAGAGAAATCAAACTAATTGGGTATACTGATTCTGATTTTGCAGGTTGCAAAATTGATAGGAAGAGTACCAGCGGAACCTGCCAAATGCTTTGGAATCGATTAGTATCCTGGTTCTACAGGAAACAAACTTCCATAGTCACCTCTATAGCCGAAGCTGAATATGTTCCAGCAGGAGGCTGCTGTGCACAAATTTTATGGATTCAGCAACAGCTTCGAGACTATGACATTGTCGAGAAGAAAACTCCAATCATGTGTGACAACACGAGTGTAATAGCAATTATACACAATCCTGTTTTTCACTCAAGAACAAAGCACATTGATATTCGACACCACTTCATCAGAGAACATGTGGAAAAGAAGGACATCTCACTGGAGAAGATTCACACTAACCAGCAGCTAGCTGATATATTCACAAAACCTCTTTGTGAATCAAGATTTTCTTATCTAAGAAATGAATTGAGCATCATTAAGTTAAGCTAACTTCCTCTAATGAACTCTTATTAAGTTTCCTACAGCTTAGTGGAAAGCCAAGAAGCCTTGGAAAAATGTGAAATTTTTGAATCTTAAAAGGAGTCAAGAAAGGATACTGAGAGAGTTCCCTGCCAAAGGTCCCTAATGTAAGCTGCTGACCAAGCTCATTGAAAGACACATAACTATATGCCATCTGGAAGAGTAATCATCACAAAAGAACCCACAAAGTGCACGATCAAAAGAAATTGTCAATCCCAAGACGTGGCACATCAAATCCGGACAAGTTACCCAATAAAAGATGACAATTTTTACAAATAAGCCCCTCAAAATCTTCGAAAAGTCAAAAAGAGAATCAGTGCATTAAATGCCAGGAGCCTCAGCCGCATGATGATAAACCATTCAAATTTTAAATAAATCTAAGCCCTTGATCAAGACACAGGGAGTTTTCCTATAAATAGGAATTTTACACTTGATCAAAATATTTTACGCTCTCATTTTTTAACAATAAAATTTTCTGCAAGCAGTAACCTAGCAATCTCTTCATGCTCTATCTGTGCTTTTTGCAAAAACTCAATTTCCCTCCTACTACTCAAATGGCACCCAAAAACTCACAAGTTATGGATGGTCGTTTCGTTGACGAGAAGATCCTACTGAAGGCCATCAAAGATGAAGGCCACTCCATTGACCTCATGTAGATGATCCTGAACAACCTTCACTAGTTAAAGTTGTGGGGTTTCTGCTCGTACTACAGGGAACCCTAATGCGAGGACCTTGTCAGACACTTCTATACCAACACAGATATGTATAAAGACAAGACGAAGATCGTGTCCAAGATGGGAAAGAAGATGATCGAACTAACTACCAGTCTCCTAGGAATATCTTTCAGCTTCCCACTGAAGGGATGAATGGCAGCGACTTGGACACCTATGGAGAGGATATGGTGGAAGAGTACTAGAAGAGATTCATAAGCTACGAAGACTTGTTGACTCTGAACAAGAGTTGCAACAAAAAGAGGTGAAGTATCAGATGCTCTATGATATCTGCTGTCACATCATCGAGAACCGGTCTGGTTCCTTCGACAAATGTACCAACCTTAGGTATAGGATGATGATGGCACTAATGGAGGTGGAAGAAGTGAACTGGGCTGAGTATGTCTTCAACAGACTCAAGGAAGAGGTGGAGAAGAAGGTTGGCAAGCCAACTTATGAACTCGTAATCAATACCATTTTATGGTATGTTGGTCATAACCTGTCAAAGGGTAAGCCCATTCAAAAAGGCAAGTTCATAGGATATGGCAAAATCTTTGCCAAGAAGGGAACCAAAGTCTCCCCAGTAACCAGGAAGGTTACTAAGGTAAAGGAGAAGGAGACTTAGAAAGAAGCAGTACAAGAAAGTACGTTGGAGGGGGAAGCCTCGGTGGCTACTGCTTCTCCACCTAAGGAGGAGAAAATGGCGAGGGAGTGTAAGAGTGAGGGTGAAACAAGCTATGAAGAGAAAACTAAGAATTCCTGATGATGAAGCATCCCCACCACCATCACCTGTGTTGATGCTCCCTGCTCCCACGAGCAAGGGGAAGGATGTTGAATCAGAAATTCTGACTATTGTGCAGGCGGAGGTAGTTGTGCAGAAAGTCACTGCTTAACTAAAGGAGCAGTTAGGATTGGAGGAAGAGGAAGCTGCTGAGGACTCTGATTATTAGTTTGTTCTAGATTTAGCTAAGATGAAAGCAGAGTTCAAGAAGCACTGGGATAGGTTTATGGCGTGGTAGAACTACAGGCACCTTCCCTGCCAGGATCTCATTCAGTGGTCTGAATTTGCTGTTGAGGAGGAATGGGCACTGAACTGGGCAAAGGTGTCTGATATTAAGGAGGGAAAAGTACTAGAAACAAGATTCCTGAATGGTCTGCAAAGGAAGAAGTGAAAGGACTTTCAGGAAAACTATGATGTAAAAATGCGACTAACTGCGATGTCTGAAAGGAAGAAGCAAGTTGCACCACTTGAGCTGCCACCATCTTCCCCGAGGACGATGAAGGGGAAGAAGCCCATCGAGCAACCCGATTTGTTCAAGGATGATGTAATCTTGAAGGCGGCTGCTGATCAGGTTAAAGCTGGCAATGACGTGGGCTTCGTGGAAAAGCAGGTAGAGGCGTTTGGAGTGGATGAAGTGGAGGAAATGATGCTGAAACAGGCCTTAGATGCCAATCTGGTGGAAACAAGAATGATGCACAGGCCCCTGCCTATCCAGCTATGTGAAGGTTCCTCCTACGGAACAACAACCTTTGAGTAACCTCTAGTTGTTCAACCAATTAGTCAGAGTATTCCTTCACCACCAGCATCTAGAGATGAATCCAACGGGGCATTCAGTCAGCTGATGGACATTGAGACCCTTCCTGATGATGAGGTGGAAGGCTCAGATGTCGCAGGAACCATCATTGTCCATCAGGATGCCCCTGCCATCCTTGAGAATGTTGAATCGCCAAGGATGGAGCCGCCAATTACTACGAAGGCTGAAAAGTTGGAAGTTCTTGCGGTTGCCACGATCCTAGAAGAAACACTTGAAGCAACAACTACTGAAGAAGTAACCTCTGTGCCAGTACCATCAGATGATCAGGCACCGATGGAGGTTGATCAAACGACTGAGGAAATTACTCCGATGGAGATGGAGGGAGTAATTTCTGAGGATCCTGCAAATCATGTTGAGATCATTGCAGAGGAGGCAGCAACAGAATAGGCTGCTATCATTGAGCTGTTGTTGAAGAAATTCCAGTAGAAAAGGCTGGTCAAATAGAGTCTACTGCTGAAGAGGCTGCTCTCATAGAGCCTACTGTTGAGGAGTCTACCAACTTAGAGACTTTGATGAAACAGACAGAAGTTGAGAAGGCACCTTTGGAGGAAGGGCATTCTGAATCAGAAATAAGGAGGATGCGGTACTGGGAGCTACTGATGAGGAGAAGTCAGCAAATGAGGAGGCGAATACTGATGAATGGATGTCTAGCTCCTTAGACAGTGATGATGGTGCACCCAGTGAACAGGGTGCAACCGGAGCTAAAAAATCCAATGCTCTAACCCATTATTTTTCTGTGCAGGATGCTGAAGACGTGCTCAAGACAGTGGAAAATGTTGGCCAGTCTATGGTAAAAACAAGCCGACAAATGAGAGCTGAAGCAAAGAAGGATCGGTTTAAAGTCTCATTCCTAATTAATACTCTAAATACAACTCTGGTGAAGCTTCAGTCATCTATCAGTTCTCAGAAGCCATCCATTACCCTTGTCGACACCATCAAAAACCTGAATGAGAAGCTCAACACATAAGAGAAGAAGCTACTAGAGATTGAGCTTGAGTAGAAAACTGTAACTTCCACCCTGAAGAAGATTGACGACTCACAATTCGAGCAAAAGCAAACCTTAGAGGATCATACTGATATTCTGACCAGCATGCATTCAATGATAAGGTTTGGTGTAGGCTCGGCCTATGATCATCACAAGTTCTTTAAAAAACAAAGTTCAAAGATCATCACATAGCATACTGGACCTTCTACACATGGACTTGTTTGGACCAATTGAGCCGATTAGTATCTGTGGCAAGGAGTACTTATCAGTAATAATCGAAGACTATTCAAGATTAACATGGACAATCTTGATGGCCAAGAAATCAGATACTCCAAATATGCTACCAGAATTCATGAAGAATATAAAAAGCCTGAGTATCGTGAGGATCCGATCGGACAGAGGAACATAGTTCACAAATAAGTTTATTGAAGGATACTGCATAGAGAATGGAACCAGATATGAGTATCCAGCTGTGAGGACACCGCAACAAAACAGAGTAGCAGAAGAGGAACATGACTCTCAAGGAAACTGCAAGGACAATGCTAGCTGAAGCAGAGATACCTAAGAGATTTTAGGTTGAAGCAACCAACATAACATGCTAATCCCAAAGCAGATGCTTAATCATTAAAGATTTGAATATAACTCCTTATGAATTGTGGTATGGTTATACACCTAATATATCTTACTTCCACATTTTTTGTTGCAGATGTTACATTTTAAACAACAGAAAAGAATATTGTTGACGTCAGAATTTGTATGGAACAAACTCCTCAGTCCAACACCCAATTGAATCAGACTGAATAAATTGAAATAAATAGAAATAAATAGAAAGAGAAAAGAACATTGGGCCCAGAGCTTACCCAAGCAAGATTGCTCTAGGCTGGGTTTGGCCGACTTGATCGTAGGTCGTCAAAGAGCCTGTATTAATAAAGTATGAAAAAAAAAATCTCCCTTTTAGAGTACAATTGAGTAAACAAGAAATAGAATTCGGATCAGTTAGAGATCTAAATCGCCATGCGAAGGGAGTTTTCTCTAGAGACAATGCCCCCACTTGTATGAAATGTCCAACTTTGTTCCTAGAGTCTTCCTCCTTTCCATAATTTTTTTGAAGAGATTCTGCTGCTCACATAATTTGTCGAGCGACGAAAGACAAATTTGATCAATTTGTCCCATACTGATTGGTTGCAATGTCTCTTCTGGTTGCTTGAATTTGTCTGGCCATTTCTGGTTGGAGCTCATTCGAAAAAGATGCTAGATAAACATTTTTTAAATTAGGATCATTGTACCCGTTAAGGATCCATGATGCAAAGGAATGCATCTTTTCTCTCCTTTTTATAATTGGAGTGTCATCGAAGGAAAACCAAATGTTGTTTGAGAGCTTACTAGTTTGTCTGTCCGTCGGATGACTCACAAAAGGTCGGCCAATAGATTTTGTGCCTGAGTCATCTGAGAGTGCGTTTGCCATAAGAATAGTTGATAGGTCTGCAACATGTTCGACTTCAGATTAAATTGTTGTATCTGTTAAGCTTGACGAATCATCACTAAAAGAGCTTGTGAGTGGATAGCTGGCCATTAGCGTATCTGCTGGCCTCTTTCCTTCAGCCTTCGATATGTTTTATGCTTGTGTCTCTTTCCTTTTGGTCTTTGTCTCTGGAGGGATACTTTTGACTATGCCGAAGTATCTGGAATAGTCGCGAGAGTCTGATGGAGATGCATAGAAATCAGGTCGGAAAGGAAGTAAGGAGCCAGACCTGGTTTTATCTTCTTCATTGTGATTGTTTCTTTAGCTTTCTGATTTCGGCCTCCTTAGCTGAGAACTCAGATCCGAATTGGTTATTTGCAACAAGAAGTCTGAGTTCTCGATCGAGCCGAATAATTTTCCTTGAAAGATTTTGCTCAACCATTTGCATTTTGGATTCTATGGATTGTATCTTATTGGAAAAGCTTTGTACCTTTTCAAGGATTTGTGTGACTTTAGAGATGATGTTGCAAAGTGAACGGTTTTATGCCCTGACATTACTGGTATGCAGGTTTAGAACTTCCTCCCCTTAATTCAGGGGTTTTTATTGCCCTCGATGACCGTATTTTTTACATACAACCTTGTGACAACTCTATTTCGTTGATCTTCATGCCTCTCTAATGGTGGAATAAGAATTGAGCATGAAGTATAACTGAAAAGCTGGTGGTATGGGCAACTGATGAGTATCCTCAAAACGACAAGGATACCCTTCTGTTTTCTTTAAAGGTGATCCTCATGGAGGAGGATCAGAAGATTCATCGAACCTCTTCTTGGAAGGATGCCATTTTCTTCTTATTTTTAGCGTCTTCTTCATCATCTTCATCATCACTGTCATCGCCGAACTTACTGTGCGTTCTAGATCGCACATATAGGATCAATGTCCCAAATAAAATGGCCGTTGATTTTATCTTTATATATATGTGTGCTATCGGGATTAAAAGAAGATACAGGGATTTCTTCATCCCTCTTTTTGTAGGCTGGGATCACCATCAGCTGTAAAATAGAATCACTCGAACCTTCTTCCATTTTGGTGTGATATGTGGTTTTGAGACGTTCGTCCTTCATTTTTTAGATCATAAAGTCCAAAGGTTGTGCCACCTGGTGGAGTGATTCGTAGTTGGTAATCAATTCTGTACGTACCAAATTTTCTAGGTCCTTTCTATCGATCTATCTTGGGATTCAGACAATAGTTGGGACCTTGGAACCAGCTTCTGCGAGGATCATCAAAACATCTTTTATACCTTAGCTTAGGCATGATTTTATAGCCTGTAAACAATCTGGTGGTGGAGGGTAGTCATAACAGAATTTGGGACTTGTTCGGCTCCTGAAATTTTGATTTTAACTTTGAAAGCATCTCCTAATGATATATCTTGAAGTGAAAGAGCAAAATTTGGGAAGAAGGTGACGACTACACTTCCCGCTTTGAGAGTACTAGTCTGACAGCTTTAAGATGGAAATGTGTGTACCCTGTTGGAACCGACCGATCGCCGGCTCTATGCAATTAATGAATCGAGATCCATGCAAGGTATAAAGAAGAAGCAGCGGAAAGAAAATAATTATACCTTTCGATCAGTCTACGAGAAATCGAGCCAAGACTGATCTTACGTAACCCTAGACCTCTCGATCTTCCGATGTATTCCTGCAGCCTTTCTCGAACGTTGCGTGGCCAACGATCCTTCGAGAACTCTCAATTCTGCTCTCTCTCTCACTATCACGTGTTTTCTGTGATCTGCGTGTGTTGAGAGGCGCTGATGAAAAAAGGCTATAAATAGGCTACATCAGGGACCTAGAGGAGGAATTGGGTTGGGCCTCCTGATGGGCTTAAGTATCCTGTGTTCGGCCCGAGCACATAAATTAAGCCCATCAATAATAATTCAGTCCACTAAAGAATTATTATTGAACTACCGTCCCAATCCCATATTTAATATGGGCTCCTTCTTATTATGTGCACGTTTATCTCCCTGTGTTTAAGATATCGAATGTCCGTTAATTAAATAAGTTACTGACAACTTAATTAATTAACATCTAATTCCAAGAGTAGTACGACTCAACTTTATTATCATGTCAGATTAAATCCACCTGCAGGGTTTACATGATAATCCTTATGAGCTCCTCAAGGGGACATCATCATCCTAAATAATTAGGACACAGATTCCTTCTATAATCAACAGTACACCATATAGACAATACGGTTTCCCAATTCACCGAGTTTATTGATTTAATAAATAAATCTCACTCGTTGGTAAATTAAAGAAACAAATATTGTGTATACGTGGCTGTTATTATATAGGGATTAAGAGAACGTACATCCATAATAACAGAGGTCTTGTTCATTATATAGTCAGAATAAGACGAACAACCTCAAATGGTCCTGCTCAATACACACAAAGTATACTAGTGTAGTTTTATAGTCAAGACAGACTAATACCAAACTACACTACAACCATTCCGATGATTTGTCCAAATTCATCTTGGTTGTGAGCTACTCTTTATAATTTATAAGAAACTGATAACAAGATCTTCTGTGTGGCACCACACACCAAGTTATCTATAATATAAATTAATTGGACATTGCATAAACATATATAACAAATATAAAATGCAAACATGTGACTATAATGATTCTCATTACATAAAAGATGTTCATACAAAAGCTAGGCTTATAGTATACATCCTAACATACCCTTCTCTCTTTCAAAAATTTATATATTCTTGGGGATTGAGAGTGTAACATATTGCTCTTGGGTGGTTGCAGAGAGACCAAAATGGTACATTTTGGAGGATTGTATGTATTCTTTTGTAGGAGGATTTTTTGAGGAAATAAGAGATCTTATGCTTTTTGTAAGGTTGTCATATTTTCGGTAAACATTGTACGGGCTGACTAGAGGTGGGAGAGTGTGGTCGACA
Source organism: Scutellaria baicalensis (assembly GCA_005771605.1). Classification (NCBI taxonomy): domain Eukaryota; kingdom Viridiplantae; phylum Streptophyta; class Magnoliopsida; order Lamiales; family Lamiaceae; genus Scutellaria; species Scutellaria baicalensis. The sequence continues at coordinate 28,201,985 of CM016728.1, forward strand.
ACAGCGTCGTCTGGAATTGTAGAGTATTCAACAAGGTTTTCGATTTTTCTAGTACAATGTTTTGATAAGGAAAGGGCTGAGGAATGGGTGATTATTTGAGAAGTGATAGAGGTATCCATGAAGTTGTAGGAAGTATCCTCTCTACTCACTGCTTTAGTTATATTAGTCTTCATCATATTCTTTGGCAGGAAAGAACGAAACCTGGCCCTGATACCAGAAAGAATCAGGAGCTCTTCATCCATACCCTTAAGATAATCTATTACTATCCATTGACAAATAGCTATGATTTGGCACTCCTTGTCTGAAAGCGTAGAGGATTAATAATGGAGAGACCATCGTATAGATTTAAGGGACCGTATTGTCTACTAGGTTAATCTAATTGTATCTTTCTGATGTACATGATCCATGTTTAGAGGCAAGTACAAAGAATACTTGATACAAAAAGATCAAGAAGGTGGAGAATATGATGATTTATAATCTAACTTAAGAGCTTTCAAGAGGATTCTAAAGTGTTTAGAACTCCATTGGTATGAACAAGAGATTTTTCTTTTTTTCAACTTGATTTACAAACATGAGGGATGTCCCTATTTATAGGGTAGGGACTCATGTAGGTGATAAAGTGTCATACCTTCATGTGAAGGGAAAGAGTATGATCTATCTAGTAAGATGCCAAGGGGTGCCTCTCCTTAAGCGGTGATCTCCTTCATGTGATTTTGTTTTGGATTTATTTGCCCTTATGAGGATCCCGTAAAGAACTATTCATGGGAAGGAGACAAAATGCATGGGCTTTTACATGCCACCATGTCTGTGAAATTGTCTTGTCTTTGCTTGTTACCATCTTGGGGAAAAGTGCAAGGGGTGTCTCTTCCTCTTGGATCTCTTCCATCCTTATTATGACTCTATTCCACCGCTAGGAGGTGTCTCTTTATTGCAAGCCTATATTACATATTACATATCACAATCCTATATTACACATGATGATTATAATGGGATATGATATCTCTTTATTACAATATTTACATGGAATAAACATAGGTTGATTTATATGTTTCCAAAGTGATAACGAAGGTACTCCGTGGACTAGGGTTCATGTTAGTGTGAACAATATCCTTCCCAGTTAATCACATCAGTTGGTCAAGGGTCTTGTGAGTCTTGATAATATTTTGGACTGGAAACATCCATGTGGCTCGTCGTTGGTTTTTCCTTTTCTTCGTCTGGTTTGACCACCAGTGATGTATAAACCAATTTTTCATCTGATGGAAGTGGAGTGGTTTTGTTAAGAAAACAAAGATGGACATAAAACTCCCATTCTTATTGTCGACCCTTGAAGCGTCTTCCATTTGTATCGTAAAGGAAATGGACGGGGTTCTCCATGGGTGTCTGAATATGATCTATGACATAAGAAAACGGAGTGGAGATCACTGAATTTTCCGTGCTCACTGTACTTCTTTTGGAGCTCACTTATCTATTCTTCTTTAGGAGCTTACCAGGTTAACAATGTCCATAGGAGAGTTGAATCATTGTCATTATCAATAAAGAAGGAAAACATGATTTCAATATGTATTTCTATGGGAAAGAAATAGAGAACTTATACACACCAAAGATACCATAGATTATAAATAAGTAGCTTGAAATCATGATGGATATCAAAGATGACAAGAAAAGGTTTTTCGAGGTTGAAACACAAGTTTTAAGGTAGAACCTTTTCTTGAGTGGTATATTGTGAGAGATAACCGGACATATTTTCTGTGGCAATTTTTTTCATTTCTCTAAGGGTCTTGAGAGCTTTCTGGGATGGTGGAAAGTCAAAGCAAGGATTCATAAGATGTTGTGGTAAGGTTTTAAAAAGAGGGTTCGTAGAAGATAGACCATTTTTCTCTTTTCCTGTCGTAAAGATTTGAAGAATTCTCACCGAGGAAACAAGTTGGAGTGGAGGTCTTCTTGAGAGGTAATCTGTCTTTCCCCTTGATGTGCTGGACCTCAAACTGGTTTGTGATCAAATCTTTAAGATGAAAAAGTTGTTTCTCCGGAATCCCTTTATTTTCCATTTCCATGATTACTGGAAAAGAAGTATTGTCGAGCTGGATGATAAAATGATAACATGAAATTTGAATTTTTTTTTATTTCGTTCTTGATTGCCAAGATCTCTTTATAGACGACATGATAGTGCTTCTTAGAATCTTTGAATTGCCCGCTTACATGTCCACAATAATGCATTTTCTGGTCAACTCTTTCTAGAAGTACAACTCCCCAATACTCATCACTTGCATCCGTCTGTAATCTCTTTGACCATTTGCTGGAATTCTCAATGGAGGAAGTTGTTGACATATTGATTTCAGGTGCTTGACTGCTTGGGTTTAAAGAATTCCTCATGCATGTGGATTCTTCTTTAATTACGTTGAAAGCTTGCTAGTTTAAGATGAACAATTTTGTATGGATTCTGAAAGATAATTAACAATTCCAAGAAATTGGTGGATCTTCTTTATTGAAAGTTTTTCATATAGAATCTTCAAAAGTTCTTGAGCAATATGAGGGCCTGGTTAATAATTTCCTTTCGAGATCTTTATTCCTAGGAACTCAATGCTCTTTTGCCCAATAACACACTTTTTTTCTGAGAGCATGATTCCGAAATTCTGGACAAATTCTTTAAATTGTTTTAAGAGCTTCTCATGTTCATCTTTAGAGGTGGAAAATAGTAGTATATAATCAATGTAAACAGAACTATGTAGATAGGTTCGAATATTCAAGTCATGGTTTTTTGAAAAAATGAGACTGCATAAAAGATTTTGGGTCGAGGCTACAAACACAGCATGCTATACTCAAAATAGATGCCTTATCAATAAAGATTTAAATAAGAATGCATATGAAATCTGGTATGACTATTTACCTAATATCTCTTACTATTCACCTAATATCTCAAGACTTTTGATGCTAAGTCAGATGAAGGAGTATTTCTTGGATATTCTTCAATCAACAAAACTATTCATCAATAAGAGAACACTTATATAGAAGATTTTGTTCATGTAGTTTGTGATGAAGCTTACTGCACCTCGGCTGACATTGATAAATTGAAAAATGACCTTGTTGGAACATATTTAAGTAATCTTAGGGGAGGTTACTGCAACGAGGTTACTGCAGAAAGATACGACAGAGAAAGCTTCAAAGAAAGGATACTGCGGAGAATGATGAAAAGAATCTGGTTGACTAATTAGAATACTGCTTACTGCAGGAAGCCACCTGGAAGAGACTATGCTTAAAGCATACTGCAAAGCAGACGACTACCGAAGACTCAAGCTACCAGACAGGAAGATACCTGAGAAACCATGCCAAAGTAGACTGCGAAGGAGCATGCTACAAAAGCCTCAAAGCCACAGCAAGCCAGAGAAGAAAGCTCCAAAGTGAGCACGAGGAGGAAGCTACAAACCTGGCATGGGAAGAAGTCAAAAGTTACCGGTAGAGAGAAGAGGAATGGAGCCAATCAGATGAAGACACGTGGAAAGTGAAAAACTGGCATGTATCAGAAGAAGTGCGGCTCATTGAATGATGGAAATCTACCTATCTTCAACGGGAAAATTTCCTAATCTATAAATAGAAGAAGATTGAATACTGAGAGAGCAAGAGAGAAGAAGCGAGCACAATAGAGCATGAAGAAAAGCTCGTAGAGAGAAGAGCACAAGAGAGAGCTCAAAAGAGAAAAGCGCAACAAAAGAAGAGAAGAGCCCAAGAGAGAGCTCAGAAGAGAAAGCTCAGAAAAGAGAGGGAAGCGCATACAGAAAAGAAGAAGAAAAGAGTGTACAAAAGATAACAAGTGAGAAGAAAGCTCAAACACTCTATGCCCAGAAACGCATACTCAGTCACATAGTCCAGGCAGCAAGCTACAACAGATCAACCTGTAAACAGAGTCTAAGCTTGCTACATCCAGTTGAAGAAGAAGCAGACAAACCTTTTAAGGACTGTCCAGGAGTACTTAGTCAGGACTAGGATCCTGATAAGCTGTCCACTTTCTAAAGAAGAAAGTGAGGACCTTGAGTGGGTTGAATAGGATTCGGTGTGGGTCAGTTATGAGAGTAGGCAAGCTGCTGTGAGCAGCTATGTGTAGGCTTGCTACTTACTTGTTAAGTGAGTGTTGTAATAGATAGGGCTATGTAAATCAACAAGCTTAACAAATGTTCTCTCTTGACAAGAGGCAGAGAGGATGTAGAAGGGTTATACCACCTTCGAACCTCTGTATATCAATGAGTTTATCTATGCTTACTATTCTGCATGCATATCTTAAGTTAGATACATGTCTTGCATATTAAGTCTTTACAGGAGAGAAAACTTCCGCAAAACAACTCTGATAAGTAACCTCCCAAAAGGTTACTGTCTCCCTACTAAAGTGTTGGTCCTAAGTTATAGTAGGCTTAGAGGGGGGGGGGGGTTAAATAAGCCTACTCATATTTCAAATTTTTCTTCTTTCCAGGAGGCTTTGGTCGGGTGTCAATAACCTTTTGGGAGGTAACTGATTAGAGTTATGTTGCAGAAGCTTCCTCTCCAGTGAAGACTAAGTATGCAGGACATGCATCTAACATAAGATGTGCATATAGAAAGTAAGCATATAGAAACACATGGATATACAGAGGTTCGAAGGTGGAGTAATCCTTATACATCCTCTCTGCCTCTTCTCAAGAGGGAACATTTGTTAAGCTAGTTGATTTACATAGCCCTATCTATTACAACCCTCACTTAACAAGTAAGTAGCAAGCTTACACATGGCTGCCCACAGCTGCCTACTTTCCTATCTGACCCACATAGGATCCTACTCTACCCAACCAGGGTCCTCACTTTCTTCTTCAGAAAGTGGACAACTCAGCAGGACTCTATTCCTCGCACTGAGCACACCAAGACAGTTCTTAAAAGGGTTAGTCTTCTTCTTCTACAACTGGATGCAGCAAGGTTAGGCTTCTTTTGTAGGTTGAACTGTTGTAGCTTGCTGCCTCGACTTTGTGACTGAGTGTGCGTTTCTGGGGTGTAGGGTGTTTGAGTTTCTCTTTTCTCTCTTCTTCTTTTCTCCCACTTTTGACCTCTTTTTCTTTTATGTGGCCTTGCCACTCTTTTCTGAGCTCTCTTCTTGCGCTCTCTTCTGTTTGCGTGTTCTCTCTTGTGCTCTTCTGTGCACTCACTCTTTTGTTTTCAGTCTTCTTCTTATTTATAGATTAGAAAATCTGCCCGTTGAAGATAGGTAGACTTCCTAATCTATAACTGCGCCGCACTTCTTCTGACACACGTAAGCTTTTCGCTTTCCATGTGTCTTTTTCTGATTGGCTCCTCTTCTCTTCTCTCTACCGGTAACCTCTTCTTTCTACCAGTAACTTTTAACTTTTCTTCCCATGCCTGTTTTGTAGCTTCCTCCTCGAGCTCACTCTGGAGTATCCTTCTCTGGCTTGCTCCGTCAGATTGCTTGAGGCTTCTGTAGCATGCTGCTCTACAGTATACTTCGGCATGGTCTATTAGGTAGCTTCCTGTCTTGGTGCTTTGTAATCTGCTTCGGTAAGTTCACTTCCAGTAGCTTCCTATAGTCATCAGTATCCTTTTAGTTCACCCGATTCCTTTCACCATTCTCTTCAGTATCCTTCCTTTGACACTTTCTCTGATCTTATCTTTCTGCAGTAACCCCGTTGCAGTAACCTTTCCTAAGATTGTTTATGCTTGTTAGAGTTACTTTCTTAAGGTGTTGTCTCATCAAAACATACTTAAATGTTTCCAACAATTTCCCCCTGTTTGATGATGACAAAACTTTTACAGAAGATCAAAAGATCATAATCATTTAAGCACAGAAAGCATATATATAAGGTAGAAAAACTTTTAAACAGACTGCTTTCATTAAATCACATATGAGTCAGAAAGAAAGGTTGTGAACTTTAGAAAATAGAAGACATTTTATATAGATAAAACATTTACAGTACAACGCAGTAAGCTAAGTACAATGTAGACATTCTATCTAGACTCATTCTTCTTTCTCTTGCTCTTGTCTTTGTTTCCCTCTTAGCTTGCTGCCAGCTTCTTTCTAGCTTCTTCCTCTTCTGTATAGGTTATTGCTCCTAGTTGATTTTCTTCTGTTATCGTGGAGGAGAGCTGAAAAAGGTAGGAGGTCGCAAGAAGAAAGAAAGAAGGGAGGTTTATACAAAAGAGAAAGTGATAAAGCAGAGAAGTCTAGGCGCAGTAGCTTACTGCAACCTTTCTTCCCGTACTATCTTCACCAACTCCTGTGTCTGTCCCTTCTTCCTCATTTTCTTGGAAACAGAGAGAATTCACCCCATCGAAGGGCTTGCATCTTCTCTTTTTCACCTTTGGAAGACTTTTGATCTTCCAAGATCCTTCGCAGTTCTTCCCCCTTTTTGTCATAATCAACAATGAGCTGAAGCTCTGGGGTAACTGGAGAGGGATCCTCCCACTCAACTTCTGGACTCTAAAAGGAGACATTGGGAGCAAGTCCTCAAGCACCCTCGAGTTTGAGGTGAGGAATGCATGCTATAAGATCAACTCTTTTGAGAAAGCTTTGTTTAGCAAGGATCAAGCGTAAGGAGTGACTTTTCGTGATTTGTGGTGTGCTTGGTTGATTATTTGCAGAGAATGTGTGGTGAGGAAGGAATAGAGAGAATGGTTTCCAACAATCGGGTGCCATGATGTTTAAGGATAAAAGAGAGAGGATATATGAATGAAGATGAATAATAAGAAGTGCATGTATTTATAGAGTTTGAGATACTTCCTGTTTTGAGTGTTCCATGAGATCCTACGGTTAGGTTTATCTTTTTAAAGGATCTCATTAACTGCTCCGCCGGTTTCCAATAAAGTTGTTAGCAGTTTCCATAGCTTTATTTCTTTTCTTCTCTGCATGAGGTGATTGCTTGAGTATGTGGTCAACAACTTGTTCTCCACCCTTAGATTCTTCTGATCATACAGCTGAAATTCTTGTAGGGTTCTAAAAAGGTGGTCTATTTCTGGAAAGGTGATCCACTTTTTGTACGCGCACGTTACCAAAAATTTTGTTTTTTAGTAACTGCTCTGATTTGAGAGTTATAACCTTCAAGTGACCCCTTTATCCAGTGGCCTGATGATAAGTCCTAATGTTCAGTAACCTAGTATCCAGTATATTGGTGTCTAGCATCATGGTTCACAGCGACCTGGTGTTCAGCGATCTAGTGTCCAACATCCTGGTGTTTAGTGTCCTGGTATGCAGCGACCTGGTGTTCAGTGACCTAGTATCCATTATCCTGGTATCTAGCATCCTGATTTCCAGCGTCCTGTTATCCAGCGGCCTAATATCCAGTTAGCTTGGTACCTAGCATCCTGATATCCAGCGTCCTGTTATCCAGTGACCTAGTATCCCGTAGCCTGGTGTCTAGCGTCCTGTTATCAGAGCTTTGTCATATCGTCAAAGGTTCCCCCTTAATTCAGTAGCCTATTATCTGAGGGTGAGTTGACCTTTTTCTTGAGTTTTCAAATTCCTGTGGTACTCACATCTTGCTTGCTTTGGTTGTATGGGTTGCTTCTTGGCGTTTTACTTCTTGTTGAAGGTATCTGCAAAAAAAAAAAAATCTTTTCTAGGTACTCATATAAGTGTGAGTCCTTTTGGATTAAGTTTCTTTCAGGAACTTATCATTTCCTTACAGCCCATGGTTGTTGTAGGGATAGTTTGATTCCTGTAAGACCTTTGTTAGTAAGCAAAAGAAGGTGTGTGCAAGTGTTTACTCACTGTATCTCTTCTGGAGAATGAACTCCTTTAGATGTAGATAAGACTAACCATGATACCAGTAAGTTAGACAGTTTTCTTTCCATTTGGAGTTGCTGTTCGGCTTGATTTCCTCAGGGAATGTCAGGTTGTTGCAGACTTTTTACAGCATATATACTCATATCCTTTTGGGTTTTCTCCAAGGGCTTTAACTCCTTTGCCTACTAAGTTACCTTGATTTGTACTAGAAGTTCCCCCTTAATTTATGGTTCTCTTTAAAGAAGTAGGGTCACTTTCAGTACTATTTTACGTAACCTGAGGTTTGCATGAGTAGGTGAAACATCTTCTTTTTGAATGTCAACATAGGCTTACCTTCTCATTTTCAAGTCAAGTGACCAGAATTTTCAAGTCTGTTGTCTTCAGTCCTCAGAAGATTCTTTTCTTTAGCATTCTTGGTTGTTGGTTCTCATATGATCACTTGAGTTTCTTAACAGGATAAAAATAAGTGAGACCAAAATCATAAGAGCAAATTAGAGCGAGGTACCTGGTCATCATTATTCTTTCCTTAAGAGTTATCTAAAGAGTAGATCCTCTTTCATATTTTTCTTTCATCTGGAGGGTGGTCTAGTTGATGGAGTGAGCTTCTCTTCTTACTCCTTTGCTTGACTTCCTCAGCACTTTCCCCCAAGGTTACTCCTTATAGCCATTGATTAGAGTCTCCGGTACAATCCATACTTTCCGCTTGGCGTTGTAGAAGCTTCCTCTTTTTTGTTCAGCAGCATGTTCTTCTTGTTGATCTGCTCCATATTGGTCTACTTGATAAGTAGAAACTTGCTTCTCATGCACAGCTTCCTTCTTCGTAGTCTGTTCCTCGAGTAGCTTGCTGTTCACCAGCTTCCTTCTTCTGAACAGCTTTTCTTCCTGACTCAGCTTGATTTTCTATATCATTCTTAGCTGCTTGTTGTCTTCACATCAATCATATCCTTCAATAAAGGCAAGGGATTTTTCTGATTTATGATGTGAGGGGGAGAGAGAGAGAGAGAGAGAGAGATAGATTTTTATCTCGGATGGGATCTGGATAGATCAATTAGATCCTATATTTCATACATCCTATTCTGATACCACTTGTTGGTATCAGATATCTTTTTGATGGATGATTAGTCCACCTGCTCTGATACCACTTGTTGGTCCCAAGTGGTTGGAGGGGGAGTGAATATGCCTACTCATATTTTAAACTTTTCTTCTTTCCAGGAGGCTTTGATCGGGAGTCAGTAACCTTTTGGGAGGTTACTGATCAGAATTATGTTACAGAAACTTCCTTTCCTTTGCAGACCAAGTATGCAGGACATGCATCTAACATAAGATGTGGATATAGAAAGCAAGTGTAAGGAACATTGTATAGATTTTGATGAAGACAAAACATGTAATAGATTAAGGCCTAGGATCCTATGTACTTAGTTTCTGTTGTAAATCTCTTCTAGAGAATAGGATCAGAAGGCTTGGTGATCAAGATTGCATCTTAGAAGAAAAAGGATGAAGACCTTGCTGCATAAGAAACACTCTAAATGCATTGAAAAGTTCATGCAGCAAGCTACTATGGAAAGGAAGCTGAAAGCTCACTACCAAAACGATGCTAAGTAAGCCAGCTGACTGAACGACAAGGATGAATCAAGCAACCTGTTAAGCAGCAGTTACCTCGGGAGATGTGTATGAGGTTTACGTTAGGCACGGGAGCAATATCATCAAATCAAAAGATGCCACGTAATAAAGCAAAAAGGGAAGTCTGAAGGAATGTCAGACTAGGTATGACGATTGCAGCAACAGAGGTGTACAATGTCAACAACCATGTACGAACCAATCAGAGAAAGCCACGTCGACTTATGCATGATGAGAATAAAGCTCTCTATCCAACGGGCAGAAATCCCTTCAACTATAAATAGATGAAGACTGGAACTTGAAGAGCACTTGAAACCTGAAACTCTCGCAAACAAAGCACTCAAGCTATCCAACGATATATTCTTACAAATGATTAGAAGTTTCAAGTTCAGTCTAAGCAGCAAGCATCTACAGCTTAAAGAGCTTATTGTTCTAGTCTTGCTGCCTGAGTTGTTGAAATAGAAATAACATATCTTTCTTAGACTGTTAGGAGTTGCTTGATCGGAGGCTGTTCCTGATCAAGTAGTTACGTTCTTTGTAGAAAGAACAAGAGCTCTGTGTGGGCTAGGTTGAGTTTGGTCACTGTGCAGTAACCCTGTATAGGAGAGACTGATAGTTCTTGTTAAGTTAGGTTGTCTAAGCAAGGCTTGTGTAAATCAACCCGTATACTTAACAAAGTTCCTCCTTATAGAGGAGTAAAGAAGACGCAAAGGGATTACTCCACCCTCGAACCTTTGTAAACCGCTGTGTTTACTTTTTGTGTTGTGTTTTCTACTGTTTATCTTGTTCTTATTGCTTATCTCTTCTTATATGCTGCATATTGTTCATAAGCATCACACACTGGTTTTCTAAAAAAGAAGCTTTGGTAAAATGAATTTCCGCTGTGCATAAAACTCTCTTTCTGTAAATCTGTAAAAGGTAATTGCTCAAGAAGTGACCTTCTGACAGTAAGCTTTTTAGCTACCTGCCTGAGTGCCTAAGCCGACTGTTTTAAAGTAAAGTTTGAAAATTGAGTAGGCTTATTCACCCCCCCCCTCTAAGCCTACTACCACTTGGGACCAACAAGTGGTATCAGAGTAGGTTGGATTAAACGTCTGATCTAACTGATCAATCCCTGATCCCTGTTTTCTGAAAACTCTATCTTAGTTGTAAAATTCATAAGCATAGCTAACGTGGATTCTCATAAAGTACCTATTTTCTCCATTGATGAATATGATGATTGGAAAATTCACATGCGGGCACATCTGTCGGCCGTGCATGATGAGATGTGGTATGTCATCACTGAAGGACCACCAAGAATCACAAAAGTAAACCCATTATTCACCAGGGCCGTTGACGAAGTAGTTAATAGACAAGGAGATGCAGGAGCCATCCCACATCCGGCTGTTCTGGAAAAACCTAGAGAAGAATTGACTGCTGACGAAAGGAGATGAACAAACCTTGACAATGTAGAAAAGAATGCACTATTCCTCACTCTCGATAAAGGAACCTTCAGCAAGGTGAAAACTTGCAAAACCGCCAAAGAAATCTGGGAAAAGCTCGAGCAAATATGCGAAGGCACGGAACTCACCAAAGAAAATAAGGTCTCTACAGCTACCCAGAAGTTCGAGCTGTTTGAGATGATACCTGGAGAAACCCTAGAACAAATGGATCTAAAGTTTATAGCCATCATCAATGAGCTTGTGTCCCTGGACAAAATCTACACTCAGAAGGAGAAAAACATAAAGGTGCTCAGGGCCCTTCCTGCTGAGTGGGATAACAAGACAATAGCCATGAGAGTGTCTATGGATTTAAAATCTATGAGAAAATTCGATCTCTTCTCAAACCTCAAAGCCTTTGAGTTTGACATCAACAGAAGAAAGATGGAGATTGAAGGAAGCAACTCAAAGGTTACTGCACTAACTGCAAGACAGCCTTAGGAAGTTAGGAAGTCTAAAGATAAGTTAGGAGTACTGCCACTGCAGAAGAAGATATGACACTACTCCTGAAAAAGTTTCAAAAGTTTATAAGGAGGAACTCATGAACAGATGGCTTCAGGAGGAAGCAAAGTGAAACTGGAACCAGTGGGCAGTCACCACAATCAAATGTCAAAGCTACTCATCTGTGCTACAACTGCAGGAAGCCAGGTCACTATGCCAGGGAGTGTCTACATCCAGAAGTCCACCGTTATCCTTAGGATGAACGAAAGGTGAGACAAGAAAGAAAAAGAGAAGAACGTTAAAGACTATTTGATTCACTCACTTTCAATACAATTTTACGTATAAAAAAAAATGAACAATAGATATATGAATCCTTATATTGAGAGGTACAAATTATGTATTGAATTTTTTGGGTTTTTTTTTCAGAATCATTTAAATGAATTTAATAGTTTTTGTTTAGAGATCATTGTTTTCCTGAATAATAAAAATCATTCACTATCGAATGATTTGAGATTGTATGATATAATATTTGATTGATATATGTTATTATTATTTTCTTCATAGATGATTTTTGTTTTACTGTAGTTTATATCATGATAGGATTGTATATGGATTATTCTCACTACAATGTAGTTTTTTATTTTTTATTGAAAGCTTTCATGATTTATTTTATACAGAAATTAATTGAACAAATCTTGACTTGCGACTAGAAGGTACATATTCAATGATTGTTGAAGAATAATTGTGAAGTGATTTTCACTTAGCAACAAAGTTGATGATGCTTGAAAGATATTTAAGGAAGATCAACCTAATTTTGGATCTCAAAATGATGCATCATGATCGATCGATGTTAAGAACAAATATGTAGTAATTTATTTTGATGTGTATATGTATTGATATAAAGAATGAAATTATAGTTGTGTTAGCTTTGTGAATTTTTTATCCATGTTGAACATTTGAATTACATGTAAATCCGAAAAATGATTTTGTAAATTAATCTTCATTAGATATATTTACTGTAAGAGTGTGATTGTTGTTCCCCTTTCTTTAACATATGGTGATATATATCATATATTCCTATAAGTGGGCTTTTCCTTTTTAGAATGGGCCTGAGCCTCTTTAGGAATTAATATGGGCCAGTAGATCTTTAAATTGGGCCGAACACTTCCTTTCCTAATCGGGCCTTTTCCCATTAATCAGGAGCCCATAAGATGAGCCAAATCCTTAGCCCATATCAACCACTTCCCCCTTATTATGGCCCAAAGAATTTTGCCTTGTATAACTGGTTTGGCCATAAGATTCCAGAACTGCTCACCTTCAGAACAACTTGCTCCACCGCGTTTAGGGCTGCGCAGTAAGCACTGCAACTTTTGTTTACATTTTCAAAGAAATACTGAACCAACACTTATCTTTATCCCTAGCCATACATGTGTCTCTTATCAAAGTGGGGAGGGAGATTTGAATCGTTTCAAATCCTCCCCTTTTAAGGATATTGGAGACTCTCTCTCTTCTTCTCCTCTTTCTCTCTCCCGCGTGCGTCTTTTCTTCCCCAACTCATTTCTCACCACCTTCGTTTCTACTCCGGCCAGTGTCAATAACGCCCGGTGGTCTCCTTCACTCCCATTCTGCTTTCATCCCGATTCTCCTCTTTTTCCATTTCTCTCCAAGAATGGAGCAAGGTATTTACTCAACTTGTCCCTTCTTATTCCATTGATTCTTTTGTGGATAGCTATAATTACTCCTTTTTCTTGCATCATTATGTTCTTTACGAGTGGATAATTTTGGCCTGTGTTTGTGTCGATTCCTTCTTCGTGATTTTGATCAAGTAGTTTCCATTAATCATTTGTTCATATATTGAATATTTCTGTTTTGGCGAAGTGTATAGATAATTTCACATAGATATTCCCCATTTATAAATAATTTGTAAAAATGTCATCGTCTATCCCTGCTTTTACCCCTTCCGAATCCACCTCTCGATCCGACGGGAGTCCAAATGAAGACCTTCCTGCTCACGGGGCCCTTCAGGGGCTCTTATGTTCTGATTCGTATAGTGGGACTCGCGAATGAGTTCTTTCTGTCACACATAGTCCTCGTCCCCTTCCATCTTTAGAGGCATTTGACTCTGTGAGCAGCGCCGATCCTCTCCGCTTCTCTCCCTCTAACCCTTTATATGTCTTCGGGAACTTTATTTCATTCCCCCTAGGTTTACCATTCGCAAACCTGCTGATTATCAGAGACCAAACTTTCCTCCTCGGTGACTCCTTTGAAGGAGGATTCATATCCTTTACTGACAACTGCTCCTTCTTTTACTGACCCTCCAATCCTACCAATACTCCCGCCCATCTCTGAAACACACGTGCCTGAACTCCCTCACGTAGATCTGGTCATGTTAAATGACGATTTTATTGGGCGTACTGCAGACACAAGCGGAGCTGCTGTTTCAAAGGGGGCTTCTTCTGAAGACAAGTCTTAGGCCCTTCCCCCATATTTTTCGCTTCATTTTTTGTTTTCTTTTGACACTTAACTGAATACAGCTAAGTAAAAGTGGGGTCAAAAATGTATATTCCCCAAAACATCAAGGCCTTTTTGTTGCCTTATTAATTTTGCTTTCCTTAGACAATTCTGTTTTTCTTTGATATCATACCAAAGCAAACAGTTCTAACATATATTTTTGCAGTTTGAATATATGTTTTGACTTTGTATTCATCTTTTGTGTTTATTCAATTCTCTAATATTCCTAAACACCTTCATCCCATATTTTAATTGCTCGGTCATAAATTTGCATGTGTGTTTTATGTGTAAGGGTAAAATATTGAAGTTTTCGATTGAGATGTTTACCTGATGTTTCGAGGCTTTCAGATCATCTTTATTTCTTCTATCCATCGTCTTTCATATCTAGATTAAACGATGCCCAGATGCACATATCTAGGCTCTGTCCAGAAGATATATAGTGGGACCTTGTTGAATGAGTCACTGCATCGCTTGTCAGTGGTGGATGCACTCGCATAGGTCTGGCCTCTGCTCGGGAGACATAAGGTGAGGCCGCGTTGACTGAGCATCTGCTCCGCAGGTCAGAGGATGTCACAGACGTAAAAGTCTGGCCTCTGCTAGGGAGACTTAAAATGAGGCCGCGTTGACTGAGTCTCTGCTCCGCAGGTCAGAGGATGTCGCAAACATAAAAGTCTGGCCTCTGCCAAGGAGACGTAAAATGAGGCCGCGTTGACTAAGCCTCTGCTCCGCAGGTTAGAGGATGTCGCAGACGTAAAAGTCTGGCCTCTGCCAGAGAGACGTAAAATGAGGCTGCGTTGACTGAGCATCTGCTCCGCAGGCCAGAGGATGACGCAGACGTAAAAGTCTGACCTCTGCCAGGAAGACGTAAAATGAGGCCGCGTTGACTGAGCCTCTGCATGCATGATCAGAGGATGACGCAGACGTAAAAGTCTGGCCTCTGCCAGGGAGAGGTAAAATGAGGCCGTGTTGACTGAGCCTCTGCATGCATGATTTTAGGCTAAGATTTCATTCATAAATAATAGGTAGACTTAAGATTCATTGATAATAACCATGATGTTTTCAAAAGATAGCATTCAGTCATAATGATGTCCATCTGAAAATACTACCAAAAAGCATAAAGTTAGAAACAGAAATGACTTAAGCAAAATATTTCTTCAAGTTACATATATTCCATGGTCTTAGGGCAGCCTTCCCTTCGTCGTCGGAGATATGATATGCGCCTCCCTTTAAGACCTCTGTGACTATCCAAGGCCCTTCCCAGTTCTGCTCCAACTTCCCACGGGGCTTCAAGGCTGTAACGCCCCAATTCCCATTCATTGAAAATCAGGTCGTCACCATTTCCTTACTTAAAGAATTCATAAAATAGTTTACAGCGGAAGACTGAAAGGAAAACACGAGACTTTTTTTTTAAAAACATAAAACAAATTGTTTCCAAAACTCGTGTTTACCCACATTTCTAGGTTAAACGTTCAAACAGGCTCTTATAAGAGATAACATAATAGAGCAAACGTATCATACCAAAATATAAGTCTAGGCCCATCATTTATCATAACTTGCATATCCAAAATTTAACATTATTCTTAAAAGGAAATACTGTTTTGGTACTTTAACAAGGAAGGGGTGATGGAAAGACAGATCAGCTCGCTACACGTCCGCGTCATCATACGCCGAACCTGAAAATATTAAAAGTGGAATCATGAGACACCTCCGGAGAGGAATCCCAGTGGGATAACTGTAATCTCTAATATTCATTAAAACAATTAAATTATTAAGTACATACTACATGTCCGTTGGGCTCGCTCACCCTGGACCATACATAACATAAAGGAATGTGGGAGTCGCTCGCCCACTAAACCTTGCTTTCATAGACCGGGCACTCTCACCCTTATGGTCGTCGCCCGATAGTGAAGCAACTACCGGTTATAGCTACGGAGCTTCAGCCGTAGATTTTCATACATAACTTACTAATTTAATTATCAACGTATAGTAGAGATTAGAAGTTACCCACTTTAAGATGACAGCTTGAGAATTGCTTTTGGAATCACCGCTCGTCTCAACTGCACTTGACATACTTAATCATTTAGCTTCTTATGTCATATAATATCATATAACATGTAAATATTATCGAAAGACTTAAAATTAAATCTTTACTTTGTTTCATTAACTAACTCTTTATCTTTTATGAAATTCTATAATTAGTGTAACACAAAAGATTCCATTAATTAACATATGAAGTAAAGACTTATAAATAATCTACCCAATTTCTCTTTAATTTCTATATTACTTAAATCATTCCCTAAATTAATTTACTAATATAATATTTTTCAAATCTTATTTCTGAAATAATATCACTAATTAATAGTGTATACCAACATTTTACACATAACATTTAATACCAAAAATAAACTTATGTTGTCATGCAGAATACCAATTTCTTATTTAATTTGACAAGATAGATTATCTTTTAATACTATATAATTTAAAGAAACCACAATTGTATTGCTAGCTATAAATGATTTTGCAAAGTACATAATTAAGATATATATAATTTACCAAATAATATAATAATTTAGAAATACACACCTCAATTAACAAAATAAATTAGCGAAACAATAACCAAGGTACATAAATTTATAAATCTTTAATTATCATGTATCAACTCAAAATTGAAATACAAGTTGTAAGCTAATCTATTAACATGATTTCATACACATTATCCAAATATTTATATTAATCATTCATCATACAAAATATACATATATTAAACTCATATATAAAATTTTGATGATAACATTATCATATAAGAATCATTTAAACATGATTAGCATTTAAAAGAAATCAACATACTTATATCCTAAGCTTTAAATATTTAAACTAGCAAATTCTTGGTCTTAAAATAATGCATAAAATATAAAGATGTAACAATTTTAATATTTCATATATAATTCCTAAAATCACAATATTATTCATATGATCACATATATTCATTTAGGTTAACATACTGAAAATAGATTTTAATTGCTTGTACAAAGAATTAACAATCATTGAACATGATTCACATATAAACAACAAATATACCTATAATTTAAACTTAGGGTATTTAACTAGAAATTCTAAATCTTAAAACGACACGTAAAATATAAAGGTTTGAGGTCATAAAATAATATCCGGTATAGTATTGGGTTCAACTTATAATTATAATAAAGTTTAGGGGTTATTCTACAGTTTCTATAAAGTCTGAAATCATATATTAAAATCTTGTAAAGTTTTGGGGGTTAAACTGCAACTTAAACTAATTTAAGGGGTTGAACTCAAATTAATAAAATTTGTAGGGACTAAAAAGCAATTAAGCAGAAGATCAAGACTTGTATCATAAATAAACAAAAGTAGGATATTGCAATTAAGTCCTTGGAACTAATTAAATTTTCAAAAGCATGTCCCTTTTCCCCCTCTTTTTTTTTCTCCAGCCGTTGCATCCCTCTCGGCCATCCCCTGCCGCACGGCCGCCGCCCCCTTGCCGGCGACAGCCTCGTCGCCGGCCTTCTCTCCACACGGCGCCGCCACTCACGGCGGTGCCTCTTCCTTCCCCCACCTTTCCTCTTTTCCAATTTTTACAGCATATACACAATATACAAATATATATATACACATGATACACACACATAAATACACACAAAACACACACAAAACACACCACGGCGGCCCGTGAGCGGCACCACCCTCTTCGTCTCCGCTCGGTGCCGCTCCGTGCGGTGGCACCTCCTCCCGTCTCTCCCTATTTCCCCCTCTTCTTCTTCCTTTCCTCTCCTCTGTTTTCTTCCCATCTTTTCCCCTGTTTTTTCTTCCCCATCCCAACAGCATACACTTTAAATATATATATATATATATGCACTTGCACTTATTCACATACATATACATCTAAAATCTCAAAATTGGGAAGAATTTGAAAGCAAATAAAATCTTTACCCTCTTGATTTGAAGATGAAATTGCTAAAGGATTTCTTCCCGTTTCTTTTCTACAGCACACAAAACATATATAATTTCACACATATATACACATATACATCTACACTTTGATTTGGGAATAAAGCTTGAAAGAAATTAAAATTGAAACATAAAGCAAGAAAATGAAATAAATTTTACCCTTCTTCACTATCTCTCTGCAAATGAAAATGTTTGATGATGAATGAGGAAGAAGAAAAATATCATCTTTTATCTTGTAGAAAGAAAAAGGCACGTGTGTGAAAAGGGAAAATATCTTCTCTCCAAACAAATCCAAAGCTTATCTATTACATACATAAAATAATATTATACATATATTTGCTTTAGATAATTTACTAAATATACATACATAACCTACACATATATATTACACACATACACATCTATATATATTAGATCAACATTAATAACATTAATTATAATAATAATAATAATACTACAACAACATAATTTATATACAAGTATTTACTAAGTACAATTTACGTAAATAATTTTATCACATAGAATCACATTTAGTGATCACGAATAAACTTAATAAATAAAAGCATTTACGACACAAACGAATAATCTTTGCATAAAAATCTAATATCATTTTTCCTCATTTAAATTTATCTATATCTTATCTTTTTACTTTTATCCATGATTGTCAAGTGAGTTGAGATCAAGCTCGGTTTCCTCCTTAAGCAATCCTGCAAAATACTTTAAAATCTCGAAAGAAACATCAGATCACCAAATACGTAGAAATCATTGAGTACCACATAATGCTTAAAAATCATGAAGCATAACGTAACACGTAAATCATAACTTTAAATAACATAAAAGTTCACTTCAAATCATTTTTCAATTTAAAAGGTAAAAGAAATTTTTGTAAAATATGAAATGCAGATTTTCTTGAAAACGGGGTGTTACAAAGGCGTCTGCCCTTCTTAGCACTAAATCTCCCACTCGAAACTACCTAGGCCGTACCTTCTTATCATATGCTGCCTTGACTTTGCTTTTGTACTTCTCAATTCGCAGACGTGCCAAGTCCCTCTCCTCTTCAACCATATCCAAGTACTCTGCCATCAGCTGCTCATTCTGAGTTTCCTCAAAAGACATGATCCTATGAGTTTCCATTCCAATTTCCGCCAGGATCGTTGCATTATCTCCAAAGACCAAGTTGAATGGAGCCACCTCTGTGGCTGTCCTTGGAGTAGTTCTGTACGTCCATAATACAGACTCCAACTCCTCTGCCCACCTGCTTTTAACCTTTTCTATTCGTGCTTTCAGACCTTTGAGTAATGTTCTATTGGTAACTTCAACTTGTCTGTTCGCTTGGGGGGTGTGCCACTGCTGCAAACCGCTGCTCTATCTTTATCTCCTCACACCATTTTCTAGTTTTCTGACCATTGAACTGGGTTCCATTGTTAGATACCAATACCCTTGGTACTTCGTACCTACAACAGACCTGCTTCCATAGAAACTTAATGACATTGTCTTCATCAATTTTTCTTAAAGGCTCTGCCTCGACCCACTTAGTGAAAAAGTCAATGGCCACTATAAAAAAAAAAATTGTCCTTTGGCCAGAGGAAGAGGTCCCACAAGGTCAATCCCCCATTTCGCGAAGGGACATGGTGCAAACATTATACCCAACTCCTCTGCAGGTACATGGATCAAAGGTCCATG
This sequence comes from Scutellaria baicalensis, assembly GCA_005771605.1. NCBI lineage: Eukaryota > Viridiplantae > Streptophyta > Magnoliopsida > Lamiales > Lamiaceae > Scutellaria > Scutellaria baicalensis. Next base: position 28,221,449 of record CM016728.1, read on the forward strand.
AATCTGGCAGCTGTGACATTTCTGCATATATGCCTTCGCATCTTAACCCATCGTGGGCCAGTAATACCCAGCCCTGAGTGCTTTCCTGACAACCGACCTGTATTCCGCATGATCCCCACCACAACCTTCATGTATCTCTTGAATGACATAATTTCCTTCTGCTGCACTGAGACACCTTAAATAGGCTTGTGTGAACGAGCGCCTATAAAGCTGCCCTTGGTTAACGCAATATTTCATTGCTATCTTTTTCTCCTTTTCTCACCAAATCTGACTTTGGATTGCTGTTTTCAACTGTTCGATGATTGGAGTTCTCCAGTCATCCTCTTCTGAGATCTCCCAGACTTCAGGACAGCTCGACTCTCTCTCTGCGATCAGCATAGTGACTTTCGTGGGCTGCAAAGAAGGATATAAACTAGCAATTTTCGCCAAATGGTCAGCTGTGATGTTCTCTGTCCTAGGAATTTGGCAGAGCTCAAATTTTTCAAAGGCCAACTTTACCTCCGTTACTTTATTCACATACCTCCCCAGGGCTTCTTTTTCACTTCGCATACCCCTTCCATCTGCTGGACCACAAGTTGTGAATCTGTAAACGCTTTTAATCTTGTTCCTCCCATTTCAGTCACCATTTTCATACCTCGTCAGAGTGCCTCGTATTCCGCTTCATTATTAGGCACAAGGAAGGCGAGTTTTATTGCAAATTGTATCTCCTGCCCATCTAGACAATAGATCTGGATCCCCACTCCGTATCCTTCCCTCGACGAAGATCCGTCTACATACATTCTCCAATCCTCCATCTCTGATGTATGAGCAGCTTCTTGTATGAAGTCTGCTAAGACCTGAGCTTTGATGGCCCTTCTTGGCTCAAATTCAATCTCATAAGCCCCAAGCTCTACTGCCCATCTGATCATCCTTCCAGAAGTGTTCATTTTTCCTAACACTTGTCCAAGAGGATAATTAGTCCTCACAACCACCTTATGAGACAGAAAGTATGGGCGCAGCTGTCGAACAGTGGTTATTACAGCCAGCCATGCCTTCTCAACCTCTGCATATCTCACCTCTGGGCCTTGCAGAATTCGACTCATATAGTAGATCGGCTTTTGTTGTGTCCCCTACTCTTTTATCAATATTGAACTAACCGCCACTTCTCCTACAGAAATGTATACATACAAAGTTTCATCTCTATCCGGCTTGGTCAGTAATGGTAAACCTACCAGATAAGTCTTCAGTTCTTCAAAAGCTTGAGCACATTCATCTGTCCAGACGAATTGGCATCCTTTCCTTAAGATTCTGAAGAATGGATAACTTTTATCTGCATCTTTAGATACGAACCGACTAAGAGCTGTCACCCTTCCCAACAATTGCTGTAGCTCCTTGGTATTACGTGGGGCTTCCATATCCACTATAGCTTTGACCTTGGATAGATTAACCTCAATTCCGTTCTTAATAACCATGGAACCCAAGAACTTGCCAAAGCTGACCCCAAAGCAGCACTTATCAGGGTTTAACTTCATTCCACTATTTCGTATCACCTTAAAGGATTCCTTCAAATCTTAAACATGATCTTCTGCTAATATGCTTTTTACTAGCATGTCATCCACATACACTTCCATGTTCTTGCCCAGCAACGGCCCAAATAATTTATCCACCATCCTCTGATAAGTGGCTCCTGCATTCTTCAACCCAAATGGCATCCGAACATAGTCGAAAGTCCCTGCAGAGGTGACGAAGCAGACCTTAAGCACATCTGCTGGATATAATTTTATTTGGTGATACCCTTGATAAGCATCCATCATACTAAGCCTCTCGCATCCAGACCTGGAATCAGCAAGTTGATCAATGCGGGGCAGAGGATAGTGATCCTTAGGGCAAGCTTTGTTAAGGTCTCTGAAGTCTATACACATTCTCCACTTCTTTTCTCCTTTAGGGACTAACACCGCATTAGATAGCCACATCAGAAATTGGATCGGGACCGCATGTCCCAAGCTTAGGAGTTTTTCTACTTCTTTGTGGATAATCACATCTTTTTCTTCCCCAAAGCATCTTAATTTTTGCTTCACAGGTTTGACAGATGAGTCCTCATTTAATTTGTGTACAACAATGTTGGGATCAATGCCCATCATATCCTTGGCAGAGAATGCAAATAGGTCTGCATTACTTCGGAGGCAATGAACCATCCCCTCCCTTTCTTCCATTGTCATTTTACTTCCAATTTTAGTACGGAAACGTTCTTTGCCCTCAGACAGTTCAATCTGGATCAGTTCCTCTTCACATACCATCTTTCCATATTCAACTCCTGGGTCTCGCTCCTCCCGGATTCTTTTACCACTTATTTCTTGCATGCTAGCATCGCTCGTAGTCAACAGAGCTAGCTTATCCGCAGACCTAACTGCTTCCAAATAACATTTTCTGGAGTTCACCTAGTTACCACTGACTTCTCCTACTCCTCCCGAGGCGGGGAATTTTATTTTCATGTGGTATGTAGATACAATAGCCTTTAATTCGTTCAAGATAGGTCTGCTGAAGATGATGTTATAAGCAGAGGGAGCATCCACTACTAGAAAATCAACCATCAAGATTTTTTGCCAGGGTTGGGTCCCCAATACTACTTGCAGGCTGACGACCACTCCTATACGACATACAGAGCTGACCACTCCTCCTGTAAAACCATACAGAGCTGTTGTCACAGGGCGTATAGGCGTGTTCAAATTCAATTTTGGCCAGGCAATCATGAAAAATGATGTCTACCGAGCTCCCTGTGTCCACAAAGATCCTAGCCACATCATATCCTCCCACCTCTGCCATGATCACCAACGCGTCCGAGTGCGGTCGTAATATTGTCTTCTCATCTGCAGGCCCAAATGAGATATCAGGCCCCCCGCTTAACTCTCCCACCTCTGCCACAAGAGTAAGATGCCAGTTCTGAGCGCGTCTCAAGGAAGTCTTTCTTGCCCTGTTCGAGTTTCCCTCTCCCAGACCTCCTATTATCATCTAGATAAACCCACGTTTTGGAGGAGGGGGTAACTCCTCTTCCTGCTCCCTCTTCTGTTTCCCTTTTAGATTGTTTCATCCCACCTCCTCTTGTCCTTCTCTGTTTTTTTCAAATCTGTTTCCATTGTGATCCATGAACTCGTCTAAAGCTCCTAATCGAACCAATCTCTCAATTTCATTCTGTAGTTGTCTACATTCATTTGTATCATGTTCATAATCATTATGGAAGACACAGAAGTACTTCCCTTTAGATCTCTGGGGCGTACTAGATCTGTTCATGGGGAATCTGAAGAAGACCACTCTCTCAGTTAATTGCAATATCTGAGCAGCTGACGTCCTTAAAGGGGTATATCGTTGAAATTTCTCCCACCCTAAGTCTCCTCGACGTTCACCAGCTGCTCTTGGTAGGGCTGGAGGGGCCCTCCTCTGTACCTTCTTCTCTCGAGAGCTGACTCTTTCTCCTTGCTTAGCCTTACTTATATCCTCCAAATTGATAAACTTATCAGCTCTGGATAAAATTTCATCAAAAGTCTTGGCTGGCTTCTTTGCAATTAAGCGGAATAGATCCCCTTCTTTAAGCCCTTGCACTATAGCATTGATTTTCACTTCTGGGGTAGTTGAGGGCACTTCCAGAGCTGCCATGCTGAACCTCTTTATATAAGATCTCAACGGTTCACTTTCTCCCTGCTTCAAGCTAAATAAAAATTGGGTTGTTCGCTGCTACCTCCTTGCACTCGCAAATTGATACAAGAAAGAGTAACTGGAATCCATAAATGAGCCAATGCTGCCAAGTTTCAACTGTCCAAACCATTGTTGTGCTGACTTAGTCAGGGTAGTGAGGAATACCCTACATTTGACTCCATCTGAGTACTGATGTAAGAGAGCTGCATTTTCAAAACGCAATAAATGGTCATATGGGTCTGAAGTCCGATCATACTCAAACGAGAGTGGGCGGAAGCTCTGAGGCAACTCATCTTCCAGAACCCTTGGTGTGAACGGGGTTCCATCTGGTATTCTCAGCTGATTCCCTCCATCCATCTGTTGCTTCAAAGACTTCATCTCCCTTTGTATTTCTTCCATCTTTCTCAACAACTGATGTTCCCTCACCCCGATTTCTCCTTCTTGAGGAAAAGAGTCTCTGTGTGCTACTTCTTCCCGAGTTGATGTAGCCCTTCTTTGGACTCTATTCTCCAGTTCCCTTCTCCTCACATCTTCTTGACTTTCCCCCCTCCCTCGTCTTCTCTCCACATCTCCGGTTGTAGCAGTTGTACCAGCAGGGAGGGCAGCTTGTAACGCCTTGCTTACTGCTGAATGGATAAGCAATTCCAGTTGAGCAAGAGTAAGGCTTACTTTCTCCGGGGTTCCTTCGTTGCTTCCTTCTCCTCTTCCTTCCTTGACCTCCTCTTCCTCCCGATGGGGTATATCACCCGCTCCTACCTCCATATCTCTCTCCTCCAACTCTTCCTCCTCCTCTTCATCAAACTGCCTTCTCAAGTTCCTAGCTATGGCTCGGTCACCTCCTTCCATAACTCTCTCTATCTCCTATGCTCCACTTATGATTTACCCATGTTCTCCTTCCAAAGTGTAGAAAGCTTTTGACAAGAAAAAAGGAAAGGATGCTCACTTACCTTCCTTTTTCGGTTTCCCACATACGACGCCAATTTGTAAGAGTGTGATTGTTGTTCCCCTTTCTTTAACATATGGTGATATATATCATATATTCCTATAAGTGGGCTTTTTCCTTTTTAAAATGGGCCCGTGCCTCTTTAGGAATTAATATGGGCCAGTAGATCTTTAAATTGAGTCAAACCCTTCCTTTCCTAATCGGGCCTTTTCCCATTAATCAGGAGCCCATAAGATGAACCCAATCCTTAGCTCATATCATATACATATATACAAAATTTAACAATAAATTAAATTGTTCATGTTTGATACATCATTCACTTTATTGGTTCATTATTAGAATAGTCATGATCTGTGACTCAATCTCTATACAGTAAACTTCTACATAATACGGGTTATATACATTTTAGTTATGTATCATAAATTGTTTAAATAAAATAAATAATTATGTAACAAAGGTGTTAATCCTATGTACTAATGTTTGAAATGTCAGGTTATCTTAGAAATTAAAAGTTACAATATACTTATTTTTTATAATCAATATAACTTTTTAAAATATAAATGATATATACATATATACATAAAAACAAGAAATTGCCCTAATTTTATTTGAATTCCAAAATTTCATCATTATGCAACAATTAATCTAATACATATGGAATATCTTTTGTGGTACTATATTTCACTCTCATATTCAATGGTGCAATTTTTTAATAGATGTGGAATACGTAATTTTATCAAATTATTTTCATTATGTCAAAAGTATATAAGCAAATTATAAAATATTCTATAATCAACCTTATTTCTCAATTCATTCTCATTTGATCTGTAAGTCATGATGTTTACATAATATAATGATGAGTAAGTCTCTTGTGCATCAGGTGCATGGATCTTAGATCCATGCACCCGGGTCGGATCCGGGTAATCCGACCCGCTTCTTTTTTTTTTTTTCGCGCTAGCTTGTTTTTCAATTTTAGTCATGACTTTTAGTTATGTGTAAGAATACCTTTATGTAATGTGTAAGAATACCTTTAGGTTACATTAAGGATACCATTATGCCCAGATTTCATACATTTACGTTAAGTTAGACATACTTTTAGGTTATGTTAAGAATACCTTTAGGTAATGTATAAAGATACCTTTAGGTTATGTTAAGGATACCTTTATGCCCAAATTTCATACATTTAATTTACGTCAGGCATACCTTTATGTTATGTTAAGGATACTTTTATGTTATGTTAGAGATACCTTATCCATAAGTTAGTTGTGTTACACATTTTGCATACAAAGGTATCTCTAACATAACATAAAAGTATTCTTAACATAACCTAAAGGTATCCTTAATATAATGTAAATGTATGTGATCTGGAATGAATTCAAAGGGTATCAAATCAGGATTTCAAAGGAACCTAGAATCACGATTTCAAAGGTATCTTTAACATCACCTAAAGGTATTCTTAACATAACCTAAAAGTATGCTTAATATAATCAAAAGGTATTCTTAAAATAATTAAAGGTATCCTTAACATAACCTAAAGGTATGCTTAACATAACTAAAAGGTATTCTTAACATAACATGGTATGTAACCTGGAATCACGATTTCAAAGGTATCCTTAACATCACCTAAAGGTATTCTTAACATAACCTAAAGGTATGCTTAATATAACCAAAAGGTATTCTTAACATAACTAAAGGTATCCTTAACATAACCTAAAGGTATGCTTAACACAACTAAAAGGTATTCTTAACATAATGTGGCATGTAACCTGGAATCAGGATTTCAAAGGTATTCTTAACATAACTGAAAGGTATCCTTACCATAACTTAAAGGTATCCTTAACATAACTGAAAGGTATCCCTGAAAGGTATCCTTACCATAACTTAAAGGTATCCTTAACATAACTGAAAGGTATCCTTAACGTAACCTAAAGGTGCGCATCCGCCCAGGCGCGTGGGAGCGCGTCAGACGCGCGTGGAAGCGCGTACACGTGCGGGTCGGGTCGGGTGCATGGATCTAGGATCCATGCACCTGATGCATAAAAGTTTTTGTCTATAATGATTATCCTGTTTTGATAATATTATTCAATAACATCAGTTAATTTCTATAATTAAGCGCATGATTAGTAAATTTGCTATAATAAATAAGTTATTAATTATTATCTATTTTACATAGTTTTATGATTATCCTAATACTTGATAATTATTCCACAAAATCAGTTAATTTCTATAATTAAGCATAAATAATTTTTTTAATATAATAAGTTAAATATTTATTAATATAAATTTTTTATTTCTATTTTACATAATATTATGATTATCCTATGTTTAATGGTTATTTCATAAAATCAGTTAATTTCTATATATAATTAAGCATACATAAATTTATTATTATAAATAAGTTAATTATTTATTATTATAAATAAGTTAACTATTTATTATTATGAATTGTTAATTTATATTTAACATAATATTATGTTTATACTATATTTGATAATTATTCCATAAAATTAGTTAATTTCTATAATTAAGCATAAATAAATTTATTATTATAAATATATTAACTATTTGTTATAAATTTTTAATTTCTATATTCGTTATGAAACTTTGAAAAAGAAGTATTATATATCAATTTTTTTAGGACAATATTGCATCCCAAATCCATCATTTATGTGATTTCAATATTAATATTATCACCTATTAATACTTCGTTTCTCGCTATTGTGTTTTTCTAGGTCTACCTTTTTAGGTCTATCTTATAAAAATAAACTTATATATAAGGATTTTTTTCATATTTATAAAAATGAAATGTAAATCAATATTATTTGATCATAGAATACAAATTTTTTTCTCCACATTAAATAAAGTAAGTTGTATTTATTGATGATTATATTTTTTATTCCTTAGAATAATTATTTCACCTTTGAGGGGGTCACTCTTCTAAAGATGAAGTGTCAACCCTTGAAAAAATCTATAATAAGGCTCTTGATGTTGTTTAATTAAGTGTGAGGAAAAGTAATAAATGAAAAAACAATTGAATGATGAAACTTCAGCTTCTATCCACAAGAAGAAGGTGAAGGTTGTTGTTGAGGAAAAAAAAAAAAAAGATTGAATGTGAATAAAGTTAATTTGAGGATTTTTATTTTTCATGCATAATATTTGGATAATGTTTTGAACCACAATGTTCTCATGTAAGTTTTTTTTTTCTTTTTCCTTTTGTATGATTATTGATGTGGTCGAACTGACCACATTCGAACTATCCTGAAAAACTGATTGACTTCAGGGATAATTAATGCGAACAGGAGAGAGAAGCAGGAAGAACATTTTGACCGAACAAAGAAGGTTGAGCGAACTGATCAAACTCACAGGCTAGAATGTCGAACTGTATAGGGTGAAATGTCGAACTAGATCCAGATGAACTAATTCAAATTTGAAACAACTGCCACGATCGCGAGAATCTCGCCACCTCCCACTTTTGTAGGAGAAATCCTAACTACCACGTTTTTCCAGGGAGTATTTATAAACCCTTATTTTCCTATTTCACACACACAATCATACAGAGCAATTACTAAGCACAAAAAGCAATACCAACGTTTTTCCCAAATTACTGACTTGAGCGTCGGAGTCTCTTCACCGGGAAAAACCCCCGGTGTTTTTTCGTTTTTGCAGGTCTTTCGTATCGGAGAATTCCAATCGGCATCGGAGAATTTCAATTGATACCGGAAAAAGAGAAGATCGAAAAAGGACAAATCAATTGGTGCCGTCTGTGGGAATCCTTTTTTTTTTGTACCTTTGAGTATCTAAGACGCTGAGGAATTGTGAAGATGGTGAATACCAGAGGATCTCGAAGGAGGGTGGACGAAGGAGCACAATCCGTGCGACAAGATGAGGATCAGAACTCTGCACCGGCGAATACTCCCGGCACTGTCACTTTGACACCGGAGGAACTTTCAACCTTGATAGAGGCCGCTGTCCAGAAGGCTCTAGGCAAACAAAGGGCCGAATCACAGCAAGGCAACACTGAAACTCATGCTCGGAAAGAGGAAGAAGGTGACAAGTCTCGGATGGATGAGCAAGGAAGTCAATCCGATCACCCCCGTGGCCAAAAACGGGTACATGCCGAATTGTTTGAGAAGGTGGATGATCTCAGAAAGGAGTTGAGAGAGGTGCAGAAGACTGTTCGGCGTATTCCTCGAAGTTCCAGGGGAAATCCTTTTTCTGAAGAGGTCATGGAGGATGAACTACCAGCCTCCTTTCGGCCGGTGAATTTCGATTATGATGGTACCACTGATCCGTGGGAACATCTATGTATGTTTGAGAATACCGTTCTGCTACATCGGTATTCGGATGGCATTAAATGTAGGGTGTTCGCAACTACCCTCACTAAGTCCGCTCAGACATGGTTCAGTCAGTTGAGCGACGGGATGATTCACAACTTCGAACAGCTGTCGGAGTTGTTTTTGCATCAGTTCGCCAGTTCGAGGAGGCAGAGGCGATCTACTCAAACCCTGTTCGGTGTAAAACAGAAAGGGGATGAGACCTTGAGGAACTATGTCAAACGTTTTACAGCTGCTACTTTGGAAGCTCCCGAAGCTTCGGACGATTTGGTCGTTAGTGCTTTCATCCAAGGATTGAAGAAAGGTGATCTCCATACTTCGCTGGTTAAGAAAACACCCAGCAATTTTGATGACTTGTTACAGAGGTCCACCAAATACATCAACTTGGAAGAAGCAGTTCGAATGAAGAAAGGGGAGAGTTCGAGTCGAATGAGCCGGTCGCAACAGGAGCAAGAGGGAGCTCGAAAGAGAGACGGAGGGGAACAGCGAGCAAGATTTGCTCCACCCCCCTTGAAAGAGAATCATACAGGGCGGAGGTATGAACAATACACGCCCATGACTATGCCGCCCGGACAAGTACTGATGGAGATATGGAACCTGCCCCAACTGAAATGGCCATCGACTTGGAGTCCTAATCCGAAGAAACCATCTACCTTCGGTAACGGTAAATTGTGTCGATTTCATAATGAATATGGGCATGGAACTGATGAATGTTTGCATCTGCGAGATGAACTGGAAAGATTGATCAGGGAAAACAAATTGGCTTGTTTCGTCCGTCGAACTCGGTCGAACCGCGAACAGAGGAATGACCAGGAAGAGCTGAGACAAGACAGAAGGCAAGAACAGCATGAACTACCTCCGCCTCCACCTCCCCCAGCATGAGCTAGACCCGAACGGGAAGAAAGGCCCACTATTCACATGATCATGGGTGGGCCAACAGATGGAGATTCTAATAGAGCTCGAAAGGTAAGACTTAATTCTGTCAAGCAGGAACAGAATACGGTTCACTCGATTTTCGAGGAAGTAGCGACCGAGTTCGGAGTTCGTGACCGTGTTGCCATTCAAAGCCCCCAGTTCGATGCTATGGTGATCGTCGCTGAGATAGGAGGCTTTAATATCGAGCGTGTATTTGTGGATACGGGAAGCTCGGTGGATATCATGTTCATGGATTGTTTCAAGAAAATGAGATCAACAGTGGAGGTAAAATCTGTAGAAACTTCACTCTATGGTTTTGCAGGAGAATCTGTAACAGTGTACGGAAAAATCCAGCTACCTATGGTGCTGGGAGATGGGGAATGGAGGCAGAACAAAACCATGACTTTCCTTATAGTGGATGCACCTTCTCAATACAATGTGATTTTAGGCCGTCCTTCTTTGAGTTCGTATGCGGCTGTTATTTCACCTGCCCATTTGATGATGAAGTTCCCGGTGGAGAATGAGGAAGGGCGAGTGGTAGGAGTAGGAGTTGTTCATGGTGATCAACAAACAGCCCGACGTTGTTATGTAGTTGCAGTCCGACAATCTGAGTCTCGCAAGCGCCATAGCGAACAGAGAGACGATGTTGATCGAGGAAGGGATAAAAGTTTGAAAAAAGGTGATGATACAAAGACTGTGGAATTCGAAGAGGGCGAACTAATGAGTGTGGAGTTAATCCCGGAGCTGCCTGGACATTCAGTTCGTCTCGGAAGTCAATTATCGGAACAGGTTAGAGGAGAAATCGTGGCTGCTCTCCAGGATAATGTGGACTTGTTCGCCTGGAAACCTGAAGATATGAAGGGTATAAACCCAGAAGTAGCTGTTCACAAGTTGAATATCAAGCCAGATGTTCGACCAGTTAAACAGAAACTAAGGCATTTCGGGGAACAGCAGAATAAAATTATCAAGGAAGAGATCGAGAAACTGCTAGAGATTGGACACATTGAAGAAATCCAGTATCCTCGGTGGCTGGTTAATGTCGTGCTAGTCCCAAAGCCAGGGAACAAGTGGCGAATGTGTATTGATTTCCGGGATCTAAATAAAGCTTGCCCCAAGGATCATTATCCTCTCCCGCGGATCAATAAACTAGTTGATTCCACGGCGGGATGCGAACTGCTCAGTATGATGGATGCAGCACAAGGATACCACCAAATCAGGCTACATCCAGAAGATAAACCTAATGTGGCCTTTATTACTTCGTCAGGTACGTATTGCTATACAGTTATGCCATTTGGCCTGAAAAACGCAGGAGCTACTTATTAGCGAATGGTAGACGAACTGTTTAAACATCAATTGGGGCGCAACATCAAAGCATATGTCGATGATATGTTGGTGAAAAGCATACTGGCGAACACCCACGCCGAGGATTTGAGAGAAACTATGGCGACAATTCGAAAGCACGGGATGCGATTAAACCCAGCCAAGTGTTCGTTCGGGGTGAAAGCGGGGAAGTTTCTAGGATATATGGTGACGAACAGAGGGATAGAGGTCAACCCTAGCAAAGTCCGAGCTATACAAGGAATGACGCCTCCTCGAACCATCAAAGAGGTACAAACATTAACTGGCCGCATTGTCGCTTTGAGCAGGTTTATATCCAGGTTGGCGGACAGGGGTTTACCTTTCTTCAAAATTTTGAGAAAGAATGATCGGTTTAGTTGGGATGCGAACTGTCAGAAGGCATTTGAAGACTTGAAGGCGTTTCTCCTCACACTTTCTTTGTTGAAACAGCCTATTAAAGGAAGTGCGATGGTCGTATATTTGGTAGTCGGAGAGGAATCTGTTAGTTCGGTACTCGTCCACGAAGAAGGTAGGGATCAGTTCCCAGTATACTTTGTTAGTAAAGTTCTGCATGGGGCAGAAATCCGCTACACAGAGGTGGAGAAGGTCGCTTATGCCTTAGTCATTACGGCAAGAAGGCTAAGACCCTACTTTTTGGGTTATGAGATCATGGTTCGAACTAATCATCCGCTGAGTGTGGTGTTGGGAAAACCGGACACATCAGGCAGACTAGTAAAGTGGGCAGTCGAACTGGGACAGTTCGATTTGAAGTATAAGCCGCGAACAGCTATAAAAGGTCAAGCATTGGCGGATTTCATTCAGGAAACGACCAGGCTACAAGACAAGAAAGAATGGGAAGTATTTGTAGATGGATCGGCATCCCGCCAGGGCGCAGGAGCGGGGATATTATTGATCAGCCCTGAAAAAGACGAGTTAGAATTTGCCATAAAATTCCAATTTAAGGCGTCTAACAATGAGGCAGAATATGAAGCTTTTTTGCAGGGATTGAAAATAGCCGAACAGGCTGGAGCTCGAGATCTGATAGTTAAATCAGATTCGCAATTGGTAACACAACAACTCCGAAACCAATGTGAATTTAAAGAAGATCGTATGATTTCTTACGTTCAAAAAGTAAGAGAGATGGAGAAACGATTTGAAAAACTTCAGATCGAACAGATACCTCAGAATGAGAATCAAAAAGTGGATTATCTAGCCAAGATTGGGAGTTCGTTACAGGACTGTTCGAAGAGAAGTATTACAGTTATGGGAGTAGGAAAGGAAAGCGAGGTGATGAATATCGATCTGGCCGAGCATGATTGGAGAACTCCTTTTTTGAGTTTTTTAGGAGGAATAAGAGATGGGCTAGCAAAAGACCTTGAGAAGTTGGAGAAACAAGCTCGATTCTACTATATTCTTGATGGGGTGTTGTATCGAAAAACTTTCCTACCGACAGATGCAAGATGTTTATCCCCAGAAGAAGGAATCAAAGTCTTGAAAGAAGCGCACGAAGGTGGATGTGCCGAACATGCGGGAGCTCGAGCACTTGCTCGAAAGGTCGCACGAGCTGGTTTCTATTGGCCTACAATGAAGAATGATGCTGAAGAGTTAGTTCGGAAGTGCAATTCCTGTCAAAAACATGGATGGAGAATCCACACTCCAGCAACAGATATGCTTACAGTATGTTCGCCCTGTCCTTTTGCTAGATGGGGTATTGACATTGTTGGTCCGCTCGTCAAAACCAGAGGAAACAAACAGTTCTTGGTGGTGGCCGTGGACTACTTCACTAAATGGGTTGAGGCAGAACCCTTGGTCAAGATAGCCGAGCCCGATATGATTCATTTTATATGGAAGAGTATTTGCTGCAGGTTCGGCTTATCCCGGATTTTGGTATCAGATAACGGAGCTCAGTTCCGAGGCAAAAAGATCACAGGATGGTGTAAAGAGATGAAAATTTTACAAGTATTTACTACAGTAGGCTCATCCTCAGGCAAATGGGCAAGTCGAAGTGGTTAACCGAATCATACTAGATGGGCTGAAGAAACGACTTGAATGTGAGAAATCGAACTGGGTGGACGAACTTCCATCAGTCTTGTGGGCATATCGAACTGCATCTAGATCGACTACGGGAGAGACTCCTTTCAGTTTGGCATTTGGAATGGAAGCAGTGGTCCCAGCTGAAATTCAAGGAGAAGCTCTACGAATCACTAACTTTGATCCGCAGCAAAATAAAGAATTGATTCGAACTGATTTGTTATTTCTGGAGGAAATCAGAGACGAAGCCAGAGTTCACCATGAGTTATACAAGAGACGTATTCAGGCGGCCTTCAACAGGAAGGTTCGAAAGAGAGAATTCCAAGTAGGGGATTTGGTTTTAAGGCAGTCTGATGCCTTGCTGGAGATCGGAAAATTAGATGCCATTTGGGAAGGACCGTATACTGTTACAAGAGTTTTACCAGGTGGATCTTATGAGCTCGCCGATGAACGAGGAAAGGAACTGCCTAGACCTTGGCACATCAACCACTTGAAGAAATTTTATACTTGAAGTATCAAATCCCAGTATGTTGTTTTTTACTTTAAAGTTGTTATTGCTTTTATGAATAAGAGATATTTTCATACTCCGTGGATGTAGGTTGATTTGACCGAACCACGTTAAATCCTTGAGTCTTTCCTTGTTGATTTACATATATTTCTGAACATATCTGTTAAAATCATATTGTGGAGCGAACTTAAAGTTCCCTCGGAACTCACTGATTAAGCATACCAAAGAAGTTCCCTCGGAACTCATTGATTAAGCATACTGAAGAAGTTCCCTCGGAACTCATTGATTAAGCATGCTGAAGAAGTTCCCTCGGAACTCATTGATTAAGCATACTATGAAAGTTCCCTCGGAACTCGTTGAATAAGCGCGAATTGAAGAAGTCTCTTTGGGACTTAATGACTAAGCGAGTTGCAGGAGTTCCCTCCGAACTCGATGAGTAAACGAAGTGAAGTGAAGAAGTTCTATCGAACTCAATGATTGAAACAAATTGAAGAGGTTCTATCGAACTTAATGATTAAGCGAAGTAAAAGAGCCTCTTCGGAGTTCGATGAGTAAGTATTTAAAAAATACAAGTACTTAGAAAAAATTCATTCTTGATATTTTATGGCTAAGTACTTAGAAAAGAATTCGTTCGAAGTTCTGCGATTAAAGGAATAGAAAAACACTGAAGTATGCGAACTATTTGATTCCAAATCGATTCATTACAAAATACAAGTCAAAAACTTTAAAAAAGAACAAATACAAGTATTACAAAGACTAAGAGTTATCAGGAGAGGATTCAGGAGTAAGTTGGACCGCAGTTGGATGAAGAGGATCGAACATATCCTCTGGCAGATCCGCAGTTGGGCTTGAAGAGGGATCGGCAAGAGCTGGATGAGACGAACTCGGACCAGGATTATCGAGCTGGTTGTCGGGAAGAACTTCCTTTACCGCTTCTTCCAAGCAGCCCGACAACCACTTCGCATCGACGTCGTCGTCCGGATTCCCACGCCAGCCAGGAGGAATAGAGTGAGTCTGCATCACCTTCTGGCCCAGTTCGTTCACATCGAACTGGAACGCCTCTCCTACTTCCTCCTGGCAAAGTCGGACTCCCTCTTTGAAATATGTTATGGCCATGGGAGCTGCCTTCGACAGGAAAAGGACGGAGTCCCACAGACGAGCTATGAGCCTTTCTCGGAAAGACTCAGATATCAGCTCCATCTCCGGGCTCCGAGCGAACTGGTAAAAGCCTTCCCTATACATGGCTCTTCCAAATCCGGCTCGGGAACTCTCTTCCTCTTCGAGTCTCGCCTTCAACTCCTTGTTCTCCTCTTCCAGCCTCCGAATTTCGGCGTGCGCATCCGAAAGAGCGGACTGCTTCTCCATGGCGAACTTCTCTTTAGCCAGCAGCAGCTCTTCCCTTCTGGCCACCTCGGAGCGAGCGAGTGCCAACTCCATCTCCCTTTCCTCCAGCTTGGCGGACAAGTTTTCGGCTTTGTCGGCATGAAGGCTCAGATCGCTCTCCAAAGTCTTCTTCTCCTGGAGGGTGTCCCTTAGACGATCTCGACGACGGAAGGCCTTTTGGCCCATGGCTTCGAAATACTTGACAGCATTGGACACCCGCGAGATGTTGACCTTGAACTCTTTGATCTCGCGATCCTCCTCCGCAGCCTTCTTGCCCGGAACAATCGCCCCCTCCTGATCGGGCTCTATCTCAGTTCGCCCCGCATCAGCCGAGGTGTCCCCCTCAGTTCGCTGTTTTTTGGCTGACCTTTGCGAACCGGAAGGTGCTTTTTTCTTCCGTCGAAGAGGGATCGTAGCTTCGACCCCCTCTTCGGTCATTTCTGTAGCAGGGTCGGCAACATCTACGACCTGGGCTACTGGCGGCGAAGCGGAGGCACGAGCAACGGCAGCAACCGAAGGAGATGCAGCAGAGGTACTGCCTCCCTTGGCCAGGTCGGGGCTACTTCGCGGCGCCAGTTCGCTCAGGCGCCTCTCTTCCTTTTCGCGGAAGGCCGCCGCTTGCCTGCTGTTCACTGCTTCATCCGCTGGAGAAAAAACAGGCTTCTGGGCCTTCGGGACTGCTGGGTCAAGGATGAAAAACTTATTCATCGCTTTATCTGCAACATAATAAAGTAAGTGGTCAGTATATACACGGTTCAATAAGTTTGAAAAAAGATAACGAGAAATGAAAGGAAATTTTTAAGCAACCTAAATCGAACGAACGAGGAACTGGAGTGTTCGGATAAAACCCCCAGAAAGCTAACAATCGTTCGCATGAACTCATGCGAACTATGTCGAACTGCCCTCTCCGAAAAAGCCTGTCCAAAGATGCAAGTTCGAAGTCTCTGGGAGGAGCAGGCTCAGTTTGGTTCGAACTCTCGGCCCAGGGGATAACTCGGAAAGGTCTATTAGTGGGGACACGAATAAAAAAATAATATTTTTCCCAGGAGCTGATTTTATCATCTCCTGAGGATAAAAATTGAGCCCGTTTATTTCCACTTCGAGGGCTCAGATAGAAGCGGAAGGGGTTAGTTTTTTTTAGTACAAAACAGGAACGGAATCGATCGGAGGTCGGCTCGACTCCCATCCACTTGCACACCATATAAAATGCTACGATGTAGCTTATGGAGTTCGGGTGCAACTGGTTAGGACACACCCCGAATGCCGAACCGATTTCGAGAAGGAAGGGGTGGATAGGAGGAACTAAACCTACAGTCACATGTCTCAAAAACCATGTGTGGCAGCCAGCGGGAGCCCGATGAGGACGCTCATCAGGCTGGGAATAACTATAGAATAGCCCGCCACTGTCATCAGCGAACTTAAAAGAATAGTATGAGTAGGGGTAGCTTTAGTAGCAGAAAAAAACATTTTCAATAGTTCTCTTGCGAGATCGTTTTGGGGGAGAAGAAAGGATCTGACGGCCAGAGGAAGAAGCCTTCGGGACTGGCGAATCAGAAGTAGATTGCAAGGGAAACTCCTCGAAACCCTCTTCGGATTCGCTTTCATCCCTCAGGTTGATCAAGAAAGGGGAAGAAGCCATTTCAAAAATAAGAACGGAGAAGAGAGAAAGAAACGAAAGGGTACCTGGATCTGTTTCTGAAACTTGGGAAATCACAGGAGAAGGTTTCTTGCTTATAAGGAAAGAGTAGTTTTTTTTTTCAGAAGAGTTTTATGAAAAAGAAGAGGGGGTATATATAGGGAGAAGTTTTTTGGTTTTGGGGGGAAAAGGCGAAAGGTCACGAGATCTCAGCCGTCGGATGCAGTTCGATCCAACATTGAAGGTGAAAAGTCGTGGATCTAGCCGTTGGATGCAGATCGATCCAACGGCGAGTATGAAGGGATGCATCGAACCAGCGGAGACAATCTCAGCCGTTGGATGCAGTTCGATCCAACGGCGAAGGCGAAGAGGCGCCTGGGGATTTATAAAAGCTGACAAGTTAGATCTTTGCCGTTAGATGCAGTTCGATTCAACGGTGAAGATGAAAAGACGCCTCGGGGATGGAGGAAAACGTCACAGGCAGATGATTGATGGGACGCGATGCTTCTCAAAGAAGCGTCATAACTGGCAAGCGCGAACTGCGTCAGTGCGTGAACACACGCACTCCGAAAGGGGGGAGTACTGATGTGGTCGAACTGACCACATTCGAACTATCCTGAAAAACTGATCGACTTCAGGGATAATTAATGCGAACAGGAGAGAGAAGCATGAAGAACATTTTGACCGAACAAAGAAGGTTGAGCGAACTGATCAAACTCACAGGCTAGAATGTCGAACTGTATAGGGTGAAATGTCGAACTAGATCCAGACGAACTAATTCAAATTTGAAATAACTGCCACGATCGCGAGAATCTCACCACCTCCCACTTTTGTAGGAGAAATCCTAACTACCACGTTTTTCCAAGGAGTATTTATAAACCCTTATTTTCCTATTTCACACACACAATCATACAGAGCAATTACTAAGCACAAAAAGCAATACCAACGTTTTTCCCAGATTACTGACTTGAGCGTCGGAGTCTCTTCACCGGGAAAAACCCCCGGTGTTTTTTCGTTTTTACAGGTCTTTCGTATCGGAGAATTCCAATCGGCATCGGAGAATTTCAATTGATACCGGAAAAAGAGAAGATCGAAAAAGGACAAATCAATTATATATTTTTATCATTTATAAAAAGGGTTAAAAGCATGTTGGCCTTAATGTTATAATTAATAATTAAAAGACAAAATATTACATCATTTGTATACCATTAATATGCATATATTGTTATTTAAAGTGTATTGTTACCCGCATTTCATTTAAATTTAAATCCTTTATTGTCATAAGTATATTTTTTATGAATTATGTATATATGTATTATTTTTATATAATTTTTTTTATGACTATGAGTATATATATTTATATAACTCTAAATTGATCTATTATTAATAAATTAACTTTCACTACTAGAAATCACTCAAATTCTAACGGAACAATTACGTTGGAATTTTGTGAAATACCGTTGGAATTTTGTAAAATTCTGTTGGAATTCTTCATTCCAACGGAAGTGGACCGTCGGAAAAATGGGCGTTGGAATTTAAATTCCGACGAAAATTCCAACGGGAAAACGATTCCAACGGAACATTCCAACGGTACTTTTCCGTTGGAATATACAATCACAAAAAAAATTCCAACATTATTCCAACGGAATTTCCAACGGCGTTGAATTCCGTTGGAAATTCCGTTGGAAATTCTATTGGAAATTATAAAAATTCCAACGGAATTTCCAACAGCATTGAATTCCGTTGGAAATTCTGTTGGAAATTCCAACGGTTATTATTTCCGTTGGAATTTCTGTTGAAATTTGATTGTTTTCTAGTAGTGTTTCTGTGTGTATTGGATATTGAAGTATCGTTATATAGGTTATATATAATATATTTCTTTTGACTTTAATTAATAGGCTCCCTTTAATAAGTTAACTTGAGGTAATAAGTTGAATTTGTTGTAGGCTATATAAATTTGTTGTGTTAATGGAAATGATAATCTCATATATTTTCATGTGCTTAGAATATCATACGTGTTTGGATTTATAATATATTCATGTGACCATGTTATAATTATAATAACCTGATTCACATGTAATTTATATTTATGGTTTTATTGAATTTTTATTATATCATATAACTAAATAATTGTACTACCTAATTAGCATGTGTTATTAAGACTTTTATTTCTTTTAGTGAAATGACAATTTGAAAAATTAGTTTAGTTATTGCTACGTATTAATATTGAAGAAACATGTGATTGCTACATATATAGTGTCAAATTGTTTTAATTTGGTTTGAAAATTTTGATATGTGATAAATATGCTACGGAAAGGAACACCACAACAAATGTTGTATAGAAAGAAGTGTTTCAAAATATCTCAATATTGTTAGTCGATTTTAACATATAAGTTTGTAGAATAAGTTTTAATGTAGATTATTTCATTCATTCCCAAATATTCAATATCAAATAATTTGAAATGTAACCCGTTTATCAAATCATCACAATACCAATATGTTGAAAATAGAAAACATAAAATTTATAAGACATTTATCAAATTTATAGTTTTAAATTACATTATAAAAATATTATCTCAAAATTTATGCTCGTGCAACGCACGGGTGAAAAACTAGTAATTTTAAAGCATTAAAGTTACAGCGATTTTGTCTCATTAAAAGCTAATTTATCTTCTTACAGATAACTTCGATGTTGATCCTACTGCACGTCTTCTTCAGTCGCTGCAATTTATTGGGAGTGTTGCATCCAAGGTTGCTACATCTTGAGGGTGCTAGCTTCCTGGTTACAACATGTAACAAATCTTTTCCTCCAAAAATTCTTCTAAGTGTGGTGCGCTAAAAGAAGACTTCTTTAGTTCCTGTAGCCTACAGTGTGCAGTAAATAAATCTAGTAGAAGACTTCATAGTAGGGATTTTGCTACTTATTACAACGAATGGGAATGCATTAAAGCATTATAGTTACAATGGTTTTGTCTCATCAAAAACTAAACTATCTTCTCACAAAGAAGAACTCGATGTTGTGATCGACCAACTCTATAACCTACGTTATCAGGAGGAGTCGCCAAAGGGGATTTCAGCTATGACGATGGACTTATGTTGTGACCGACAAGCTCTGTCACCAAATCTACTTAACCATACTAGAGAGTAGCTGAAGAGGATTTCAGCTCTAACAATGGAATTATGTCCTAACATCCATCTTTGTTATCGAACCTGCTCGACAAGGAAGTGGTTGATGTGGATATTATGAAATATGGGCTTAGAGCCCATTGTTTGGAAGACCCAGAAGGACACATTAGTCTAGTTTCATTGTTGCTCAAGTTCAATGACTTTTCATGAGATAAGTAAAAAAACTTGTATATCCTTGCAATCTGGGTAAATATAGTAAGACGAGGAGCTTCTCCTCGAAATTATCTATTCTCTCGGACAAATATTATCTATCTCCATTTATTATGGTATTCTCTCTACTTTTCACATTTTTATCATTACATTTTTCACATGCATTTTTCTCTATAATTTAATATTGGATATTTTCATACCTCAACAATAAAGGTTGAACATCTTATGCAGAACCCTTTATAAATTTATTATAACACCATTTCAACTAAAAAAAAATTATATATACTATATGCAAAATGATGTGTGTGATTACTTCGTAATAAAATTTTCATTATAATAATTTTGTTATATATTAATGGATGACAAAATTTCGGTGAGAACGTCTCACGGATGAATTGGGTCGGTTGAAATATAAAAATATATAATATTAATACTTTTCTATATATTCGATATTAAGTTATATTATAAGATGTTTTTAAGTTGAGTTAAACTATAAGTAAATACGTAATACTTTTATGTATCATGTAATACAAAAGTGTTGTTCAAATTGGATCAAGTCGGGTCACTTAAAAAAAAAACACCAATCCTAGATTGTCCAACACTCTTATCTCTCTTATGCAATATGAAATACTTTTACGTAGTAATAGTTTTCTACATATCAAGTAATACGTTTATATTGTACACATATATTGCATAATATAATAGAAAAGTATTAGGTGATATATCGATAAGTATTACCTAATAAATATAAAAGTATAATAAAGTATATTTCAGATATCATACCCGAAACTAGGCTATATTTCAGGTCGAGTACCCCAAAGTCAATGGTCATCATAAGTAATCCCCCACTTATTAAAAATACATCAACTTTCATCCCTGCCGTTAAAAATCCATCCAAATGGATGGATGTTAACTACCCTGAACTGTTTTGTGTGAAAATTAGACCCAAAACCATAATATCTCCCCCATTCCCTACAAGCGCAGCTACACCATTCAACCCTAACCCTAATTTTCGCCCAATTTACATAATCAACACACACCCTAATTCAAATTGGTGAATTCGATCCTCGCAAACCAGCAGATGCAGAGGAAAAGGCAAACATGGTGGCCACCACAAATCCGTGATAAGCAGCAGATGTTGGAGCCTTGTCGTGGTCGCTTTGCCGGAGATACGGCAGAGAAGCCGTTGTGCCAGAGGTTATCAGAAGAAACAACGGTGAATGAGATTGTGTACTTTGATTTGTTGCTTTCCTAGCATTGTGTTGCCCAGTGAAATTGTGTGTGAGATGAAGGATCTTTTGGAAAATAATAGTTTCTCTCTCTCCATGCGTCTGTTGGATTTGGGATCTCTCATTGTGTTGATTAAATTAATTCTGTTTTTTTCTCACTTTCTCGCTCTACTTTCTCTCTCGATTATGCGCGGCAGGTCATCGGCGGCTTCATGGCTAACAGGTTTTACAACAACTCCACCGCCGCAACGTGGCCGGCGTCAGCGCTAGTTGTGGAGCTGGGGACGGTGCTCGGCCTGAGTGTTTCACTGACAGGTGTCGCCATGCATGGATTAGGGATGAAGGCCTCCACTGGGGTGATCAAGATAGGAGCCATGCCAATTGTCACCGGAATTCTCTTTTCTATGGGCTTCATCTCCCGGAGCTGCTCGCCTGGTCTGTCGGCCTGGTGGTGTTTCTGTTAATGGTCGTCGCCGTTGCACATGCTTGACGGGCCTTTTTTTTTTTTTTTTGAAATACCTCCGTTTACCCATTTTTTAAAAAATGTACTTTTTTTACCCATTTTTTAGACGAAATATCAATAATGCCCTCAACTTAAGTTTATATTTACATAAAGTAGAAATACCTCTGATATCATATCAGCATATTGTGAACACGATATCAGCATATCAGCATATCATGAACACAATATCAGCATATTGTGAACACGATATCAGCATATATTGTGAACACGATATCAGCATATCAGCATATCATGAACACGATATCAGCATATCGTGAACACAATATTATATTTTGTGTTCATGATATGTTGAACCTTTCTACATATCGTGAACACGATATTATATTTTGTGTTCACGACATGTTTCCCTTATCTGAATGGTAGACGCGGGTCGAGTTTCTGGATATGAGTCGAGTTTCCTGAACGCGAGTAGAGTTTCTGAACACGAGTAGAGTCTCCTAGATTCTTTTCTTATGTAAATATAACTAAAATTAAGGGTATTATGGAGATTTCACTTTAAAAATTGGGTAAAAAAGTTATTCTTAAAAAAATGGGTAGATAAGTTCATTCGCTTATGAAAATGGGTATTTTGGAAATCCTCCCTTTTTTTTTTTTTTTTGAGTTGTCTTTTTGTTGTTTAATAATTTAAATTTTGATGATAATATTGGGTGCTTATTTAATTACGAAAATCGACAGCTAATTAATTAGTTAATGGGATTAATTGTATTTTTTAAATCATTTTTAGATTGGCAGTTTAGCAAAAAAAAGTCATTGAAGTTTTCTAAAATTAAAATTTAATTCAAATGGGTCTAATTTTCACACCAAACAGTTCAGGGTAGTTAATTTCCGTCCATTTGGACGGATTTTTACCTGCAGGGACGAAAGTTGATGTATTTTCAATAAGTGGGAGATTACTTATGATGATCATTAACTTTGGGGTACTCGACCTGAAATATAGTCTAGTTTCGGGTATGATATCTGAAAAATGAGGATTATACAGTAAGATACAAGATACATTAAAGATAAAGTTTTGAAAAGTTGTAGTTCCTAACCACACATGAAATCAATTATTCTTCCACAACATGAGTGTTTTAACAAGAAAATCTCATGACAATAAACCAGCGTCAAATTCTTGGCTTTATTACTGCTTGCAAGGGATAAAGTTTGTGAGTGGTTAGGCCGAGTGTATCGACATTTTCTTCTTCAACATCCATGAGACGCCATTCATACTCTTGTATTAGTCTTCCAATCGCGGTGCAAGAAATCAACATTGCTTGAAGTGCACCTGGACACAGCCTTTTCCCAGCTCCGAAAGCCATAGTCTTATGTAGATCCATCGTATCGTATCCTTCATGGAGAAATCTCTCTGGCTTCCAATCTTCAGGATCTTCCCATACTTTCTTGTCCATGTTGCATCCATAAATGTTTATAGCTATCTCCACTAATTAACCCTAGTTAGCCTTCCAGTTTAATTTATAACTCGAGTTGCTAGAGTGAGAATTGCAATTTTAGTGTTGTAACTATAGGGCGGTGGTTCAAGTTTTGATCTTATTCAAATCAAGATTTGCACTTTTCTTGTATCCTTAAATTGTTCGTGAATTTAGTCCCAAAGTTGTTGAAACAGCCAAACTCCCAATTCCTCGTGACTTAAGGACTACTATCAAAATGGCAAAATATTTTGTGTACGCGGTCAACGCGCTCGAACGCGCCTGGTAAGCCCGCTCAAGCCCACCAAAATTCGCTCCAAATAGTGTTAACATGAAGGTCAGTCTAACATAACATGAAGGTATGATTAACATTGTTTTTCACCTTCATAATATGTTAGCGTGTCTTTTATGTTATGTTAGTGTGACCTTCATGTTATGTTAGTCTAACCATCGTGTTATTTTAGTTCAATGTTTTTGAGCTAAGACTATAAATCTGAAAATGAAGGTCACACTAATATAACACGAATGTAACACTAATATAACACGAAGGTAACATTAATATAAAATGAAGGTAACAACCAAAATATGCGAAAAAGTAAAGAGGAGCAGGCTGGTCCGTGCAACTGGTTTGCAGGAGAGTGACTCTATCAAAATTTACAGGATTTAATTGCAAATTTTGATTTAACGGCGATCAACACAAGGACGTCTTATAGTACGAACTAAAATTGCAAAACCCATTGAGTTGACGATTGATTACCTCAGTTCCTGCTGAAATATGATAGCCTCCAAGTTGTGTATCCTCATGAACATATCTAAGAGGAATTACAGGGGCAGGACTGTACTTTCTCAAAGTTTCATGAAAAACAGAACACAGGTAGGGAAGCTTGCTCAACTTATTCTCTGTAATTTTCCCATCTCCACAAACAGCTTGGATTTCCTGATAGAGATGATCCTATTGCACAGGAAGAGGAAATTTATGTTATTCTTCAAACTGAACATATTATATACCAATTCACAAGTAGATTAAATGAAATTGCATTCGACCTGTTTCTTTTGATTTTTAGCAAGTTCAAACATGGCCCATTCTGTAGTCACCAAGGTAGTGTCAGATGATTCGATTATGGCTTCCCATGACAGCATCAGAATTTGTTGTTCTGATAATTCTTTTGCTTCATTTAACATATAGTCTAGGTAACAGTTCACTTCCTGCTGTTTTGAAAAATAAATTCATGTAGTTACTCTAATGTCAACCTAAAAACAAGGTAAAATGAATTTCAAATGGAGCAAATATACCTCTCCACTAGAAATCCGTATTTTCTGTTCGGTAATGAGGACAGTCATCACAGCCTGCCTTCGAACATGCATTCGCTGAATAGTTTTCTCAAAGCTTGTGTTGGGAATCCATTTTAAATACGGGAAAAAATCTCTCCAATCAACCTCAATGGCACCTTTCATTGGATCGATCACCAAAATTTTCAATATCTCTTCCTTAGACAAGGTGGCACCGAGCTCCTCAACATATATAGTCTCCACATCTTTTCCAAGAACCTAGAAGCAGCATAAAGCTTCCACTAATTTGAATCATAGTCTGATTGGTGTATCAACGAAAGCAAAACATAGTGAATGAGAACTTACTTCTTTCAGTGACAATCCAAAAAGCTCCAATTGGAATATTTTCCTGAAATTTACAGCTCCAAGAGGATCCTTATCCTGATGAGCTTGCAATTGTTTTAAAACGTTCACTATCATGGTATCCCTATGAATATGATGTCGTTTCTGACATAATGAGCAAACTAGAGTAAGTCAACCTAGGATGTATGGTGACTGTTATAGAAAAACAACATTTCAATGAAATGCTCAAACCTGAGCATTGGGTCCCAGAGTACTCGTGAGGATATGCCTCTTAACAGTTTTATGAAATTCGCCATAGTCAATGCAACTATATTTTTATCACAAGTAAGGATCTTTATTGCATTTGAGAGCTTTCTTGTTGAGATTGATGAGAATCTTGTCACCATAGCCTATAAGAACCAGACTTGTTAGTTTTACGTGCACTAATCAAAGGTTATGGATAACTCGTAATTACAGCAATTTTGAAAAGCAAACACAAAAATCACACACCATCTAAGTTCTGCCAAAGTGATGAATAAACAAAACATGCCAATGAAATATAAAGATAGTTATGAAGTATAAAACTTTATGATGAAACACGAAAGATACAAAGTGAAGAAGTGATCTCACCATTTTGTATCCCATCAATACAAGTGAGATCAGCCATAAATGAGGGTTCTAGGCCACATGAATCAAGATCAAGAAAAAGCTAATCACACAAGACTATATTTTCTTTTAGGATCTTCATATATTTGGTGATAACCATATTATGGTAGTCCAAGAATAGCGAATGGATTTGACTCAGCACATCACACTTGAATCACAATCAAGAATCAGCTACAACATTGTTCGATTTTCTCGTTTTCTTTTATTTTGTGATTTTCAGTAACTTTTTGCTGGAGATACACCAATCAAGACATTATTCCACAAAATTACAAGTAGGAACTCAACTTCTTACACTTACTAAATACAATCAGTTTCATGCAAACAATTCCACAAACATTTTGAATGCAAAAATCAAGTCACACCAAACAAGACACGAACATGGTCACACAGAGAGGGGGAGAGATAGAGAGATCATGATAAAAGGATAGAAAATCACCGGGTGGAAGAGGGTGGCCGGAGGAAGATATCTTCTTAGAACCATTGACATAAGACCAGATGAGCCAGAGAGTGAGCACTCCGACACCGACAACTTTAATCAAGGTTTGCAGTGAAACTCCATCAACACTCAGAATTGCATCCATGAAATCCCGATAATTCATAAGCAGATTTCATTTACAGGTTGATATCATATATATGCTAATAAATAAAATAATGGTAGATAAAGCAAGAGCAGCAGTGGCGGTGATGATTAAAGTTTGGAATTATATAAATACAATAATGGGAAAGGAGGTGTGAATGGAGTGTGTATGTCTCTTCACGTGGACCAGAGCCAACACTTCCACTGCAGCCAATCGAGTGGGTGTGGCCATGCACTGTGCCTCTTCAGTTAAAGAATTATTTTATGGAGATCACAAAATCATGCATCACAACGTATTATCGATAAGAGTTTGTGCAATGGTTTTACGGAAAAAATTTCTGAGACCTTTTCGTTATATAAATCATTTCTACTCATGAAACTGTGAAACGGTTTTACAATATTTTTCTTTAAATGGATCATTGCTACTCATAAACCAAATTCATTTCCACTAAGTTAATTATGAATTAGTAGTGTATCTATGTATTGCACGATATGTGATATATTTTTTTTTCTTTAAATGTGTAATGAAATATTTATTCAATCACACAGATAACTCATTTATTCTGAATCCAATAAAAATTTATATTAGCTTATTCAAGATACAAAAATTTCTCTTACTATCTATTTAAATAAAATAATTCAAAATTGGACTTGATCTAACATTCTCAATAAAAATATTATAAATAATAATGAAAAGATTGATAAATCAATGTATCATGTATGAATTATAAAATTAAACCAAAAAATCACCCAAGTCCAACTCATTAGGCGACCTGCATTGAAAATATAAATACGGCAAAAAAAAAAAAAGAAGACAATTATGTGTGTATAAAATAATACAATAAGAAGGATAAGATAAAACATATATGTATTTCAAATGAAGAGGTTGTTTAGTTTGTAATAACAATTTTTGGTTTTGTTTTGTATGTATAAACTACTGAGTACACTTATGATACATTTTCATCTATATTTTTTTTATTTCTACATTTAATATTGATTTATAAAAAATTACACTTGTATTTTATCATAAAAACGTTTAAATAAATCATTGAACCCCTAAAAAATACATTTCCACTTTCTAATTTAATATATTTAATATGGATGGATATTAATTACATTTAAGATCATTAAAAATATATTATATATTAAAAATTAATTTAAAATAGAATATTTATTATATACTGAAAAATAATGAAAGATAATAGGTATATCATCATTTATTTTATCTTGTTTATTTATTTATTCTTTGTGTTGACTTTATATACAATAAATATTGTTGGTCCCAAGTGGTAGTAGACTTAGAGGGGGTGAATAAGTCTACTCAATTTTTAAACTTTTCTTTAAAACCGAAAGATAAGTCACCCAGGTAGGAAGCTTGAAGAGCTTAATGTCCTGGAGGTTACTGCTTGAGCAGTTTACCTTTAGTGAACTTGGTGAAAGAGAGTTTTATGCACAGGGGAAATTCTTTTTGACTAAAGCTTCTTTTCTGAGAATGATTGATATGTTTGACAGATATATGTAGCAGGTTATAGCAGACAAGGATGAAAATATCCCGATATATCTTCGATATATCTCCGATATTTCCATTTTTTCACATGACCGAAACAAAAACTGGCTGTCACGATATATCTCCGATATTTTCATTTTTTGATAAAAAAATAAGTGAAAAATCAATAATTATTAGCTAAAAGTCGGTAAAAATTGGTATCGATTTCAATATCAGTGACTTCAGGTAAAAATTATAAGAAAATTCATGAATATTAAGGAAATATAGGTAAATATCGCTGAAATATCGATAAATATCGGGAAAATATCGGTAAATATCGGGAAAATATAGGGAATATCGGCAATATATCGGTAAATATCGGAAAAATATATGTACCTATATTTCCACCGAAACCGATATATCAATCGATATTTCCGTAAAATCAAGGTAACGATATATCCATCGAAACCGATATTTTCATCCTTGATAGCAGATAAGCAAGAATAAGAATAAGAGAAGCAGTAAGTTATATCAAAAATAAACACAGCAGTTTATAGAGGTTCAAGGGTGGAGTAATCCCTTTACGTCCTCTCTACTCCTTCTCAAGGAGGAATTTTGTTAAGTATAAGGGTTGATTTACACAAGCCTCGCTTAGACAACCTAAACTTAAAGAAAACTGTCAGTCTATCCCATACAGGGTTACTGCACAGTGACCAAACTCAACTAGCCCACACAGAACTCTTATTAATTCTTCTACTAAGAACGCAAATACTTAATCAGGAACAACCTCCGATCAAACAACTCCTAACAGTCTAAGAAAATAAATAAGGTGTTTTCTTCAACAACACATGCAACAAGCTTTTGTATAGATAGCTCTCTAAGATAGAGTATGCTTACTGCAATAGACTGGACTTGAAACTTTTAAGGATTGAAAGATTGTGCGTTAGATAACTTGAGTGCTTTGATTGTAAGAGTTTCAGGTTTCAAGTGTTTTTTAAGTCCAGTTCTCCTATTATTTATAGGTGATGAGAGATCTGCCCGTTGGAGAGAGCTTTCTTCTCGCAGCATGCATGGGACAACGTGGCTTCTTCTGATTTGCTCGTACGAGGTTGTTGAGATCATACGTATCTGTTGCTGCAATCGTCATACTCAGTCTAACATATCTTCAGACTTCCTTTTTGCTTTATTACGTGACATCTTTTGATTGGATGAGTTTGCGGTTGTGCCTAACTTAAACCTTGTACACGTACTTCGAGGTAACTGCTTCCGAGCAGGTTGTTGATTCTTCTTGATTCTTCAGTCGGCTTTAGCTTACTTGACTCTCATTCAGTGAGCAAATTCAGCATCCTTGTGCAGTGAACATCCAGCATCCTTTCCAAGCAGCCTGCTGCGGAGACTTATACTTAAATCATTTTAAGGTTTTTCTTATGCAGCAAGGTACTCACGCTTCAGTCTTGATCATCAAGCCTCCTGATCCTATAATTAGAGATTTTTACAACATAATCTAAATATATAGGATCGTAGGCCTTAATCTATTACATGTTTTATCTTCATCAAAATCCATACAATGTTCCTTACAAATACAATATTAAATATCATAAATAAGTTTCTTAAATTAAATGTTTATTTATTTTTCATTAATAAATTCAAAATGAATATTATTAATTATTTCTAAAAATGGAAGTATTTCATAAATGATAAATTTATTACTGTTATTTTTGGTAAGATATCCTACTTATATATATATATATAGAGTAGGACTTGGGTGCCCCCGGGGTACGGATCCAGGATCCGTACCCCCAACCCGACCCGGATTATATATATATTTTTTTTCTTTTTTTTCTCTATTTTTTTCCATTATCAGCGTTCCCTTCTTCTTCTTCTTCTTCTTCTTCTTCTTCTTCCATTATCAGCGTTCCCTTCTTCTTCTTCTTCTTCTTCTTCTTCTTCTTCTTCTTCTTCCATTATCAGCGTTCTCTTCTTCTTCTTCTTCTTCTTCTTCTTCTTCTTCTTCTTCTTCTTTCGGTGTTCATCGTCACAGCGTCATCTCTTCCTTTTTTTTTGAATCTTCTTCTTCTTCTTCTTCTTCCATTATCAGCGTTCTCTTCTTGTTCTTCTTCTTCTTCTTCTTCTTCTTCTTCTTCTTCTTCTTCTTTCGGTGTTCATCGTCACAGCGTCATCTCTTCCTTTTTTTTTTTTTGAATCTTCTTCTTCTTCCATTATCAGCGTTCTCTTCTTCTTCTTCTTCTTCTTCTTCTTTCGATGTTCATCGTCACAGCTTCATCTCTTCCTTTTTTTTTTTTTGAATCTTCTTCTTCTTCTTCTTCTTCTTCTTCTTTCGGTGTTCCTTTTTTTTTTGAACCAATTTCCCATCTGTGAAGTACATGGAATACGCTGTTGAAGTCGAAACCTATACCCTTTCAAAAGCTAACAACCTAGTTCTCAATGTTGACGGTGCCATTGGGTCCCTATTCTTGGATCTTCTGGCCGGTAGTGGCATGTTCACCAAGCAAGAAATTGATGAGATTGTTGGGATTAGCAATAAATGTAATACCATTAAGGTATTAATGTAATACCATAAAGACATTTCTGTAATACCATTAAGGTATCAGTATAATACCATAAAGACATTTCTGTAATACCATTAAGGTATTAATGTAATACCATAAAGACATTTCTGTAATACCATTAAGGTATCAGTGTAATACCATAAAAGACATTTCTGTAATACCATTAAGGTATCAGTGTAATACCATAAAAGACATTTCTGTAATACCATTAAGGTATCAGTGTAATACCATAAAGACATTTCTGTAATACCATTAAGGTATCAGTGTAATACCATAAAAGATATTTCTGTAATACCTATAGGGTATATGTGTAATACCAATAGAGTATAGGTGTAATACCCATCACTGAATCATCAACTAGGTAATCAGGTGTGTGTGGACGCACACCAGACTTGCTATGGGCGCGCGTGGAGGCTGCCCACGCTCCGGGTCGGATCTGGGGGCACGGATCTAAGATCCGTACCCCTGGGGTACACAAGTTTTTGCCATATATATATATATATATATATACATACATGACATTATACGTGAGACGGTTTCACATAAAACTCATCCCTTGTTGATGGGGGTCAGTACATGTGTTAACACACAAAAAAATATTCACAAATAGTTTGTAACACAAATAAAATTAAACTCTAATTTGAATTCATGTGGATTTAAATAATTTAATCCTAAATATTAAGTCTCGGTTTCATCTTATTGTGATTTAGATTGAAGTCGGAAATCAATTGGAATTATAGAGTACGTTTAAGGTATTTCTAAAATGCGATATTTAAAAATACCTAGGTGATTATCAATTAAGAGTACTTTAATATTGATAAAGGAGATAAAATAAACTTTTACTATTCTACGACAAGTAAATTATATGTAGTGTAAATTAGTTTGGTTCGATTTTAATTGGCGGAGTTGGACCCAAGACAAACCAAACTCAATGAAATATAATTATCGGCCCAAGTGCAACTCAATTTACGGCCCAAGGATAAGCCTATTTTCCGAGTCCAACTTAAAGCCCAATGTTTGACCCAAATTATTAAGCCCAATTTTAACCCAATTGTGGCCCATTCCATGGCCCTAGTAAGCCCAATGATATACCAAAGTTAGCCCACTCCTTTGAGTGAAAGCTTAATCATAACATCTCTCTCCCTCACAAGAACACGTGTGAATGCATATCCATTAATAACGGTGTATTTCTCTTCTTCCCCATTTTCTTGCCCATTCTTCACCAGATAGGAACGGGATTTGCAGAGAAAACTGTTTGTGTAAGGGGTATCAACTTCATCTCCTTCCCACTTTCACCCAAAATTAGGAATGGGATTTGCAGAGAAAGCTGCTTGACAAGGGGTAAAGTTTAATGTGTTTGTGTTTATCCTTTTGTTGTATTATCTGCTTCTATGCTGCCACCGTCCCCATCCGCCGCATTCGCCGCCTGCGACGGCGTGTTCCTGTCCCTCTCTGTCTCTCAATCCCTCTCAGACTCTTCTCCCTCTCGATTTCCGGCCCAAGTGCAGTTTACAATGAATGCAGTTTAGTCCCTGAACTTAAATTGCAGAATGACCCCTAAACTATTCTGAAATTGCAGAATCACCCTAGAACTTTGCTGCAATTATATTATGACCCCAAGACTTTATATTTAATGTATATTATACCCTAACACTCCATAAAATGTTATTGGTAACCCACAGATTATTACGAAAGGACTAATATAGCCCAAATTAACATAAAATATTATAATTTGAACCCTCAAGATTTCTAGAACATCACACGAATGTTAGATAACGTTTCTAACCTAAACTCTAATCACGCGAAAACCCTAATTTTAGGATTATGATCCACAAACCCCAATTTCAAGTAAACCCTAAACCTAGACCACTGAGTATCAACCTTTTCGAGGATCATTTTAATAGATTATGATGTGGGAATGATGAGGCTATCGATGTGGGAAGGATAAGATTATAGAAAACTCTTGCATCACTATCACGAAACACCTCACCCCCAGAATTTACGAAATAACAATCTAGCAGAATTGTCTTCATACAAATGCAGAACTACTCCTGTGCAGATGTGGAGGCAGAAGTGAATAAGAAAAGAAAGGCTGAAAGCGAAGAGACTCCGCATAACTATAAGTTGGCAGAGCTCCTTGGACGCAGACGTGAAGGCAGAAGTGAATAAGAAAAGAAAAGCTGAAAGCGAAGAGACTCCATGTGACCGCAAAAAGGCAGAACTAGTAGAAAGGACCAAAAGCAGAAGTGGATACAAAAGGCCGTAGAGTTTCCAAGATCTCACGAAGCAGAAGTGGCGATCCCATACCAGGAGGCAGCCGAACGAATTCTGTACGCTCGAAGGAGAGGATAATAACTCAAAAGGGGCAATGATGAGCATGCTAGGAGAGTAGCTGACATGGCTATAAAAGACAAAAGGAAAATATCTCTTCACTCAACAGAAAATGGAAGATTCTGGAGAGGAAGTGGTGTACTGTAAGCAATAAAGAAAGTACCTTGAGAAAAAAATAGAAAAGATAGCTTAGCCAACAAGAAAATAGGAAGAGGAAGTACTGAAATACCCTCCTTAGAAGAGAGGTATAAATAGGAGAAATTGTATACATCCAATGCAACTTCTACACACTTTTGAAATGCAAGCATAATCTTATATTCTTCAGCAAGTTATTATTTCTATCTTGTTTACATATATCTCTAGTGATTGATCTGAATTTGGCATTTTATAATTGTGTATTGTGTTTTCTCTCAACACAACACTGGAGTCGTCTGTGGGAAATGGGGGAGAGGAGTGAGCTTCCTTCTTATCCTGCTTGATTTCCTCTTGTTGTTGTTCATCGTTTTGTGTCTTTTTCTTTCGATTCGCACATCTGTTAGAAAAGGTTAGGAAAAAACGTTTTGAGTCAATAGAAGTAATGGCTAACCGGATAATTCGAGACCTCGAAGGAGATTTCCAAGAGGTAGCAGGGCCAGAAGCATCGAGAGCGAAAGAAATATCGGAAGAGGTGAGGGAGCCAGCTGTGCCGAGCATATGGACTTTCACCCCAGAGCAGCTGGATGGCTTCATCTATTCCGCTGTGCAAAAAGCTCTGGAGAAAGCGGCTGCCGAGAAAGATAAGGGAGGAGGAAGGCGAGAGGCCACTGAGGTAGGAGGTACTAAGATTTCTGCATAGGGAGATCGGTCAGGCCGGCTGGAGGTGGCTTAGGAACAGAGTGCAGATAGTCACCCGTCACAGTGGAAATACGCGTCACACGAAGCTTCGTCTGCAGACATCTCCATGCAACGTACGCAAGATCTGGAGGTACAGAAACAAATGGAAGCGATGTAGAGAGAAATACAGTTGCTGCGGCAAAGGATGGGTACCAAGAGCCAGATCCAAGTGCCCGGAGGAAGTCCATTTACAATGGCAGTGCGGATGGACGAGTTGCCAGCAAGTTTCAAACCTCTAACCTTCGAATATGATGGAACTGCAGATCCGTATGACCATCTCCTGTGCTTTGAAAATGTGGCCCTCCTCCATCAATACACAGATGGAGTCAAATGCAGAGTATTTTTAACCACCCTCACGCAGGCCGCCCAGAGGTGGTTCGGGCAATTAGCAGAAAACAGCATCCATTCCTTCCATGATTTCAGTTCTGCATTCCTCTACCAATTCGCCAGTGCTAAAAGACAAAGAAAAACGTCTCAATCTCTATTCACGCTGAAACAAGGGTCCGAGGAGTCCCTGAGGGCATTTATTAAACGATTTAGCACAGCTGCCTTAGAGGTCCCGTCTGCCACAGCGGAGGTAAAAATTAGCGCTATAGTTCAAGGGCTGCGAGAAGGGGACCTATTTTGCTCCTTGGCGAAAAGACCGGCTAATACTTTTGAGGAGGTCCTGGCTCGAGCAGACAAATTTATCAATCTAGAGGACGTGAGCCGTGCCAAGAGAGCGGAAAAACCGGCCCCTAAAGAGGTGAGTACGCGGAGACATGGGGAGCCGCGGTTTGACAGCAGAAGACGTGAAGAAGACCTTGGCAGAGGGGATTATGCCAAATATACCCCGCTGAAAGCCCCACTTGCAAGAGTGTTTCAGCTCTCTGAAAAGACTGCTCCGTTCAGATTTCCCCCGAACAGAGCCCAGGCTCCAACAAGACCAAAGGGGCGATACTTCTGTCTTTTCCACAACGAGTACGGTCACGATACAAACGAGTGCAGACATCTGAAGAATGAAATAGAACGACTGGTCAGAGATGGGGTATTGAAGGGATTTGAGGATAAAAACAAAGGTTATACCGGAAGTTATGGGAAGAGAAACGAAAGATCGGAAGAAAGAGAGGGCGCCCAAGACAAAGAAAGAAAAAATGAGGAGAAAGACCTGCCCCCACCACCAAAGAAAGGTTTCATTAACATGATCGCAGGCGGCCCTCATGGGGGAGACTCGAATAGAGCCCGAAAGTCAGCCTTAAGGTATGCGCAGGGTTGGCATGACCAACATATGGAGGTATCCGAGGTCCAACCATCTCCAGATATTGTGTTCGGTGCAGCCGGTGAAACTCCCATGCTCAAACCTCATAATGATTCATTGGTGGTAACGGCAGAGATAGCCGGGTATGATGTTGCTAGGGTGTTCGTGGATACTGGGAGCTCTGCTGATATTATATATAAAGAGTGCTTTGAGAAAATGGACATCAAAACCCAGATCCGCCCGGTGAACACGGCGTTGTACAGTTTTACGGGGGGAGCAGTCCACCCTTTGGGAGTAGTAACCTTACATGTTTTGGTAGGAGAATGGCCACGGCAGAAAAGGCTGATGATGGATTTCCTGATAGTAGATGCTCCTTCTGCCTACAATGTTATATTCGGACGACCAATACTGAATGAGTTGAAAGCTGTAGTCTCCACATATTATATGAAGGTCAAGTTCCCCACGTCTGCAGGAGTAGGAGAATTGAAGGCAAACCAAGTCCACTCGAGAAAGTGCTATGTTGAATCTATTCGGGTCGCACATAAGTGGGCTTTACCAGTAGTAAGCAGAGCTGTAGAAGAGGATGTCGGAGTAAAACGGCAGAGAACGGAGAAACAGGAAGAAGAGCCCGAGAAGATGGCAGCGGATGGAGAGCTTCTGTCAGTGGAATTGTACCCTGGGAAAGAGGGGTTTTGTACAAAGATTAGCGCAGAAATCCCAAGGGCAGAACAAGCAGAGTTGATCAAATGCTTAAGAGAGAATGCCGACCTGTTTACCTTCCAAGCAGCAGATATGAAGGGTATTCATCCAGAGATTGCGGTACATCGGCTCAACATCTGTCCCGAGGTCAGACCTGTTAAGCAAAGGCTACGGAATTTTGGATCAGAAAAAGACAAAATCATTCAGGCAGAGGTCCAAAAGTTATTGGACTCAGGGCACGTTGTGCCCGTTCAATTCCCAGAGTGGCTATCCAATGCTGTTTTTGTAGCAAAGCCCAACAAGAAATGGCGTATGTGCATTGATTTCCGTGACCTGAATAAAGCCTGCCCTAAAGATCATTATCCGTTGCCTCGCATAGATCAGTTAGTGGACTCTACATCTGGATGTGCCCGTTTGTCCCTAATGGATGCCTACCAGGGGTATCATCAGATACAGTTGGATCCCGCTGACGTCAAGAAGGTCTGCTTCATCACAGCTGCCGGGACTTATGGGTATGTGCGTATGCCTTTTGGGTTGAAGAATGCTGGAGCCACATACCAACGCATGGTGGATAAGTTGTTTAAGACCATGATAGGGAAGAATATGGAGGTCTACGTGGATAACATGTTGATAAAAAGTAAAGAGGCTGAACAACATATCGCAGACCTGGAGGAAGCCTTTGCGATTATACGAGGCAGTGGGATGAAACTAAATCCAGAGAAATGCAGCTTTGGTGTAACGACAGGAAAATTTTTGGGATTCATGGTTACCAAAGTAGGAATAAAAGTTAATCCCGAGAAAGTAAGGGCTGTGATGGATATGGTGCCACCCAAAAATGTGAAGGAGGTGCAGAGATTGTTGGGGAGGATAACCGCATTAAACCGGTTTGTCTCTAAATCAGCAGACAGGAGCTACCCATTCTTCAAAATATTGAGGAAAAGATGCAAGTTCCAATGGACAGAGGAATGCAACCAGGCTTTCAGAGAGCTGAAAGAATACCTTGCTAGTCTACCACAGTTTTCCAAGCCAGAGAAAGATGAAACGCTATACATGTACCTCTCAGTTGGAGAAACAGCAGTCAGCACAGTTCTGGTACGGGAGATGGGGCGACAACAGACGCCAGTGTACTATGTAAGCCATATGTTGCAAAGACCAGAAACCCGATATGCGGAGATTGAAAAAGCGGGGCTAGCTGTTATCATCACAGCTAGAAGACTACGTCCCTACTTCCTGTCACATAAAATAGTCACACGCACCAATTATCCGCTGGCTCAGACTATGGGTAAGGCCGACACCTCTGGCAGGATGGTCAAATGGGCAGTGGAGCTCGGGGCTTATGATGTGGAGTTCGAACCCCGAAAAGCCATTAAAGCACAAGCCCTGGCAGACTTCGTACAAGAATCACAAGCTCTGCCGAAGGAGGAACAGAGCTGGAAAATATTCGTAGATGGTTCTGCTACCAAGGACGGCTGCGGAATAGCAGTTTTGGTAGAATGCCCAGGAGGGCAGGACATGCAATACGCCATCAAGTTAAACTACTCCGTATCTAATAATGAAGCAGAGTATGAGGCTTTAATACGGGGCATGAATATCGTAAAGGAAGCCGGGGGAAGTGATTTAGTAGCCCATACCGATTCACAATTGGTGTTCCAGCAATATGGAGGAACATATGAGGTGAAGAAGGAATCATTGTTCGAGTACTTAAAGGAAATTCCCAAAATCCAACTATCTTTCAACAAATTTGAGCTGAAACAAATCCCGAGGGCAGAAAATGCCCAAGCAGATTACCTAGCAAAGATCGCCAGCTCATACCCGCTCTTACAGCCGAGAAAAATAACCTTGTTGGTAGCAGAAAAATTAGTTGAAATAGCAGAGGTGGCAGAGGTGGAGGAAACTGACGATTGGAGAACTCCCATCATAAACGAGCTAAGGAAAGTGGAGACATCGACAAGCCCGAAGTGGACTAAAGAAACTCTGAAATATTGCATCATGGGTGAGCAGCTCTACCGACGTTTCTTCTCGCAAGCATACCTACGGTGTTTAAATAAGGAGGAAGGGATATATGTGCTGCGAGAAGCGCACGAGGGATGCGGAAGCGATCATGTGAGATCAAGAACATTGATTCGAAAGATCCTACGAGCAGGATATTTCTGGCCCACCATGAATGCAGATGCCAGGGAGTTGGTGCAGAAGTGTCATAGTTGTCAGATTCACGCACCTCTGATTCACAGTCCCGCTGAAGAATTGAAAACGATGCATTTCCCATGCCCCTTCGCTCAATGGGGAGTAGATTTGGTTGGACCGTTGCCTTTGTCCAAAGGACAGAAAAAATTCTTGATAGTGGCTATTGACTATTTCACGAAATGGGTGGAGGCCGAACTACTGGGGAAAATCGACGAGCAAAATGTTATAAAATTTTTATGGAAACAGATATGCTGTCGATATGGAATACCTAGGATTTTGATTTCAGATAATGGCACACAATTTTGTGGAAAGAAGATAAAAGCTTGGTGTGCAGAGATGAAAATCACTTAAAGGTTTGCGGCAGTAGCCCATCCCCAAGCAAACGGCCAAGTAGAGGTCACCAACAGGACTATCATCAACGGGCTGAAAACAAGGATAGAGACTCTGAAAGGCAATTGGGCAGAAGAGTTAGATTCGGTTCTATGGGCGTACAGAACAACACCAAGGGTGGCAACGGATATGACTCATTTTAACCTTGTATATGGGGCTAATGCCGTAATCCCAACAGAAGTAGGAATGGAAACACACAGGATTATGACATTTGATGAAGGGCAGAATGAGAAACTCATGAAGGAGAACTTAGATCTGCTCGAAGAGGATAGGGAGGTGGCGCGACTAAAAATTGAAAAATTCAAGAGTAGAGTCAAGGCAGCGTACGATAAAAGGGTGAGACCACGACGACTGAACAGAGGAGATTTAGTCCTCAGAAAAGCTGACGCCCTAAAACCCAAGGGAAAATTAGAGCCGAACTGGGAAGGGCCGTACATTGTATCAGAAGTACTGAAGGGGGGAGCTTATCGATTAATGACAGCAGAAGGAAAGGAGGTGGCCAGACCATGGAACATTGGCAACCTTAAAAGATATTACGCTTAGAAGAAACGGGTAAGAGATACCTCCTAAGCTCGAAAATTTGCCCTAGAAAGCAACCGCCCTAGCAGAGGCAGACCTCCGGGTCTAGCACATCTCTGACCAGGGTCGGTGGGGCCAAAACA
Source organism: Scutellaria baicalensis (assembly GCA_005771605.1). Taxonomy (NCBI): domain Eukaryota; kingdom Viridiplantae; phylum Streptophyta; class Magnoliopsida; order Lamiales; family Lamiaceae; genus Scutellaria; species Scutellaria baicalensis. The sequence continues at coordinate 28,259,986 of CM016728.1, forward strand.
AAATCCGCCCTAGAAAGCAGCAGCCCTAGCAGAGGCAGACCTCCGGGTCTAGCACATCTCTGACCAGGGTCGGTAGGGCCAAAAAATAAAAATTCACCCTAGAAAGCAGCCGCCCTAGCAGAGGCAGACCTCCGGGTCTAGCACATCTCTGACCAGGGTCGGTAGGGCCAAAAAATAAAAATTGCCCTAGAAAGCAGCCACCTTGGCAGAGGCAGACCCCCGGGTCTAGCACATCTCTGATCAGGGTCGGTGGGGCCGAAAAATAAAAAATCGCCCTAGAAAGCAGCCACCTTGGCAGAGGCAGACCCCCGGGTCTAGCACATCTCTGATCAGGGTCGGTGGGGCCGAAAAATAAAAAATTGCCCTAGAAAGCAGCCATCCCGACAGAGGTAGACCTTAATGTCTATCATACTGCTGTCAGGGCCTGGTGGGGCCAAGTTCGTTTTGCTTTAAAAAAGAAATTAGTATGGTTTACTTGTCAATGATAAAAATGAACTACTCTGTTGCAGATGGAGTTCGATGCTGAAAGGGAATGTCTGCAGAACTGAGGGCAGGCAGAGGAAGAGGCAAGAAGGGATTTAAAAAAAAATCAGTTACTTGTGTAAAAAGAGGGGAAAGGAGAGGGCTACTCGAAAGATTGTCTTACAAGTATTATTATTTTTAATACAGTTTTCTTTTCTGGTTTAAACTTGCATGCATGGATAATCTTTGCTAGTTTTAGAAGCCACACAAGCATGAAATAACAGGATCACAACAGCCATGAAATAGATATACGGCCAACATTCACAATCATAGATATTAAAATTGAAATGTTCAAACATCCGGGAAAAGCGATCAACAGATAATACTAGTAAAAGAAATATAAAAATTGTCCCAAATATTCAGCCCCAAAATACACAACAGAGAATATAAATTGTTTGTGGAAAAGCATAATATAAAAATCTGAATGAAAAGAGGAAGGATCAATCTTCGGAAGGAAGGACTTCAGATGGAAGATCGGATGCAGCTGGGTCCTCTACTCCCTGTAGTTCTGGAAGGGCCCCGGAAAGCGGCTGAGGAGATGCTTCTGTCACCATCTCAGAAGAGTCTCCACTCAGCACTATTAAGTCCACCAAAGGAGGTTCAGGCAGAGGTGGTGCCGGCAGCAGTGGAAATTTGCAAGAGGAGGGATCCACAGGAGTGAAAGCATCGTTGGGTGCACAACACAGCTTCGCGTAAGCCTTTTGCAGAGCCGGCAGCCACCAAGGAGAATCAGGATCCTCCGAAGGGTCACCCTCGAAATAAGGGGAGGCCGGCAAATCGTCCAGAGGACCATTGAAATCAAAAGTGCCGGAAAAGCCTTGATCGCGAGCTTGTTTTTGAGCTGCATCGAACCCATAACCATAATAGTGGCCTATATGAGGTCCGAAGTCAGATAAGGAACTGGTACTCTTCAAGTATGCCTCCTTCAGCCCGGTGATCACCTCCTCGAGAAAGCTCTGCCCCGCAGCCGTCATATGCAGATTCTTTTTACAAGCCTCAACCCTCTCCGAAAATTTCCTAGTCCCATACTCCCGACTGCGGCTCTTTTCTTCAGCGACCTTTTTTTTCCACACCTCCACCTCACTCCGCTGCTCCTTGTTTATCTTCTCCTGCTCGGCCAGTTTGGACTTCAGCACAGATATTTCATTATCCTTCTCCAAAAGAGCAGGAGAAGTATCCACAGAAGAAGCAATCTTTGCTTGAAGCCGACTGAAATGAACTAAGCACTGCAGAGAAATATAGCAGACGTCAAAAAAAAAAAAAAAACTTCAAAGCATGATGTGCACCCATAGCCAGCTCATTGTCAGGATGCAGCCGGCTCAGCGTGTAAGTGTCAGCAGGAGTCAAGCAGAGCTGAAGAAACTGTCGAGACTCATCTGCAGACAGCTCCAAGAGAGACTTCGGAAGTTCTAGAGTAAAGACGTCATTTGCAGACGTCCTTATCCGGCTCGACCGAGAGCGCTCTCTCACAGCCTCCTGGCCACCGTGCCCTGGAGATTGCAGACGAGGCCGGCGTGCGTCTCCAGAAGGATCAAAGGAGCTCGAAGGATGTTTTCCCCTGTCACTCCGAGTTGCAGGAGGAGTTGGGGCAGGAGGATCAGAAGCCAAAGCAACATTCGGAACTGGACGAGGAGGGGAATTGCCTTCTCTGCGAGGGACAGTTCTCCGCCATGCATGCTCTGTATGATCAAAATGAACCAATGCATAAACAAAAAGAATAACAGAAAACAAAAAGAAGAGAATGACGGAAGAAGAGGAATACCAAAATCCGAAGGAAAAGAAGTCTCCCCAGCACACAAACCAAAGTAAGATAAAATGGAAGGCTGCTCTACAAGACTAACTACATCAAAGGGGCCTACTTCATCCACAGAGGTGTTTAGGGCCTCAATTATTTCGCGATCAGAGGTGGGACAGCTGATAAAAAATTCTTTCTTTATTAAGGGTTTAGTATACAACCAAGGACCCACTGGAAAATCCCACATGTCAGACTAGGAAATGAAGAAATAGTCTTCCTTCCAGTTCTTGTCTCGGCTCTGGGGTTTCCCCAGGAAGTGAATCAGACCTCGAGGATCAGCAGTGACATAAAAGAAGGGAGGTTTGAATTTGAGAGGAAAGTTGGAGAAGAAGAGTTCGGCAGTGGGATTGCCCCCGTTGCCTTTCAAAATTATGTAGAAGCCGAGCATGAGTCGGATGGCATAAGGTATAAACTGATTTAAAGGAACTTGATAAAAAAAGGACAACCTACAAAGGTAAGAATTTACAGGAAAACGCACTCCAGCCTTCAGTTGGGCACACCAGAAGGCTAGCTTGCGCCCAGAAAGGAAATTAGGTCTATGATGAGCAGCAGGACAATATAAACAAAAATCTTGAGGAATATTGTAAGCCAAACGAAGAAAATCAAGACGATCGGGAGAAAAGACAGTCCGATGACTAACAACATTAAAATTTGGGTCAGAAACACTATAGTTTAGGGGTTCAGCACTGGAAGCAGACGGCTCTTCTGGCTCTTCTGCCAGAAGAAAGGGGCTCTTAGAAGAACTAGAAGTAGTCTGGTCACTAGGCAGGGGAAGAACGGAGGGAGAAGCATCCTCTATCATCCGAACATCGGAGGAGTTAGTCTCAAGATCAGAAGAGTCCATGGTAAAAATAAAGATGAAAAGGAGGTTTATTAACAAACTTCTTCCAACACGGACAACAAATCAAACCCAACAACTACAACAACAAATATCTCTCAATCTACGAGCCACTAAAACCAATCAGCACACAGGCACTGCACATAACACAAGAACAACAAAACAAGCAAAAAGTTAGAAATTACCTCCTCTCGCCATGGAAAACCAAAGGAAGCAAATGAAGAACAAGAAGAAGAAGAAGAAGAATCACCGGAGGAAGAATCCCAGCAGATTACAGCCCAAAGATCACCGGAGAAGATGAAGGAATTGCAAAAAGAGAAAAAAGAAGGCGTATGAGCGAAAGAGGGGGGAAGAATGAAATTAGGGTAAATTTGAAACAAGTATTGGGAGAAGATACGACTCTTCAAAGTCCATCGCAGGATGATTGACACGTGGACGGTGCAGATCACACACATTTAATGTGATGTATCAAAAAGTGAAGGTGAAAGGACACTTATTGTCAGAGTCAAGAGATTTGCTAAATCTTCAAAGAAAAGAAAGGATATGGCGCGTGGAGAAACCACGTTTAGGAGAAACAGAAGAAATAGAAGTGCTGCAATCGATCAGCTCTGCCAAACCAGATCTGCTCGACCGCACCAGGGGGAGTAACTAAGGGGAAAATTAGCTCTCTGATCGAGAGAAGAAATAGAAGTGCTGCAATCGACCAGCTCTGCCAAACCAGATCTGCTCGACCGCACCAGGGGGAGTAACTAAGGGGAAAATTAGCTCTCTGATCGAGAGAAGAAATAGAAGTGCTGCAATCGACCAGCTCTGCCAAACCAGATCTGCTCGACCGTACCAGGGGGAGTAGCTAAGGGGAAAATTAGCTCTCTGATCGAGAGAAGAAATAGAAGTGCTGCAATCGACCAGCTCTGCCAAACCAGATCTGCTCGACCGCACCAGGGGGAGTAGCTAAGGGAAAATTAGCTCTCTGATCGAGAGAAGAAATAGAAGTGCTGCAATCGACCAGCTCTGCCAAACCAGATCTGCTCGACCGCACCAGGGGGAGTAGCTAAGGGGAAAATTAGCTCTCTGATCGAGAGAAGAAATAGAAGTGCTGCAATCGACCAGCTCTGCCAAACCAGATCTGCTCGACCGCACCAGGGGGAGTAGCTGATGTGGGAATGATGAGGCTATCGATGTGGGAAGGATAAGATTATAGAAAACTCTTGCATCACTATCCCGAAACACCTCACCCCCAGAATTTACGAAATAACAATCTGGCAGAATTGTCTTCATACAAATGCAGAACTACTCCTGTGCAGATGTGGAGGCAGAAGTGAATAAGAAAAGAAAGGCTAAAAGCGAAGAGACTCCGCATAACTATAAGTTGGCAGAGCTCCTTGAACGCAGATGTGAAGGCAGAAGTGAATAAGAAAAGAAAAGCTGAAAGCGAAGAGACTCCATGTGACCGCAAAAAGGCAGAACTAGTAGAAAGGACGAAAAGCAGAAGTGGATACAAAAGGCCGTAGAGTTTCCAAGATCTCACGAAGCAGAAGTGGGGATCCCATACCAGGAGGCAGCCGAACGAATTCTGTACGCTCGAAGGAGAGGATAATAACTCAAAAGGGGCAATGATGAGCATGCTAGGAGAGTAGCTGACATGGCTATAAAAGATAAAAGGAAAATATCTCTTCACTCAACAGATTATAATGTCAATTATAGATGATTTAAGTAAGATGATAAGTCACGCTTATATACTTTGTAGGACATACGAGCGAATGACAAGAATAAAGAGAAGTAAGGCAACGAACTTTTGCTAGGATAGTCGATATCTAAGGTGGGGATACTTTCTTATTATGTCTTGTTCATATATGTTGATTTAATGTTATGTTTATGTGCACCTTGTTATGTGTTATCGAATTGACTGTAAATGTTTAAGTGGGATTTGGAAGTTGACCTTCAGCGTTCATTTCCAATGTTACATGTTGAATGTTGAATGATGAATGTTCATGGTGGGATTCCAATTCACGGCGGGTTAAATACCCGAAGAGTTGCAAATATGGCTCTTTCACGCTGGACTTAAAGACTCCATATTTCATGACGGGTTAGCTACCCGAGGGGTTTCAAATATGGTCCAATTTACGCTGGACTTAAAGACTCCAAAATCACGGCGGGTTGAACACCCGAGGGGTTTCAAATATGGCCCTTTCACGCTGGGCTTAAAGACCCGAGGGGATTGAATAAATCTCTTAAGTTACATGCATTGAAGAATTGAATGTTTGGTCATGATTATGTGTATGTGCGCTCACCTCCACTAAGTGTCTTGCAAACACTCACCCTTATATGTTTAAATGTTTTAGGATAGGGTACGTGAACGTGGCATGCTGGTAGCCGATATTTTAAAAGGTTGCAAAATATCTTATTTAAAGGATTTTATTTTAGAAAGGTATATTTAAGTAAATGTTTATTTCCATCGCTCTTTTGGTGAAATGAAAAATGAGTTTATAGAGAAAGAATTTTAAAGGTACTTGTTTCCGCTGCATTGTCCTAATTTATATTTCTTAATGCCGTTTTATTAAAATGGTACTTCATGGTTGTTTCTATATTTAATGTTCTTCATTAAAAAAAAATGATGGTCAATTTATAATGTAAGTAACGCAAAAGTAAGATTTTACTCTTTAAAGAAACTGGGCGTTACATAGTTTTTGTGAAACAAATTTTTATTATCAAGAATTGAACCATTTAAGCATGAGTTATGGATTGATCTGTTTCACATAACAAGAAGATCAATGAGACAGTCTCACATAAAATGTAATGACAAAACTTATGTACCCCTGTGACACATAGAGTCACGGATCTAAGTGTTATACACATACTTTTTAGGTGTTATATATATACTTTTATGGTATTACGTTTCTTGGTGTTACATATATACTCTACAGGTATCACATGTATATAAGAGTATACATGTGATACCTGAAGAATATAAACATGATACCTGTAGAGTATATATATATATATATATATATATATATATAACACCATATGATGGTCAAATTGGGGGACACCGTGCCCCGGACACAATTATTGCTCAAACGTATTTTGTGTGTAGAATGGTGAAAAGATAATTGAGCAAAAAAGGCGTAGATTATTTAATTGATCGACCCTTTTAGGGTACGTTATAGCTTTTATATGTTTGGGTGGGTTAGATATTTGGATAAAATGTAAGAAACAACTCAAATTATTGACTCTTTTCAATTTGTCTAATCAATTCTTTTTTTAAGACTGCAATCCACTCTTCTATAATTTTTCAAGTTACAACCTATGTCCACTTTTTTGATATTTTCCGATGAAAATTTCATAACTTGACTGAGACGCTTATCACTTCAAAGTTAAAATAATCTTTTACATTAATGTTCAATGCAAAAAACACCCAAGGTATTATCTTTATTCACTTTGCAACCTAAATTTTTTCTTATTGTCCAATTACAACCCGATCTTCTGAAATTCTACCAAATTGTAAATTACGGCTAATTATTCAGAAAAAGTGTAATCATGTGAGTTGCACACTCTAATATGGTGGGCATCCTTGTCTTTTATTGATCAAAAAAAAAAAAAAAAGGAAAACAAAAAAGAGCATCCCAATTTTTAAAATACAAAAAACTTACGTGACATGGTCTGACAAATAGTTTTTGTGAGATAGATCATTTTTACCCACTAACCAAATTCATTTCCACAAATTTATACATGAATAGTGAGATATGAGTTATAGATTGACCCGTCTCACATAAAATGATTTGTGAGACGGTCTTATATAAAACTTACTCTTTTTAGAAAATGATTACCCCATACTTCGTTAAGAACTAATGAAGGAAAAAAAATTGAATTAGAAATTAAAACCTTAATGAAACCCATGCAATTTTTCACACTTAAAGCTTGCACCCATTGGTTAACAATAAAGAAAATCTCTTTGAGAGGCAATGGAGATGGTTGCTTCCACACTATGTAGAGACTTAGATTAGCACTTGAACTTCACTAAATCAGAAGAATCCAACGGAGAGATGTATGAGAGTAGATGGATATATGTACACAGACGACTCCAGGGTGATGCATTCCTATGGGACCTGGAATTTAGGACCTATTGAAGAAATTATTGTAATTATGGCGGCGAATGAATCTAAATGAGGCAAAGGTGGTTGCTCCACCGGATGATTAATAAGGAAGACGCCCTGTCGGAGAATGAGATGATGCTGAAAAAGAATTGGGTATTGGATATGGGCGATGAGATGATTAAGAATAGGGGGTTCTAAATTTAGGTGTTTTTGTTTACTTCATTGCATATTGGGTAAAATACAAAAAAAAAAATATATATATATATATATATATATATCCAAAATTTTGTCTTTTTGCACTTTGCAACCTTTTTTTTTTTTTTTTTTCCCGATTGAAACCTAATCTTTTACAGATATGTTGATTGTAGATTTTCCGACAAAATGGAGATCACGTGAGACGCACGTGACTTAATTTGTTCACTTTTGCAATCTAAACTTTATTTTTTATCTAATTAATTGCAACCCGAACTTTGTTCTTTTATCAAAGACAAAAACTTATATGAGTCAAACACACGGATCTAGAATCCATACACTAGGGTTGACTTGGTCAACGCACCTGCACGCGCTCCCACGCGCTCAAACCCACCCAAGTTTGCTCCAATAGACCTACCTAGGTCAAACATAACACAATTGTAGGTCTAACATAACATAAAAGATATGTGTAATATAACGTACTGATACATGTACAAAATGTGCCAAAACTAGGGTGTTCTTTTTTTTTTTTTTTTAAATTTAAGGCATGAAATTTGAATAGAAATGTATGTCTTAACATAACGTAAAGGTGGGTCTAACATAAAATAATTGTATGTGTCAAAATTCAAAAACCAAGTGCAAAAAAGAAAATGTATGAAATTTGGGTAGAAATGTAGGTTTAACATGACGTAATGGTAGGTGCCAAAATTCAAAAATTAGGTGCAAAAAGAAAAAGAGAGAAGTGGGTCAGGCGACCTGATCGGGCCCGGATCCATGCACTTATTTCATAGGGGAGTTACTCTTTATCAAATTGAAACCAAGGATGAAAATTTCGATTTTGGTGGAAATATAGGTATCTTAATTTCAAGAAAATATCGATATCGATGGAAATATGGGTACATATATTTATTGATATTTTTCCTATATTTACTGATATTTGCCCAATATTTATCGATATTCCACCAATATCTTGCCAATATTTACCTATATTTCACCAATTTTGACTGATATTTCCTTTTTTTTTTTTGAATATCGGTCACACTTATATAGCAAAAGAGTCACACTCATACAATATAAAGAAAATAGTCTGAAGCGAAAAAAAATTCATGATTTGCGATTTGATAAAAAAATAAAGTTAGGGTTGCAATTGGATTAAAAAAAAAGTTTCGGTTGCAAAAAAGAAAAAAAAATCATTTGTCAGAAAAATGACCGGAAAAATAATTTAGGTTGTAATGAAAAAAATTAAATTAAATTAGATTGCAAATTGAAAGAAGTTGATAGTTTGAATTACTTTTACATTTTACCTTAGATATTTAAACCAAAGTTGACACATAGTTTGGTTTGTAGTAATGTGAAATTTTGTACAAGTCATACAGAAAAGATAATTGATGGGCAATGTGATTCAGCAACTCGAAACTAAATCGGAGTTCTCAGAATCGGATTCGGATCAGTGAAAACCGGGTTAAAAGTCGCTGAACCAGGCTCATGAAGACTAGCAGTAACTACCGGTCCAAGATGGTTAGAAGTTAGGGTTTGCAGTTAGGGCATCAGTGCGTATTGCGGAATTGAAAACGGAAATTCGCTCGAGCTCGATGAAGGGATCTTGAAATTAACAGAGGGGTTTTGCTTCTTATAAATAGTAGATCTCTCAGTTATAGCATTACTTAGCAATTCTGTGTAATTGGTGAGATTAGATCAATTAGACTTTATTCGAGCGAGAGTGACGTTTTCTTGTAACGCTGAATTCAGCTCCGATTCTTAGTGATTTTGTTTAGATTCTTCTATGGTGGATGTAGGCCGGTGTGACACACCGAACCACCTTAAAATCTCTATGTGTTATTCGCATTTTCAAGCTTAATTCGTTTGCTGCAAGTTAGCTGAGTTAGGGTTTTCTGCAAAAGCGTTTTCATAGAAGTGTCTTCTATTGCATCGGAGGTTAAATTCAACAGGCAAAAAGGGGTTAGGTTATTTAACTGATCGACCATTTTTCTTATCCCTTAACTAATTCTATATATAATAAAAAATTATAATGGGTAGTTTGGACGTATGTTAAATTGAAAAATAGAAGTACAATATATGAATAGGACTGTATAGTTAACATGTGGCAGAGTCATATTTAGGAATCTTCTCTCTCTCTACTGATTCTTCATGACAGAGACGTGCAACCAATTCCATCCATATCATATCTTCTGATACAAAAGTGAAGCTCATCATTATTCTTGTTCCTTCTGATCAAATGTAAGTAGAAAAGATTTGGAGTATTTCCTAATACCATTTCCAAAAAACAAAAGACAAGATAGGAAAGATCATTAATTTTGTCAAGGAAAAGACAAAACACCAGATTGGAAAGATCATTTCTGTACTTCTTCAGGCACACTTCAACTCACTTCACTTGTATGGCTCTACATATTGAGAGGGAGAGGGAGAGAGAGAGAGTGAAGATGAAGTTCTTCAAAGTTTTGCTTCCTGGGTGTTTCGAGAAACGACTGGTGAGTTTCATATCTCCATTCAAATTCCATTAGCATAACATGAAAAGAGAAGATGGATATTTAGTAGTTTGAGATGCAGGGATTGCCGCCTCATTTCTGCAAAGAGGCGAGATCTGAGTTTGTAGAAGAAGGGTTGGTAACGACGTGTTTGGGGCGATGGAAAATGAGCATGATCGAGATGGAGGAGATCTTCTACTTCCATGGATGTCGATGGGAGAGGTTCGTTAAGAGGCACGACCTCCTTGCCGGAAACTTCATCGTCTTCAAACACGATTCCGACATGAAATTCAGTGCCTCTATTTTCGACAAATCCTGCTGCGAGAAGATTAGCTTCCCACTCCGAAAACCCCCCACCACCCTCTCTCTCTTTAACGTCACTTTCCTATCCACCATCTGCGCCTCCAGCGGCTGCGGCTACGCGGCCTCGCGTCTCTCTCGATTGGTACGTATATCTTTCTCTTTGCTTCGTTTTCGTGGGAATGGATGTGTGATTGTGTGTGTGTATGGGCAGTATCTGCCGTCCAAGATCTGGAAGCCGTACAATCTGCACGAAAAGAGAAGGGTGATTCTGAAAGTGGGAGGGTGCGACACGATGCAGTGGTCGGCGAAGCTGATGTTCTACGCGGGGGTGCAGGACCGGGTGGCGGTGGCGGACGGGTGGTGGGAGTTTTGCTCCGCCAACAAAATCAAGGAGGGAGATAGATGCACCTTCCACATCATGAATGCTTCCAATGATGCTATTATTCTCACTCTCTTCAAGTAGTCATTTCTTTGATTTTATTTACTTCACTATTTCTGTATGCAGAAACTAATTTCTATGTTAGTCAGGAGTTTTTTAATCAGTTGGTCTGGGCATATTCTGTATTTTAAAGTAAGAGTTAATCAAGAAAATGGAGGATGTTGATCCTTTATTACATTTAGTGTCAATCTCGGGTTTATATTAAAACTCGATGCATGTTAATCGGTGTGGGAAAGGGACAAATCAAACTCAAAAAATTTGTAGATACTTTAATGTTCTGATCCTGCCAAAAAATTTCACTAAATATTTTGGCGAAAAGGTCTTATGGTGAAAGGGGACTCGCGATTTTAAGAGCATTTGCATTAGTGAATTTTTAGCACATCATTTTGAGGTGGGACCCATAAACGAACACACTAATTAAAAATATTACTTTTTGAGAACACACCTCTACATCAATTCAACACAAATTTATATCATTTTACCACAAATACAATCATTACATGTGGGTCTCACTACCCATTAATTTTAAAACTATTATCTTTATTTATATCAATTCAAATTAATTATTTATTGATTGCATTTTTTTAATAATGTTAAAGTTGTATATTGGATTAATTAATCATGTCATTATAATTTTCAATTCACATTAAAATATAAATAATAATGAATAATAATTAATTAATATTTACTTCAAATTTTTGTATTAATTAATATCCTACTTGATTATTCACCCAGATTTTTAGGAGTTTGTTTAGATTATTTTCCTATTTTTGTAGATATTACAATATTTATGTGTTGCACATATTTTTACCATATTTGTACATTGGCAAATTCTTGTATGAGACCGTCTCATGGATCTCATTCCGTGAGATGGGTCAACCCGACCCGGTCAAAGTCAAAGTCAACGGTAAACAGTCAAAAGTCAACGCCGGTCAATGGTTGGTCAACACTGGTCAACTCCGTTGACCAAAAGTATTACATATTATATGTAAAAGTAGTACACAACATACATGAAAGTATTACATTACAAATGTAATACTTTTACTTTTATAAGGTAATACTTTTATGTATATCATGTGTGACAAAGTTTTGAAAAATTATGTAATACTTTTGTGTGTTTTAGGTATTACTTTTTAATATACTATGTAATACTTTTGTAAAATAGTACTCCCTCTGTCCCGCTCTATTTTGCCTACTTTCCATTTTTGTTTGTCTCATCTTATTTTGCCAGCCCAAAAATGGCAAAGAAAAATTTACTTCCTTACCCTCCATTTCTTTCATTTTACAACTTTTGCACTCAAAAAGCACACATTAATTACAAAATTGCCACTCAAAAATATTAAAATAACACATCACATCAAAGTCAAACAGTTTTTTCTTTGGTTCCGTGCCGGTCAAAGTAGGCAAAATAACCTGGGACGGAGGTAGTATTATTTTGGGTTTGGTTAGAGTGTGTGAAAATATGTAATACTTTTATGTGTAGTAGGTAATATTTTTATATATATCATCTAATACTTTTGTAATATATTATACATTATATGTATATAATACAAAAGTATTATCCGATCTATAGAAAAGTATCACCTAATATACGTGAAAGTATTACATTATGAAGTATTAAATGATATATAAAAATATATTATCTAATACACACAAAAGTATTATTACATTATAAGAACATAACATCATGCAATATTTTTATGTGCAACATGTAATACTATTAAAATCAACAAGTAATATTTTTATATACATCATGTGATACTTTTATGTGTAACATGTAATACTATTAAAATCAACAAGTAATACTTTTACGTATATCATGTAATACTATGAAGTATTATATGATATATAGAAAAATATTGTCTAATACTCAAATGTAATACTTTTATGTACAACATGTAATATTATTGAAATCAACAAGTAATACTCTCATAATGTAATACTTTTATGTACAACATGTAATATTATTGAAATCAACAAGTATTACATTTGAGTATTAGACAATATTTTTCTATATATCATATAATACTTCATAGTATTACATGATATACGTAAAAGTATTACTTGTTGATTTTAATAGTATTACATGTTACACATAAAAGTATCACATGATGTATATAAAAATATTACTTGTTGATTTTAATAGTATTACATGTTGCACATAAAAATATTGCATGATGTTATGTGCTTATAATGTAATAATACTTTTGTGTGTATTAGATAATATATTTTTATATATCATTTAATACTTCATAATGTAATACTTTCATGTATATTAGGTGATACTTTTCTATAGATCGGATAATACTTTTGTATTATATACATATAATGTATAATATATTACAAAAGTATTAGATGATATATATAAAAATATTACCTACTACACATAAAAGTATTACATATTTTCACACACTCCAACCAAATCCAAAATAATACTATTTTACAAAAGTATTACATAGTATATTAAAAAGTAATACCTAAAACACACAATAGTATTACATAATTTCTCAAAACTTTGTCACACATGATACAAAAAAGTATTACCTTATAAAAGTAAAAGTATTACATTTATAATGTAATACTTTCATGTATGTTGTGTACTACTTTTACATATAATATGTAATACTTTTGGTCAACGGAGTTGACCGACCGTTGAGCGGCGTTGACCAACCATTGACCGGCGTTGACTTTTGACTGTTGGTCGTTGACTTTTGACTGTTTACCGTTGACTTTGACTTTGACCGGGTCGGGTTGACCCGTCTCACGGAATGGGTAATAACGATAGTATATAATTAATAAGGACAGTATAAGGATAGAATATAATTAGTCAACTGTTGTAATCTTCTATTTATTTCATCCCATGATTTGTGGGATTGTTTGTTGTAATATCCTCTATAAGTTAATGATAATTTGCCACACCTAAGGTAAGGTGATTGTATTCACATCTTCTCAATGGGATCCGTGAGACGGTCTCATACAAGAATTTGCCAATTTAAAAACGTTTTGAAATTAATTAATTAAAAGTCCAAAATATGTGCATCTCATATATATATATATATATATATATGTGTGTGTGTGTGTGTGAGTTGGTCTGTGTGCACCAAGTGCACATATAATTCAGATAGGGTTCGGATCGATTCGAATCCGCACATTTCTTTTTTGTTTTTTTTAATTTTATTTTTTTTGCTTTAATCTGTTACTTTTATGTTATATGAGTGTGACATTTATGTTATATAAGTGTGACCTTTATGTATAAATGTAGTGACCTTTATATACTCTAACTTAGAAAAAAAATGAAGAATTTTAACAAAATTTGTATATATTTACCTTTATGTGATATTAGTTGCACCTTTATGTAATATTAGTTGCACATTTATGTTATATATTAAGGTACAACTAATATCACATAAAGGTATGTGTAATCTTACATAAAGGTATGTTCATATTAAAAATACGCTGAAAGTTTTCTTTTTTTCCAAGTTACGAATTAAAAAGGTCATGATATTTGTACATAAAGGTCACAAAAATATAACATAAGGGTCATAACAGTAGAACATAAATGTCTCAATCTGAAGCGAAAACACTTGAAAATCTTCAATTTTTTCTAAGTTACTGAATATAAAGGTCATAACATTTATATATAAATGTCACACTTACATAACATAAATGTCACATTCTTACAATATAAAAGTAACAACCTAAATGGGAAAGAAAAAAAAAAAAGGAAACCCAGGTGTGTGGATTCGGGTCGGATCGTCCTAGTTGCACCAATTCAAATCCATACACCTGGTGTAAAGAAGAATTGTCTATGTCTGTATGTATATAGATATGAAAAAAGCAGAAAAGAGGAGAAAAGTAGCGCCTCTCTGCATGTACACCACTCGCCCGCAAAGCACGTGTAATGCACACGCCCTTCTTATTGGAGGGTGTTCTACACTCACAGCCTTCGAGATGCTAATTGGATAATACTAACATCAATTTTAGGGGACAAAGAATGCATTTTTACAGGAGAAGACACCATTATCTACCCTAAAACACACACATTAAAACACTACTACATTAATTAACATCTACTTTAGTTTATTAAGAATGGATGCTTAAAACATGAATGTGGATGCTCTAATTCGAAAGAGTAGAATAGTTAAGTTATTGACAATTCCTACATAAGTATGCAGGTATTTAATGTGTACATATAGGTTTTATGCTTATACGAAATATAAACTAAACTGAATTTTGTTTCACAATATTAGTTAAAGCAGTAGTGTACCCGCGTGATGTGTAGCTAAAGAATTTTGACAAAAAACTTATATATCCCTGTGGCAGATAGGGGCACATATCTAGATGTCATACACATTTTCTTCAAGTGTTATATATATATATATATATATACTCTACATGTGTTACGTTTCTTGGTGTTATACATATACTCTACATGTAACATATGTATATAAAAGTATACATGTGATACCTGAAGAGTATACAAATAGTACCTGTAGAGTATATATGTAACACCATATGATGGTTAAGTTGGGGGCACTGTACCCCGGGCACACAAGTGTCACTCAAATTTTTTTTAAGCATAATAAATGAATATATACAATATTTGATTATTAAAAGGGTTGTTTGGATTGACACTAGCCCATCCGGATTTAGGATAGACTTAGTTTAGTCCATGTTTGGATTGAGATTTATAAAATCCTCCGGTCCTACCTTACTTTACAAATTTTTTCTACAAGTCCCATAAAAGTATCAACTTTTTATACTTTTTCTACAACTCTCAATATATAAAACATCTACTTTTTCTACAATTTTCAATGTGACAATGACATCTTAATTATAATCCTACCCGTATAAAATTACAATACAAACACAAGATTAGCAAAATTCACCTTTTCAAATCCTCTTAAATCTCAAATCCAAACTCACAAAATCCACCTCCGCCCTAGTCCAAACATGCCAAAAAGATATGATGTAAACAATTATATTTTACATATTTTTTTTTATGAATATTGCAATATTAAAAAATACTGAACACTTATAATTATTTACTTTTATAAAATACTAATTATTGCATTACGCATTAGTATTACATACTTATAATATAAAATACTTTTAAATTAACTTCTAACTTTATAAAACTGTAAATATTTGTTTTATCTTAAACATTTATGTTTAAATACATGAATTTCAAAATGTAGTAATCTTCTTCTATAAAATAGTTTATTACAAAATTTATACTAAAATAAAAAAGATGCTTTAAAAAAGAGGCAGTTGAGTATGTCAATATGAATAAGTAATATTTCTATAAAAGATTATATTATGTAGATACATATACTTTAAAAACTTTTTAACTTAAATATTTTGCAATTTATAATTATTTAAACAAAAATTTAATAGTATATATAATATACATATATATTAAAGATATTTTCTATTATTATAGTGTATCGTTAATCAAGAATTATGTGTTTTTCTCTTATTTTTTATTATAATATTTAATAATTTATCAAGAAACTCATGTAACTTAAAATTATTAAATTAATTTAGAAAACTAAAATAAAAGATTGAAAAAATAAATAAAAAGAAATTATTTACCCATCAAATTGAATATTAATATAACATTTTTAAGAGGAAAAGTGGTAAATCAGTAATGTTTTGTCAAACTTCTTTGTTTTTATAAATAGATAGAGTAATGTTTTGTCAACTTTTTTTATATATAGATAGATCTTAAGTTATGATGTTAAATAAGTGTTATGATGTTAAATAAGTATTACGATGTTAAACTGATGGACTCGTGGAAACACTAAATAATTTCAGTATTATATGTGGGAAGGAGATATGGATTTGAGAACAAAAGAATAAGTTTAGCTATTCTTCTGACCATTCAAACATTAATGATACTGCGTCTCCGAGACGATCAATAAAACCTCAAAGAGACATTTAGAGTACAAATTCTACAACAGCAGCCTAAATTTGATGAAGTGAAATTGTTTTCTAGAGAGAGAGAGAGAGAGAGAGAGAGAGAGAGAGAGCTGCAAGTGCTAGATAGGGTCGTCACATTAATCTACTCTCAGGATGGTCTCTGGCAAGCAGAAAATAGCTGCCAGCTAATGAAAGCCATTGCCAATGATGTGAAAAGCTCGAATCCTACCACTTTGGGGAAATGCCATCCCAAACCCTGTTTCAAATAACTGGAAAAATACGAGCAGATTGTGAGATACGTGAGTAGGTTAAGCGATGGGTATATCAATAAGAAGAAACGAGTATGTAAAGTGTGGTAAACAACTATACCTTGTGATTGATGGCATTGTTGCTACAATGCCTGCACAAGCATATATAATTGGAATCAAAGTCTTTGGCTTATTTTTCCTAAGCCACATTAAAGAGCCTAATGCAGCAAGTGAGATGCTCAACACCTGAGAATAAGGGAACAATGAGCTCATCAAAATTGCAAAAAAAATGCAGATTGTGTGTAACAATTTTCAGAATATATATAGTTGGAGAGAGAGAGAGAGAGAGAGAGAGAGAGAGAGAGAGAGATTAATCTGTGATGTCTGGTAAATATGAATGTAATTAAGACAGGATAAACTTTCAAACCAAATTAGCATTTGCTTCAAGACCCTGCAAAATGTAGTCCCATGTGAATTCTAAACCTCTGGCACCCACCCAAAGTGGTGCCAGCCTATGGAGGACAGAATCAGCAAACGCCCAACCTGCCAACAATGTAGAATATGGAACATTAAATGCCAAAGGGAAGATAATGCAATAAAAAAAGGTAGCAAGAAGCATTTTAAGTTAAATCAATGGCTTTTCTTTCCTTCAATCATCAAAATCCTTGAATCAAACAAAATGTAGATGTTGACATGCAGATTCCGAAACCCACAAACTTGAAACACATATACTACAGTACCATTATGTATTCCTGCTTAACCAGCTTCATACAGTCTACTGGTAGGAACAAATTGAAGCACACAAAAATGTGTCATCCCATTGAAGGTAACTTCTTAAGTCTTAACTTAGATATAGAACTTATTAAGAAACAGCACATGACAAAGAACAAAATATTCCTCACTCTTACAGTTTTTCCTTTCAGTATAATCCAGACAATTGAAACACTATGTAAAAGGTTGATGCATCAGAAAAGTTGTATTGGAAACCAAATTTTGTAAACATGACATTAACAAAATATTGAGGAAGTGCAATAAAAAAAAAGACAAAGAATAAAGCAACCAGAACCATACATACCAAGTCCAACAGCTTGGAATTTGTGATTTTGAGATATATTCCTATGAACTAACTGCGTCAAGGCAAAATAAAGCCCAGCAACATCTATGAATCCAATCACAGCTTTCAACAATTCCTGAAAGAAAATGGACTAGAAAACTTAAAATTTTTTAGCAAATTGGTGTTCCTTCTAAAGTTAAAGAAATCAGGTCAACATGAATCATAATCCGTAAAACTTAAGTTGTGAGAAAAAAAGCAAATATGCATTCTTAACTAGCCAAAATCTTCAACTCTGCCCTCCACAAACCTCCTTCAACCCCACAAAATCATGGGAAAAGTAGATAGAAAGATGGAAAAAAAAAATCCAGATTGGCATATATATAAAACTGCTTATCAAGACTTTCCCTATAGAATCCACTTCACCATATCCTTTAATAAAATTAAAGTCACAAATCAACAGAACTCTATCTGCTAAGATGCTTGCATCAGTCCAGAGAACATCATAGAAAGTTCTTAGGACTTCGTGCATTCTAAACATTGACATGTTAGCAAACAACCACATGTCTTTCCTCTGCACACCAAGACCATATGGAAAACATCACTCTGGCAATTGCAAAGTAGATTAAATTTGTAGAAACATGTAATCGCAATCTTTTGCAAACACTTTTAAGGCACATAAGAAAAAAGGCACCATTCATGCATAGGGAAATTAACTTACTACAGGATATGATAAAAACAGATGCAAAGTGACATATAAGAAGAAAAGTACCTGATATGGATCAAAACCGTCGCTTTCAGATACGTTAAGAAACGTCGCAAGACAAACAAGCTGCAAAAATCAATGAATAAGAATACATGGCTACACAGAAGTAACGTAAAATGTGGGGCCATTCAATCATTCTGATCAGAATAACCAACCTTTACTAATGCTGTCACAAGATAGACAACAGCAGCTTTAATAGAAGTACCAATTGTGTCATACTCGGATCTGTAGAGGTAAACTAGTCAATGTAATAGACTGAATTGCTTTTCTATTGTTTTGATGATAACATAAAACCTCCCAAAACATCAAGAAAACTAGTTAATAGATAAAATTTCATATTAATCCTGCTATAATGAAGTCAGCTATATGGATCATATCTTATCATCAAGCTCACATGAGACACAAGCTCTCATTTATATTTAAGTATAACATCTCACTTGTAATAGTTATTCTTCCTCCCCTTTCGTTCTGACTTAACAATTTCTACTGTCGGTATGGTTTACAGGGCATCAGCAGGTCACTTATATACATGTCAAAAACATCTAAAGCATAGATTGTCAGTTGCTACCGCCTACCAGAACCCAACTTAATCGGGCTGACTTAGCCAAATTCTAGAAACCCAAACCTTCCATGGTAATGGCAATTGAACTGATGCAAGAAAGAGTTGTTCTTGGCCTGATTAATGAGCTTTAGTAGCTACAAGATCCCCAATTTCATGTCAATGAAGAAAGAACAAAGCGCTCAATAGCTCAATCAAAGAACCTAGGTATTCTAGTATCAAACAATCCCATCCATGGCCTTCGAGTTGAACTACATATATCTCAATCCAAAGAGTCATTCATAGAATTTAAATCTGCGATTGAAATTGCATTAACTCCAACTAAATCGACAATATAACGCAACTAATCATCGAATCCAAATCTTTCCCAATCCATATCCTTCCGAAACAGTAAAAAAACAATACACACAAAATTAGGGCGTATAATGGCATAAATTAAACTTAATAAACGAAAGAGATATGATGAAGAAAGTGACAAAAACAAAATGATACTTACAAGGGGGTGGCGGAGTAGTAAACGACGTGAGGACCAAAGGTGAGAATGGCACAGTTGAAAAAGTGAAATATCGTCATTCTTCCTTGAGAGAGAGAGAGAGAGAGATCCAACTACAGAGTTTCTGCAATTGAATTTTGATAATATTTGATAATGGAGTCTTGCGGATTGGGCATAGTTCGATTTGATATGCTTTTGGGTTGGGCTTTTCGCGGAACTATTCATTATGGTCCATTAACTAGCTAATACTTTTATGGGTCATTCTATACCACAACTACTTTTATGCAAACAGTTGCATGGATCTGAGATTCGTGAAATTAGGTTGACCCATTCATGTGTTCCAAATATGCATCCCACGCGCTCCCCGCGCCTGGGTGGATGCGCTCAAATCCACCCAAATTCGCTCCATTAAGGATACTTTTAGGTGATGTTAAGAATACCTTTAGATGATGCTAACAATACCTTTGAAATCCTAATTTCAGGTCATATACCTTTACGTTATGTTATGATACTTTTAGGTGATGTTAGAGATACCTTTATGTGATGTTAACAATACCTTTGAAATCCTGATTTCATTCCCTTAGAATTCGTTCTAGGTCCCATACATTTACGTTATGTTAAAGATACATTTAGGTTATGTTAGAGATACATTTACTTTGAGATACACACGCCAGCTTTTCGCTTTCCACATGTCTTCTTCTGATTGACTCCTCTTCTCTTCTTTCTACCGGTAACTTCTTGTGTCTACCGGTAACTTTTACTTTTCTCCCCATGCCTGCTTTGCAGCTCCTTCCTCTTGCTTTACTCTGGAGCTTCCTCTTCAGGCTTGTTCCTTCAGGTGGCTCGAGGCTTCTGTAGCATGCTGCCTCTGCAGTATGCTTTCGACATGGTCTTCCAGGTAGCTTCCTGTCCCGCTGCATTCTGCTTTGGCGAGGTCTCTTTCAGTAGCTTCCTGTTAGTCAATAGTATCCTTATCAGTTCACCAGATTCTTTTTAACCATTCTCTTCAGTATCCTTCCTTCTAACACTTTCTCTATTTCTTTTAATCTTCTGCAGTAACTCTATTGCAGTAACCTATCCTAAGATTGGTTATGCATATTTAGAGTTACTTAAGGATTTGTCTCATCAAAACATTCTACAAATGTATCCAACAATTTCCCCCTTTTTTGATGATGACAAAACCTTTACAAAAGATCAAAAGAATATAACCTTTCAAGCACAGAAAGCAGATGTAAAATATGGCAATAGAGAGCATACTACTTTCATATACAAATCACATATAAGTTTAAAAGAAAGGGCACAAGGAATGAGCTTTTTGAAGAACAGAAGACATTTTATTTAGATAAAACATGTACATTACAATGTAGTAAGCAGAATACAATAAACATCTTATCTAGATTTATTCTTCTTTTCTTCTTGCTCTTTCCTTTCTTTCTTTTCCACTCTTTAGCTTCTTGTTGTCTTCTTTCTTCTCTAGCTTTTACCGCTTTTGGGTACATGGGTCTGCTCCCAATTGGTTTTCCCCTTAGTCTAAAAAGAGAGATAAATAAAAGGTGACGAGAAGAGGCTTCTTCGGAAGAGAGTAGGAAAACAGAGGAAGAGATTTGAGAAGATTAAGAGAATGACGCAGTAGCTTGCTGCAGCCTTTCCCTCTATCATTTAACTAGCTCCTCTAGCTATTTACACCAACTCAACTCCTTAGAAGTAAGAGTAATCCATAATCCCATCCAACATTTCCTTGTGGAAGGGCTAGAATCTTCTATTCTCCTCCTCTGGAAGACTTTTGATCTTCCATGATCCTTCGCAGTTTCTTTCCCCTTTTTGACATCATCAAAAATGAGCTTAAGCTCGGGATAACTGGAGAGGGATCCTTTTACTCTCCCTCTAACCTCTTAGAGGAGAACCTGGGTGCATGCCCTTATCCTCCATCGAGACTGAGGTAAGAGGAGAATACTCGAAGATCAAATCTTCTGAAAAAGATTTGCTTAGCAAGAGTCAAGCATGAGAGGTGAATATACGTGATTTGGAGTGTGCTTGATTGATTATTTGCAGAAAATATGTCTTTTGGAAGGAGTGAAGAAAAAGGTTTCCAACAATCGGGTTCCATGAAGCATAAAGGATAAGAGAGAGGGAGAGAGGGTATCTATATGCTTTATGAAGAAAAAGGAGTGCATGTATATATAGGGTTAGAGATACTCCCTGTTGCAGTTAGATCTTCAAAGATCTCATTAATTGCTCAACCTGTTTACAATAAAGGTGTTGATAGTTTCCACAACTTTCTGTCTTTTCTCCTTTGTGTGAGATGACGTGGTTAACTGCTGGATCTCCACCTTTGGATTCTTCTGATCGCACGACTGAAATTCTTCTAGGGTTCTGAAAAGGTAGTCTATTTCTGGAAATGTGATCCACTTTTTTATGCTCGCACGTTACCGAGAAAATTTTCAGTAACTGCTCTATCTTGTAACCTCCAAGTGACCCCTTTTTCCAGTGACATATTGATAAGTTCTTATGTCTAGTAACCTAGTATCCAGTGTATTGGTGTCTAGTATCCTGATACCCAGCGACCTGGTGTTCAATGATCTAGCATCCAACATCCTGGTGTTTAGCATCCTGGTGCCCAGCGACCTAGTGTTCAATGATCTAGTATCCAGCCCCTGGTAACTAACATCTTGATATCTAGCGTCCTGCCATCTAACGACCTAATTTCCAGTCAGCCTGGTATCTAGCATCCTGATGTCCAGCATCCTGCTATCCAGCGACCTAGTGTCCAATGTCCTGGTGTCTAGCGTCCTTTCATCAGAATTTATCATTTTCATTGAGTCCTTCTACCTTTTTTATTGACTTAATGACAAGTGCTCTGATTTCTAGTAGCTTAGAATCAAGTAGCTCGGTGTCTAGTATCTTGGTGTACAACGTCCTGTTATCCCATGACATAGTATCCAGCAACCGGATGTTCAGCATCCTATAATCAGAGTTCGTCATTTTGTCATTGATTCCCTCTAAATTCAGTAGCCCTTTGTCAGATGTACCTGCAAAACAAATGTTCTTGTATAGGTGCTCACACAACTATGAGTCCTTCTGGGTTAGATTTCTCTTAGAAGCTTAGACTTTCTTTACAGCCCATGGTTGCTGTAAAGAGAGTTTTGGCTTCTTCAAGATTTATAAATTAAGAACAAAATTATAGTATGTGCATGTGTTTGCTTTACTGAATCTATTCTTTTAGATAAGGAAAAGATAAACAAAGATAACAGTAAAGGATGACAAAAATATGCAAACATATATATATATATATATAATTTTTTTATTTAAAAAATGTTGTTCTGTTTGATGATCGATTTGTTGCAGACTTTTTACAGCATACCCATATTTGGGTTATTATAAGGGTTTTAACCTTTTTGCCTACAAAGTTTCCTTGATTTGTACTGAGAGTTCCCCCTTACTTTATGGTCTTTTCTTTTAAGATGTGGGGTCACTAACAGTACTATTTCAGGTTACTTTGACGCTTGCATGAGAAGGTGAAGCATTTTAATATGAAAATAAGCATGCAGGCTTCCTTCTCATTTTAAAGTTAAGTGGCAACATTTTAAAGTCCATTATCAAAGTATGTAGTCACTTGAATTTCTTAACAGGATAAACATGATTTTGACTAGAATAAAAGAGTGTAAAACAGGAATGAGGTACCTGGTCACTGTTGTTCTTTTAAAAGAGTAGGTCCTCTTTCATTTCTAGCTTCTGTCTGGAGATTGATGGGGTGAGCTTCATCTTCTTAGTCCTTTGCTTGACATCCTCAGCATTTTCTTCTATGGCTGCTTGTCTGTCCGTTGCAA
This sequence comes from Scutellaria baicalensis, assembly GCA_005771605.1. NCBI lineage: Eukaryota > Viridiplantae > Streptophyta > Magnoliopsida > Lamiales > Lamiaceae > Scutellaria > Scutellaria baicalensis. The sequence goes on from CM016728.1 coordinate 28,283,521, forward strand.
CATATCTTCTTTGTTGATCAGCTCCATGTTGGTCTGCTTCGTGATGGGTAGGGACTTTGCTCATTCCGTATGACTTTCTTCTTCATAGTCCTTCCGTCGGTAGCTTGTTGTTCCCCCTCAAGAACAATTTTTCTTCACAACCCAGCTTGATTTTTTTTTTTTTTTTTTGCTGTTTGTTGTCTTCATATCAATCAATTCCTTTTAAAAAGGCAATGAGGTGATCCTTGATGTGAGAGAGAGAGAGAGAGTGATTTTCTGAAGAGAGCTTCTTCACAGATGGGATCTGGATAGATCGATTAGATCTTTTGTTTCATCAATCTGCTCCGATACCACTTGTTGGTCCCAAAACTGCAATAGGTGGGCTTAGAGGGGGGAGGGGGTGAATAAGTCTACCTTCTTTTCAAAATTTTCTTCTCTTTTATCTCTGTCGGCTCATTTCTAATATCAGTAACCTTTTGGGAGGTTACTGATCCGAGTGGTTTGTGGAAGCTTATTACAGAGCCGAGTAGAAGATGTGCAGCTTATCAGAGAGTATTCATGTAGTGCAGTAAGCATATAAAGACGCAAGGATGTATAGAGGTTCGAAGGTGGAGTAATCCTTCTACGTCATCTCTTCCTCTACTCAGGAGGGAACATTTGTTAAGCTAGTTTATTTACATAGACCTATCTATTACAACCCTCACTTAACAAATAAGTAGAAAGCCTTGACACAGATGCTTGCCTACTTTCCCTTGACCCACATAGGATCCTACACTACCTACCCAGAGTCCTCACTTTCTCTCCTAGAAAGTGGTAAACTCAGCAGGACTTTAAAAAGGGGTGCAAGATGAGTGCATCCCAGAGGTCACTTATCCTAGTATTACTCTCACCCAAGCAGGCTAAACTTCGGAGTTCTGCTGGGATCATGTACATTAGTGCTGGTATGATCGCACCCAGAATAGAATGCGCTATAGAAGGTAAACCGGGGGATAGAATTTCAAAAGAAGACGTTTTAGTAAAAGAAAGGAATGGAAAAGAAATGGGAGTGGGAGTGGCGGCAAAAGGGGTGCAAGACGAGGGCTTCCCAGAGGGTCACCCATCCTAGTACAACTCTCGCACAAACATGCTTAACTTCAAGGTTCCGATAGGATCCGGTGTATTAGTGCTGCAATGATCGCACCCGGAACAGAATGTGAGCTAAAGGAGGTAAAATGAGGGGGAGAACTTCAAAAGAAGATGTTTTAGTAAAAAAAATGAATGAAAGAAAACGGGAATGGGAGTGGCGGGAAAACGGGTACAACACGAGGACTTCCCCGAGGGTCACACATCCCAGTACTACTCTCACCCAAGCACACTTAACTTCGGAGTTCTGATGGGATCCGGTGCATTAGTGCTGGTATGATTGCAACCAGAACAGAGTTCACGCTGATGTAGGTAAACCAAGTGGGAGAACTTCAAAAGAAGACAGTTCAGTAAAAGAAGGTAATAGAAAAGAATTGGGAGTGGGAACTGGCGGTGAAGAGGGTGCAACACGAGGACTCCCAAAGGTCACCCATCCTAGTACTACTATCTCCCAAGCACGCTTAACTTTCGAGTTTTGATGGGATCCAGTGCATTAGTGCTGGTATGATCACACCCGGAACAGAATGCGATCTAAAGGAGGTATACCGTGGGACAGAACTTCAAAAGAAGACATTTTAGCAAAATAAAGTAATGGACAAGAAATAGGAGAGAGAACTGGTGGTAAAAGGGGAGCAACACGAGGACTTCCAAAAGTCCACTCGTCCTAGTACTACTCTCGCCCAAACACGGTTAACTTTAGAGTTCTGATGCGATCTGGTGCATTAGTGCTGGTATGATCGCACCCGGAACAAAATACGCACTCAAGGAGGTAAACTGAGGGGCAGAACTTCATAAGAAGAAGTTTTAGTAAAAGAAAGGAATGAAAAAAAATGGGAATTGGAGTGATGGGAAAATGGGTGCAACACGAGGACTTCCCCGATGGTCACCCATCCTAGTACTACTCTAGCCCAACCATGCTTAACATCAAAGTTCCGATGGGATCCGGTGCATTAGTACTGGTATAATCGCACCCGGAATAGAATGCGCGCTAAAGAGGTAAACCGGGCGATAGAACTTCAAAAGAAGAAGTTTTAGTAAAAGAAAGGAATGGAAAAGAAATGGGAGTGGGAATTGGCGGCAAAGAGGGTGCAACAAGAGGACTCCTAAAGGCCACCCATCCTAGTACTATTATCTCCCAAGCACGCTTAACTTTCGAGTTCTAATAGGATTTGGTGCATTAGTGCTGGTATGATCGCACCCGGAACAGAATACGATCTAAAGGAGGTAAACCATGGGATAGAACTTCAAAAGAAGACGTTTTAGCAAAATAAATGAATGGAAAAGAAATGGGAGTGGGAATTGGCGGCAAAAGGGGAGGAACACGAGGACTTTCCTAAGGCCACCCGTCCTAGTACTACTCTAGCCCAAACACGGTTAACTTCTGAGTTCTGATGGGATCTGGTGCATTAGTGTTGGTATGATCGCACCCGGAACAGAATGCGCGCTAAAGGAGGTAAATCGGGGGATAGAACTTCAAAAGAAGACATGTTAGTAAAAGAAAGGAATGGAAAATAAATGGGAGTGGGAGTGGCAGAAAAAGGGGTGTAAGACGAGGGCATCCCAAAGGTCACCCATCCTAGTATTACTCTCGCCCAAACACGCTTAAATTCGGAGTTCTGCTGGGATCCGTTACATTAGTGCGGGTATGATCGCACCCTGAATAGAATGCGCTCTATAAGAGGTAAACTTGGGGATAGAACTTAAAAAGAAGACGTTTTAGTAAAAGAAAGGAATGGGAAAGAAATGGGAGTAGGAGTGGCGTCAAAAGGGGTGCAAGACCAGGGCTTCCTAGAGTGTCACCCATCTTAGTACAACTCTCGTACAAACACACTTAACTTCAAGGTTCCGATAGGATCCGGTGTATTAGTGCTGTAATGATCGCACCCTGAACAGAATGCGCGCTTAAGGAGGTAGACTTAGGGGGAGAACTTCAAAAGAAGATGTTTTAGTAAAAATAAATGAATGAAAGAAAATGGGAATGGGAGTGGCGGGAAAATGGGTACAACACGAGGACTTCTCTGAGAGGGTCACACATCCTAGTACTACTCTCACCCAAACACGCTTCACTTCGGAGTACCGATGGGATCCGGTGCATTAGTGCTGGTATGTTCGCACCCGTAATAGAATGCTCGCTAAAGGAGGTAAACCGAGGGGGATAACTTCGAAAGAAGACGTTTTAGTAAGAGAAAGGAATATAAAACAAATGGGAGTGGGAACTGGCGGCAAAAAGGGTGCAACAAGAGGACTCCCAAGGGCCACCCATCCTAATACTACTCTCGCCCAAGCACGCTTAACTTTCGAGTTCTGATATGATCCGGTACATTAGTGCTGGTATGATCGCACACGGAACAGAATTTGATCTAAAGGAGGTAAACCGTGGTATAGAACTTCAAAAGAAGACATTTTAGCATAATAAAGGAATGGAAAAGAAATGGGAGAGGGAACTGGCGGTAAAAAGGGAGCAAAACGAGGACTTTCCAAAGACCACTCATCCTAGTACTACTCTCGCCCAAACACAGTTAACTTTGGAGTTCTGATATGATCCGGTGTATTAGTGCTGGTATGATCGCACCCGAAACAAAATACACGTTAAAGGAGGTAAACTGAGAGGGAGAACTTCATAAGAAGAAGTTTTTGTAAAAGAAAGGAATGAAAAAAAATGGGAATGGGAGTGATGGGAAAATGGGTGCAAGACGAGTACTTCTCCGATGGTCACCCATCCTAGTACTACTCTAGCAGAACCACGCTTAACTTCAAAGTTCCGATGGGATCCGGTGCATTAGTGCTGGTATAATCGCAACCGGAACAGAATGCGCGCTAAAGGAGGTAAACCGGGGGATAGAACTTCAAAAGAAGACGTTTTAGTAAAAGAAAGGAATGGAAAAGAAATGAGAGTGGGAAATGGCGGCAAAGAGGGTGCAACACGAGGACTCCCAAAGGCCACCCATCCTAGTATTTCTATCACCCAAGCATGCTTAGGTTTCGTGTTGTGTTGGGATCCGGTGCATTAGTGCTGGTATGATTGCACCCGGAACAAAATGCGATCTAAAGGAGGTAAACCATGGGATAGAACTTCAAAAGAAGATGTTTTAGCAAAATAAAGGAATGGAAAAGAAATGGGAGTGGGTATTGGCGGAAAAGAGGGTGCAACAAGAGGACTTCCAAAGGCTACCCATCCTAGTACTACTATCTCCCAAGCACGCTTAACTTTCTAGTTCTAATGGGATCCGGTGCATTAGTGTTGGTATGATTACACCCGGAACAGAATACGATCTAGAGGAGGTAAACCATGGGATAGAACTTCGAAAGAAGACGTTTTAGCAAAATAAAGGAATGGAAAAGAAATGGGAGTGGGAATTGGCGGCAAAAGGGGAGGAACACGAGGACTTTCCTAAGGCCACCCGTCCTAGTACTACTCTAGCCCAAACACGGTTAACTTCGGAGTTCTGATGGGATTTGGTGCATTAGTGCTGGTATGATCGCACCCGGAACAGAATGCGCGCTAAAGGAGGTATATCGGGGGATAGAACTTCAAAAGAAGACGTGTTAGTAAAAGAAAGGAATGGAAAATAAATGGGAGTGGGAGTGGCAGAAAAAGGGGTGCAAGACGAGGGCATCCCAAAGGTCACCCATCCTAGTATTACTCTCACCCAAGCACGCTTAAATTCGGAGTTCTGCTGGGATCTGTTACATTAGTGCGGGTATGATCGCACCCTAATATAGAATGTGCTCTATAAGAGGTAAACTTGGGGATAGAACTTCAAAAGAAGACGTTTTAGTAAAAGAAATGAATGGGAAAGAAATGAGAGTAAGAGTGGCGGCAAAAGGGGTGAAACATGAGGACTTTCTAGAGGGTCACCCATCATAGTACAACTCTCGTACAAACACGCTTAACTTCAAGGTTCAGATAGGATCCGGTGCATTAGTACTGCAATGATTGCACCCTGAACAGAATGCGCGCTTAAGGAGGTAGACTTAGGGGAGAACTTCAAAAGAAGATGTTTTAGTAAAAATAAATGAATGAAAAAAAAAGGGAATGGGAGTGGCGGGAAAATGGGTACAACACGAGGACTTCCCCGAGAGTCACATATCCTAGTACTACTCTCGCCCAAGCACGCTTCACTTTGGAGTTCTGATGGGATCAGGTGCATTAGTGCTGGTATGATTGCAACCAGAACAGAATTCGCGCTGAAGGAGGTAAACCGAGGGGGAGAACTTCAAAAGAAGACAGTTTAGTAAAAGAAAGGAATATAAACCAAATGGGAGTGGGAACTGGCGGCAAAGAGGGTGCAACACGAGGACTCCCAAGGGCCACCCATCCTAATACTACTCTCGCCCAAGCATTCTTAACTTTCGAGTTCTGATATGATCCGGTACATTAGTGCTGATATGATCACACCCGGAACAGAATGCGATCTAAAGAAGGTAAACCGTGGTATAGAACTTCAAAAGAGACATTTTAGCACAATAAAGGTATGGAAAAGAAATGGGAGAGGGAACTGGCGGTAAAAGGGGAGCAAAACGAGGACTTTCCAAAGTCCACTCAACCTAGTACTACTCTCACCCAAACACAGTTAACTTTGGACTTCTGATATGATCCGGTGCATTAGTGCTGGTATGATCGCACCCGAAACAAAATACACGTTAAAGGAGGTAAACTGAGGGGGAGAACTTCATAAGAAGTAGTTTTTGAAAAAGAAAGGAATGAAAAAAAATGGGAATGGGAGTGACGGGAAAATGGGTGCAAGACGAGGACTTCTCTGATGGTCACCCATCCTAGTACTACTCTAGCCCAACCACGCTTAACTTCAAAGTTCTGATGGGATCCGGTGCATTAGTGTTGGTATAATCGCAACCGGAACAGAATGCGCGCTAAAGGAGGTAAACCGGGGGATAGAACTTCAAAAGAAGACGTTTTAGTAAAAGAAAGGAATGGAAAAGAAATGGGAGTGGAAAATGGCGACAAAGAGGGTGCAACCTAAGGACTCCCAAAGGCCACCCATCCTAGTATTTCTATCACCCAAGCATCCTTAGGTTTCGTGTTGTGTTGGGATCCGGTGCATTAGTGCTGGTATGATTGAACCCGGAACAAAATACGATCTAAAGGAGGTAAACCATGGGATAGAACTTCAAAAGAAGATGTTTTAGCAAAATAAAGGAATGGAAAAGAAATGGGAGTGAGAATTGGCGGCAAAGAGGGTGCAACAAGAGGACTCCCAAAGGCCACCCATCCTAGTACTACTATCTCCCAAGCACGCTTAACTTTCTAGTTCTAATGGGATCTGGTGCATTAGTGCTGGTATGATCGCACCCGGAACAGAATACGATCTAAAGGAGGTAAACCATGGGATAGAACTTCAAAAGAAGACGTTTTAGCAAAATAAATGAATGGAAAAGAAATGGGAGTGGGAATTGGCGGCAAAAGGGGAGGAACACGAGGACTTTCCTAAGGCCACCCGTCCTAGTACTACTCTAGCCCAAACACGGTTAACTTCAGAGTTCTGATGGGATCTGGTGCATTAGTGCTGGTATGATCGCACCCGGAACAGAATGCGTGCTAAAGGAAGTAAATCGGGGGATAGAACTTCGAAAGAAGACGTGTTAGTAAAAGAAATGAATGGAAAATAAATGGGAGTGGGGTGGTAGAAAAAGGGGTGCAAGACGAGGGCATCCCAAAGGTCACCCATCCTAGTATTACTCTCGCCCAAGCACGCTTAAATTCGGAGTTTTGCTGGGATCCGTTACATTAGTGCGGGTATGATCGCACCCTGAATAGAATGCGCTCTATAAGAGGTAAACTTGGGGATAGAACTTCAAAAGAAGACGTTGTAGTAAAAGAAAGGAATGAGAAAGAAATGGGAGTAGGAGTGGCGGCAAAAGGGGTGCAAGACCAAGGCTTCCTAGATTGTCACCCATCTTAGTACAACTCTCGTACAAACACACCTAACTTCAAGGTTCCGATAGGATCCGGTGCATTAGTCCTGCAGTGATCGCACCCTGAACAGAATGCGCGCTTAAGGAGGTAGACTTAGGGGAGAACTTCAAAAGAAGATGTTTTAGTAAAATAAATGAATGAAAAAAAAATGGGAATGGGAGTGGCGGTAAAATGGGTACAACACGAGGATTTCCCCGAGGGTCATACATCCTAGTACTACTCTCGCCCAAACACGCTTCACTTCGGAGTACCGATGGGATCCGGTGCATTAGTGCTGGTATGATCGCACCCGGAACAGAATGTGCGCTAAAGGAGGTAAACCGAGGGGGATAACTTCAAAAGAAGACGTTTTAGTAAAAGAAAAGAATATAAACCAAATGGGAGTGGGAACTGGCGGCAAAGAGGGTGCAACACGAGGACTCCCAAGGGCCACCCATCCTAATACTACTCTCGCCCAAGCATTCATAACTTTCGAGTTCTGATATGATCCGGTACATTAGTGCTGGTATGATCACACCCGGAACTGAATGCGATCTAAAGAAGGTAAACCGTGGTATAGAACTTCAAAAGAAGACATTTTAGCACAATAAAGGAATAGAAAAGAAATGGGAGAGGGAACTGGCGATAAAAGGTGAGCAAAACGAGGACTTTCCAAAGTCCACTCAACCTAGTACTACTCTCGTCCAAACATAGTTAACTTTGGAGTTCTGATATGATCCGGTGCATTAGTGCTGATATGATCGTACCCGAATCAAAATACACGCTAAAGGAGGTAAACTGAAGGGGAGAACTTCATAAGAAGAAGTTTTTGTAAATGAAAGGAATGAAAAAAAATGGGAATGGGAGTGACGGGAAAATGGGTGTAAGACGAGGACTTCTCTGATGGTCACCCATCCTAGTACTACTCTAGCCGAACCACGCTTAACTTCTAAGTTCTGATGGGATCCGGTGCATTAGTGCTGGTATAATCGTAACCGGAACAGAATGCGCGCTAAAGGAGGTAAACCGGGGGATAGAACTTCAAAAGAAGACGTTTTAGTAAAAGAAAGGAATGGAAAAGAAATGAGAGTTGGAAATGGCGGCAAAGAGGGTGCAACACGAGGACTCCCAAAGGCCACCCATCCTAGTATTTCTATCACCCAAGCATGCTTAGGTTTCGTGTTGTGTTGGGATTCGGTGCATTAGTGCTGGTATGATTGCACCCGAAACAAAATGCGATTTAAAGGAGGTAAACCATGGGATAGAACTTCAAAAGAAGATGTTTTAGCAAAATAAAGGAATGTAAAAGAAATGGGAGTGGGAATTGGCGGCAAAAGGGGAGCAACACGAGTACTTCCCTAAGGCCACCTGTCCTAGAACTACTCTCGCCCAAACACGGTTAACTTTGGAGTTCTGATGTGATCAGGTGCATTATTGCTGGTATGATCACTCTCGGAACAAAATACGCACTAAAGGTGGTAAACTTAGGGGGAGAACTTCATAAGAAGAAGTTTTAGTAAAAGAAAGGAATGAAAAAAAAATGGGAATAGGAATGGCGGAAAATGGGTGCAACACGAGGACTTCCCCGATGGTCACCCATCCTAGTACTACTCTCACCCAACCACGCTTAACTTCGGAGTTCCAATGGGATTTGGTGCATTAGTGTAGGTATGATCTCACCCGTAACAGAATGCGCGCCAAAGGAGATAAACCGGGGGATAGAACTTCAAAAGAAGACGTTTTTGTAAAAGAATGGAAAAAGAAATGAGAGTGGGAGTGGCAGAAAAAGTGGTACAAGAAGAGGGCATCCCAAAGTTCACCCATCCTAGTATTACTCTCGTCCAAGCATTCTTAACTTCAGAGTTCTGCTGGGATACGGTACATTAGTGCTAATATGATCGCACCCGAAATAGAATGCACGCTAAAGGAGGTAAATCGGGGGATAGAACTTCAAAAGAAGACGTTTTAGAAAAAGAAAGGAATAGAAAAGAAATGGGAGTGGGATTGGCGGCAAAAGGGGTGCAAGGCGAGGGCTTCATAGAGGGTCACCTGTCTTAGTACAACTCTCACACAAACACGCTTAACTTCGTAGTTCCGATGGGATCCGGTGCATTTATGCTGTTATGATCATACCCGGAACAGAATGCACGCTAAAGGAGGTAAACCGGGGGATATAACTTCAAAAGAAGACATTTTAGTAAAAGAAAGGAATGGAAAAGAAATGGGAGTGGGAGTGGCGGGAAAAGGGGTACAAGACGAGGGCTTCCCAAAGGCCACCCATCCTAGCACTACTCTCACCCAAGCACAGTTAACTTCAGTGTTCTGATGGTATTAGGTGCATTAGTGTTGTTATCATCGCACCCGGAGCGTAATGCGCGGTAAAGGAGGTAAACCGATGGGGAGAACTTCAAAAGAAGACGTTTTAGTAAAAAAAAGAATAGAAAAGAAATGGGTGTGGGAACTGGCGGCAAAGAGGGTGAAACACGAGGACTCCTAAAGGCCACCCATCCTAGTACCACTATCTCCCAAGCACGCTTAACTTTCGAGTTCTAATGGGATCCGATGCATTAGTGCTGGTATGATCGCACCCGGAACAGAATACGATCTAAAGGAGGTAAACCATGGGATAAAACTTCAAAAGAAGACATTTTAGCAAAATAAAGGAATGAAAAAGAAATGGGAGTGGGAACTAGCGGCAAAAGGGGAGCAACACGAGGACTTCTCTAAGGCCACCCTTCCTAGTACTACTCTCGCCCAAACGGTTAACTTTGGAGTTCTGATGTGATCCGGTGCATTAGTACTGGTATGATCGCACCCGGAACAGAATGCACGCTAAAGGAGATAAACCGGGGGATAGAACTTCAAAAGAAGACGTTTTAGTAAAAGAAAAGAATGGAAAAGAAATGAGAGTGGGAGTGGCAGAAAAAGGGGTGCAAGATGAGGGCATCCCAAAGGTCACCCATCCTAGTATTACTCTCGCTCAAGCACGCTTAACTTCGGAGTTCTGCTGGGATCCGGTACATTAGTGCTGGTATGATCGCACCGGGAATAGAATGCGCACTATAGGAGGTAAACCGGGGGATAGAACTTTTGTTAGTCCCAAGACTGCTGTAGATAGGCTTAGAGGGAGCGGGGGTGAATACGTCTACTTTCTTTTCAAACTTTTCTTCTCTTCCATCTATATCGGCTAATTTCTAATATCAGTAACCTTTTGGGAGGTTACTGATCAGAGTGGTTTGCGGAAGCTTATTACGGAGCCCAGTAGAAAATATACAACTTATCAGAGACTATGCATGTAGTGCAGTAAGCATATAAAGACGCAAGGATGTATAGAGGTTCGAAGGTGGAGTAATCCTTCTACGTCATCTCTTCCTCTACTCTGGAGGGAACATTTGTTAAGCTAGTTGATTTACATAGACTCTATTGCAATAACTCTATTGCAGTAACCATCCTAAGATTGGTTATACATATTTAGAGTTACTTAAGGATTTGTCTCATCAAAACATTCTACAAATGTATCCAACAATTTCCCCCTTTTTGATGATGACAAAACCTTTACAGAAGATAAAAAGAATATAACCTTTCAAGCACATAAAACAGATGTAAAGTATGGAAATAGAGAGCATACTACTTTCATATACAAATCACATATAAGTCTAAAAGAAAGGGTACAAGGAATGAACTTTTTGAAGAACAGAAGACATTTTATTTAGATAAAACATGTACATTACAATGCAGTAAGCAGAGTACAATAAACATCCTATCTAGATTCATTTTTCTTTTCTTCTTGCTCTTTCCTTTCTTTCTTTTCCCTTCTTGCTTGCTGCTGGCTTCTTTCTTCTCTACTTTCCTTCCCACTCACTTGATGCAGTCACCTGCTCCCAGTAGTTTATTCTCTTTGGCTAGAGGGGAGGGCTGTTGGAAGGTGTGAGAGGCAATGCGAGAGAGAGAAGGAATTCGTTTGGAGGAAATTGTGTAAAGAAGCAGAGAAGTCCGGACGCCAGTAGCTTGCTGCCGCCTTTCCTTCTTCTTCAATCTCCACTCATCCCTCCAACTATCCTTCCTTCTGATTCTCTTGCATCTCAAAAGAGAATTCACCTCATAGAAGAGGTGAAATCTCTTTTCCTCCACCCCTGGAAGTCTTTTGATCTTCCATGACCCTTCGCAGTTCCTTCACCCTTTTTTACATCATCAATGAGATGACGTCCTGGGGTAGTTGGAGAGGGGTCCTCAGCTCTGTCCCCCTGCCTTGAAGAGAAGAACTTGAGTGTCCAATGTCCTGGTATCTAGCGTCCTTTCGTCAGAATTTATCTTTTTCCTTGAGTCCTTCTACCTTTTCTATTGACTTAATGACAAGTGCTCTGATTTCTAGTAGCTTAGCATCCAGTAGCTCAGTGTCTAGTGTCTTGGTGTATAGCGTCCTGTTATCCCATGACCTAGTATCCAGCAACCGGATGTTCAACATCCTATAATTAGAGTTTGTCATTTTGTCACTGATTCCCCCTAAATTCAGTAGCCCTTTGTCAGAGGTACCTGCAAAACAAATGTTCTTGTATAGGTGCTCACACAAGTATGAGTCCTTCTGGCTTAGATTTCTTTTAGAAGCTTAGACTTTCTTTACAGCCCATGGTTGTTGTAGAGAGAGTTGTGGCTTCTTCAAGATTTATAAATTAAGAACAAATTATAGTGTGTATAGGTGTTTGCTTTACTGAATCTCTTCTTTCAAATAAGGAAAAGATAAACAGAGATAACAGTAAAGGATGACAAAGATATGCAAACATATATATATATATATATATATATATATATTATTAATTTTTTTTAAAAATGCTGTTCTGCTTGATGATCGTTTTGTTGCAGAATTTTTACAGCATACCCATATTTGGGTTATTACAAGGGTTTTAACCTTTTTCCGTACACAGTTTCCTTGATTTGTACTGAGAGTTCCCCTTACTTTATGGTCTTCTCTTTTAAGATGTGGGATCATTAACAGTACTATTTCAGGTTACTTTGAGGCTTCCATGAGAAGGTGAAACATTTTAACATGAAAATAAGCATGCAAGCTTCCTTCTCATTTTAAAGTTAAGTGACAACATTTTAAAGTCCATTATCAAAGTATGTAGTCACTGGAGTTTCTTAACAGGATAAAAAAGATTATGACCAGAATAAAAGAGTGTAAAACAGGAACGAGATACCTGGTCATTGTTGTTCCTTTAAAAAGAGTAGGTCCTCTTTCATTCTTGTTTCTGTCTGGAAATTAGAGTGAGCTTCCCTTCTTGCTCCTTTACTTGACATCCTAAGCATTTTCCTCCATGGTTGCTTGTTTGTCCGTTGCAACATATTTTCTTTGTTGATCAGCTCCATATTGGTCTACTCCGTGATGAGTAGGGACTTTGCTCCTTGTGTATGACTTCCTTCTTCGCAGTCCTTCCATCGGTAGCTTGCTCTTCCCCCTCAAGAATAGCTTTTCTTCACAACCCAGCTTGATTTTCTATCTTTTAGTTGTTTGTTGTCTTCACATCAATCAATTCCTTTTAAAAAAGGCAATGAGGTGATCTTTGATGTGGGGGGGGAGGGGGGAGAGAGAGAGAGAGAGAGAGGGAGATTTTCTGAAGAGAGCTTTTTCACAGATGGGATCTGGATAGATCGATTAGATCTTTTGTTTCATCCCTCTGCTCTGATACCACTTGTTGGTATCAGATTGACCATTGAGCAAGGATGAATAATCCACCGGCTCTGATACCACTTGTTGGTATCAGATAGATTAGCTGGTGGATGCTTTAGTCCAACCTGCTCTTATACCATTTGTTGGTCCCAAAACTGTTGTAGGTAGGCTTAGAGAGGGGGGGGGGGGTGAATAAGCCTACCTTCTATTCAAACTTTTCTTCTCTTCTATCTCTATCGGCTCATTTCTAATATCAGTAACCTTTTGGGAGATTACTGATCAGAGTGGTTTGCAGAAGCTTATTACAGAGCCGAGTAGAAGATGTGCAACTTATCAAAGAGTATGCATGTAGTGCAGTAAGCATATAAAGATGTAAGGATGTATAGAGGTTCGAAGGTGAAGTAATCCTTCTACGTCCTCTCTTCCTCTACTCAGTAGGGAACATTTGTTAAGCTAGTTGATTTACATAGACCTATCTATTACAACCCTCACTTAACAAATAAGTAGCACACAGATGCTTGCCTACTTTCCCTTGACCCACACAGGATCCTACACCACCCACCCAGGGTCCTCACTTTCTCTCCTAGAAAGTGGTAAACTTAGCAGAACTTTACTCTTCGCACTGAGTACTCCGAGATAACCTTTTAGAGAGGTTTATCTACTTCTTTTTCAACTGGGTGCAGCAAGCTTGGCCTCCTTTTGTAGACTGATCTGCTGAAGCTTGCTGCTCGACTGGTACACTGAGTGTGCGTCTTCATTTGGGGTGTAGAGTGTTCGAGCTCTTCTTCTTTTCATCTGCTCTATTTGAACACTCTTTTCTTCTCTAAAACTTCCCCCTCTTTCTGTGCTTCTCTCTTCTAAGCTTTCTCTCTGATGAGCTGTTATCTCTTCTTTTGCGCTTCTCTCTGCGAGCTTGAATATACTGATGTGCTCGCTTTCTTCTCTCTTGCGCCCTTGCGCTCTCTCATACGCACCCCCTTTCTTCAATCTTCAGTCCTCCTCTTTATATGTTGTGAAATCTGCCCGTTGAAGGTTGACAGATTTCCATCATTGATGCGCCGCACTCCTGACACACGCCAGCTTTTCACTTTCCACGTGTCTTCTTCTGATTGACCCCTTTTCTCTTCTCTCTACCGGTAACTTCTTGTGTCAACCGGTAAGTTTGATTTTTCTCCCCATGCCTGCTTTGCAGCTCCTTCCTCTTGCTTCACACTGGAGCTTCCTCTTCTGGCTTGCTCCTTCAGGTGGCTCGAGGCTTCTGTAGCATGCTGCCTCTGCAGTATGCTTTCGGTATGGTCTTCCAGGTAGCTTCCTGTCCCGCTGCATTATGCTTTGACCAGGTCTCTTTCAGTAGCTTCCTATTAGTCAATAGTATCCTTATCAGTTCACCAGATTCTATTTAACCAGTCTACAGAATCACAGACCCGCTCTGATACCACCTGTGGGTCCCGTTTTAAAATACTGTTTTGGCGCTACTTACATTAGAAATTTACTCTTTATGTAATAATAGAGATAAACAGATTTAGGAATAACCATGAAATATTATTCCATAAAATATTGTTACGAAACACGAATTTTGGAAAAATGCAGCGGAAATGATTTTATTGAAATTCCTTTCTTTCCAAACACACTTTTAAATACATTGAAAAGGGCAATAAAATAAACATTTATATAAATACACATGTTTGAAATTTATAAAGTAGAATTCTCTTTATTAAAATCTTCTGTAACCTTGATAATATGGCTACCTGCATTCACTGCTCGCACGCCACGTCCTGGACACTTTAAGCTGAAAACAATTTTACACATAGGGGTGAGTGCCAGAAAACACTAAGTGGGGTTCATTTGTACGGTGGAGGGGATACATATTGTACACATAGCCGTATCATGAAAACGAATCACATTGTGGACTCCCGAGTAGTCCCTTGCAAACCGTCTTGGATAGATATTCGAAGAAAATCTATCCGGGCCCCAAGCCGACCCTATGGGTTTTTAGACCCCTGTTGCTGGGTTTCCAAAGAATACCCCTGTTGTTGGGTTTCCGAAGAATACCCCTATAGATGGGTTTCCGAAGAATACTCTACTTGGTGTAGAAAGCGCATGCACAATTAACTGTTTCACATAATGTTTCTCACATAACACATATTACACATTAATCACGTTCACATTGGGGCACGTATTTCACGACAATCACATATTGGCAAAGAAAACATTCGACCTTCCTTTGGTTTCTAAAGAAACCCCTCTTGTGCGGGAATTACCCGACTTATCACCATGTGAAACTAGTCGCATCTGTATCCTTGAAATCAATAACTTTTTGGAAACCATGATATTTACTCGAATTTCAATCATATAATAAAAACAATTCACTTGAAAACGACATCACATAATTACAGAATTCAAGTCACATAATACTCACAAATTCACATAATAAATTGTATAATTAAGATCATAGTAAGATTTTACCCCCACCTTCGATAACGACATTTCGTCGGTGCTTTACTTCTTAGGTTCTTTATTCTCGAGCCTCTTCTGTATCTCCTACAAGCCAGAGAAGCTTGGCTTAGCAACTAACATAACTATTTCTAAATAAAATAATTTATAACATTAAACTCCTAAGAGATTCTAGGATTAAGGTTTATTAGAAAACTGGTTTTTTGTGTGGTGACAATCTTAAATTACGATTTGCTCTAATTCGAATTCTATATCATCCAGTAAATTCCAGGACAAGCTTAGAGGTCAACTTGTCACATTTTAAACTCTAATGCGTTCAACTAGTATTTTGTTATAGGTCAGGATCAAAATATGATTTCCTTAGACTTAGGTTCAAATTGCAGAAACAAAACACTTTTGGACATAGACACAATCTCTGCAACTTGGAGATTTAAATGTAATTACCAATAGAAGAAGGATTTTGCCCCAATTGACTTAAATCTCCCGAGAAGGCCCTTCCCATAACATTCCCACCCCGCTGCTCTCCATCGTCCTGCCACCGGTTCGATGTAAGCATTTAGCAGTGGCCGGCGACCCCCCGTCATTGGCAACCCACTTCAAGTGGTCCACAGCACTCACTCACAAAAAGGACTCCCAAGCACAGCACCACACGACACCAAAACACAAGCGAATCACTGCACCCTCCAACACACACAACACCACTCATTCATTGCCCCACTTAGTGCCGCAGCGGCTCCAACGAAGAGGAGGAGAGAAAACAGGGGATTAGGCAGCCCCTTCTAACACACACCATACACATATTTGTCCTCCAATACCATCACCAAACATTGCCGCGGAAGAGTGGAGAGAGATCAGAGAGAGACCGGAGAGAAACATGGGGAAAAGGAGGAAACAGTGGCGGCGGTGATGGCTGCCGCTGCCTGCGTGTGCACCGTCGCTCATTCCAGCGGCGCTCACCTTCACCGGCGGCCTGCTCCCCACAACCGTACGCCTACCCACACACTCCAACCACCAACACCAACATCCACCGACATCACCATCTCAGCGCCGCCGCTTGGCGGCACTCGCACCCCTCCACAGCAGCGCTGCCTCACATGGTGGCGCATGCAATCCGTGCCCTCACATTAGCGGCGGTAGCGGAAGGAAACGGGAGAAGAAAGGGGAGGAGAGGAGAAAGATAGAGAAAGAGGAAGAGGGAAAAGGGGTAATCTGGGACAAGGAACCTGTCGTTCTTCGATTGTGGCGGCACAGCCACGAGATAGAGAGAGATGAGAATGAAGGATCCTTTTCTCCATTCCAATTTCCAGCGAGAGAGAAGAGGTGAGGAAGAGGTGAGAGAGATGTGCAGGGAGATGGAGATAAAGTAGTGGGGTGAGTTGTCACTCATATAAAGGATGAGGTGGCAAAAGGGTGATGACTCATCCATTCTCCACACTAGAAATGAATCGTGTTTTGGACTACGAATTGAGTTTGGAATTGTACTTTCTTTGGTCGAGATTTAATTATACATTGAATTTAATTTTTTACGGTATTGCTTATTTGGTCGAGATTTATTTTGTATACGGGTTTCGATAATTAGGTCTTCGTATAACAATTATCAATCGAGACCAACCCCATTAATTAAAATTGGATCAAACAATTTAATAGTATATATAATTTTTGAATTAATCAATATCTTGGATTTTTATTAACGGTTTATTTTATCTTCTCCGTCAATTTAAAAATAGTCGTAATTAATAATTAACATTAGATTATCATAATATAGTATTGAAATATTTTGTATGTAACCCTATTGTTAAAAATTGATTTTCCGTCTCAAACCTAAATTACCATAAGATGAATCAAAACTTAATTTCTTGACTTAAATTATTATATTTCTTATGAATTCTAATTATAGATTAATTTTATTTGGGGTGTTACATGATCCGTTGCATTAGTGTTGGTATGATCGCACCCGGAATAGAATGTGATCTAACGGAGGTAAATCGTGGGATAGAACTTCAAAAAGAAGACATTTTAGCAAAATAAAGGAATGGAAAAGAAATGGGCGAGGGAACTGGCGGCAAAAGGGGAGCAACACAAGGACTTCCCAAAGTCCACTCGTCCTAGAACTACTCTCGCCCAAACACACTTAACTTTGGACTTCTGATGGGATCCGGTGCATTAGTGCTGGTATGATCGCACCCGGAACAAAATACGCGCTAAAGGAGGTAAACTGAGGGGGAGAACTTCATAAGAAGAAGTTTTAGTAAAAGAAATGAATGAAAAACAAAATGGGAATGGGAGTGGTGGGAAAATGGGTGCAACATGAGGACTTCCCCGATGGTCACCCATCATAGTACTACTCTCGCCCAACCACGCTTAACTACAAAGTTCCGATTGGATCCGGTGCATTAGTGCTGGTATGATCACACTCGGAATAGAATGCTCGCTAAAGGAGATAAACCGGGGGATATAACTTCAAAAGAAGAGGTTTTAGTAAAAGAAAGGAATGGAAAAGAAATGGGAGTGGGAGTGGGAGTGGCAGGAAAATGGGTGCAAGACGAGGGCTTCCCAGAGGGTCACCCATCTTAGTACAACTCTCGCACAAACACGCTTAACTTCAAGGTTACGATAGTATCCGGTGCATTAGTGCTGGAATGATCGCACTTGGAACAGAATGTGCGGTAAAGGAGGTAAGACGATGGGGAGAACTTCTAAAGAAGACGTTTCAGTAAATGAAAGGAATTGAAAAGAAAATGGGAGTGGGAATTGGCGGCATATGAGGTGCAACACGAGGACATCCCAAAGGTCACCCATCCTAGTACTACTCTTGCCAATCACGGTTCACTTCCTAGTTCTGATGGGATCTAGTGCATTAGTGCTGGTATGATCACACCCAGAACAGAATGCGCACTAAAGGAGGTAAACCGGGGGATACAACTTCAAAAGAAGATGTTTTAGTAAAAGAAAGGAATGGAAAAGAAATGGGAGTGGGAATGGTGGGAAAAAGGGTGCAAGACGAGGTCTTCCCATAGGGTCACCCATCTTAGTACAACTCTCGCACAAATACACATAACTTCAAGGTTCCGATAAGATTTGGTGCATTAGTGTTGCAATGATCGCACCCGAAACAGAATGCGCGCTACAGGAGATTAACCGAGGGGAAGAACTTCAAAAGAAGACGTTTTAGTAAAAGAAAAGAATAAAAAAGAAATGGGAGTGGGAACTGGTAGCAAAGAGGGTGCAAGACGAGGACTCCCAAAGGTTACTCATCCTAGTACTACTATCGCCCAAGCACGCTTAAGTTTCAAGTTCTGATGAGATCCGGTGCATTAGTGCTGGTATGATCGCACCCGGAACAGAATGCGATCTAAAGAAGGTAAACCATGGGATATAACTTCAAAAGAAGACATTTTAGCTCAATAAAGGAATGGAAACGAAATGGGAGTAGGAACTGACGACAAAAGGGGAGCAACACGAGGACTTCCCAAAGGCCACTCGTCCTAGTACTACTCTCGCTCAAACACGGGTTAACTTTGAAGTTTTGATGGGATCCGGTACATTAGTGCTGGTATGATCACATCCGGAACAAAATACGCGTTAACGGTGGTAAACTTAGGCGGAGTAAGAAGTTTTAGTAAAAGAAGGGAATGAAAAAAAAATGGTAATGGGAGTAGCGGAAAAATGGGTGCAACATGAGGACTTCCCCGGTGGTCACCCATCCAAGTACTACTCTCACCCAACTAGCTTAACCTTGGAGTTCTAATGGGATCCGGTGCATTAGTGCTGGTATGATCACACCCGGAACAGAGTGTAGACTAAAGGAGGTAAACTGGGGGATAGAACTTCAAAAGAAGACATTTTAGTAAAAAAAAGGAATGGAAAAGAAATGGGAGTGGGAGTGGTAGAAAAAGGGGTGCAAGACGAGGGCATCCCAAAGGTCACCCATTCTAGTATTATTCTTGCCCAAGCATGCTTAACTTCGGAGTTCTGCTGGGATCCAGTACATTAATGCTGGTATTATCGCATCCGGAATAGAATGCGTGCTATAGGAGGTAAATCGAGGGATAGAACTTCAAAAGAAGAAGTTTTAGTAAAATAAAGGAATGGAAAAGAAATGAGAGTGCGAGTGGCGACAAAAGGGGTGCAAGACGAGGACTTCCTAGAGGGTCACCCATCTTAGTACAACTCTCGCACAAATACGCTTAACTTCAAGGTTCCGATAGGATCTGGTGTATTAGTGCTGCAATGATCGCACCCGGAACAGAATGCGCTCTGAAGAGGTAAACTGAGTGGAAGAACTTCAAAAGAAAATGTTTTAGTAAATGAAATGAATGAAAAAAATATGGGAATGGGAGTGGCGGGAAAATGGGTACAACACGAGGACTTCCCCGAGGGTCACACATCCTAATACTACTCTCGCCCAAACACACTTCACTTCGCAGGTCTGATGGGATCCGGTGCATTAATGCTGGTATGATCGCACCCGGAACAAAATACTTGCTAACGATGGTAAACTTAGGGGGAGAACTTCATAAGAAGAAGTTTTAGTAAAAGAAAGACATGAAAAAAATATGGGAATGGGAGTGGCGGGAAAATGGGTACAACACGAGGACTTCCCCGAGGGTCTCCCATCCTAGTACTACTCTCGCCCAACCACGCTTAACTTCGGAGTTCCGATGGGATCTGGTACATTAGTGTTGGTATGATCATACCCGGAAAGAATGCGCGCTAAAGGAGGTAAACCGAGGGGGAGAACTTCTAAAGAAGACGTTTTAGTAAAGGAAATGAATAAAAAATAAATGGGAGTGGGAACTGGCGGCAAAGAGGGTGCAACACGAGGACTCCCAAAGGCCACTCATCCTAGTACTACTCTAGCCCAATGACGCTTAACTTTCGAGTTCTGCTATGATCCGGTGCATTAGTGCTGGTATGATCGCATCCGGAATAGAATGCGCGATAAAGGAGGTAAACCGGGGGATAGAACTTCAAAAGAAGACAGTTTAGTAAAAGAAAGGAATGGAAAAGAAATGGGAGTGGGAGTGGCGGAAAAAAGGGTGTAAGACGAGGGCTTCCCAAAGCCCACCCATCCTAATACTACTCTCGCCCAAGCACGGTAAACTTTGGTGTTTTGAAGGGATTATGTGCATTAGTGCTGGTATGATAGCACCCGGAGCATAATGCACGGTAAAGGAGGTAAACCGAGGGGGAGAACTTCAAAAGAAGAAGTTTTAGTAAAAGAAAGGAACAGAAAAGAAATGGGAGTGGGAACTGGCGGCAAAGAGGGTACAACACGAGGACTCCCAAAGGCCACCCATCCCAGTACCACTATCGCCCAAGCACGCTTAACTTTCGAGTTCTGATGGGATCCGGTGCATTAGTGCTGGTATGATCGCACCCGGAACTGAATGCTACCTAAAGGGTGTAAACCGTGGGATAGAACTTCAAAAGAAGATGTTTTAGCAAAACAAAGGAATGGAAAAGAAATGGGAGTGGGTATTGACGACAAAAGGGGAGCAACACGAGGATTTCCTAAAGGCCACTCGTCCTAGTACTACTCTCACCCAAACACGGTTAACTTTGGAGTTCTGATGGGATCCGGTGCATTAGTGTTGGTATGATCACACCCGGAACAAAATACGTGCTAAATGTGGTAAACTTAGGGGGAGAACTTCATAAGAAGAAGTTTTAGTAAAAGAAAGGAATGAAAAAAAAGGGGAATGGGAGTGCCGGTAAAATGGGTGCAACACGAGGACTTTCCCGATGGTCACCCATCCTAGTACTACTCACGCCCAACCACACTTAATTTCGGAGTTCCAATGGGATCCGGTGCATTAGTGCTGGTATGATTGCATTCGGAACAGAATGCACGCCAAAGGAGGTAAACTGGGGGATAGAATTTCAAAAGAAGACGTTTTAGTAAAAGAAAGTTTTGATCCCAAAACTATTGTAGGTAGGCTTAGAGGGGGGGGGGGGGGTGAATAAGCCTACCTTCTTTTTCCCTTTTTCTTCTAACTCTTTCGGCTCACTTCTAATATTAGTAACCTTTTGGGAGGTTACTGATTAGTGTGGTTTGCAGGAAGCTTATTACTGAGCCGAGTAGAAGATATGCAGCTTATTAGAGAGAATACATGTAATGCAGAAGGCAGATAAAGACACAAGCATGTATAGAGGTTCGAAGGTGAAGTAATCCTTTTACGTCCTCTCTTCCTCCACACAGGAGGGAACCTTTGTTAAGCTGGTTGATTTACATAGACCTATCTATTACAACCAACCCTAAACAAGTAAGTAGCAAGCCTCTCACACAGATACTTGCCTACTTTTCCTGATCCACACAGGATCCTACTCTACCCACCCAGGGTCCTCACTTTTTCTCCTAAAAAGTGGTAAACTTAGCAGGACATTACTCCTTGCACTGAGTACTCCGAGACAACCTTTTAGAGAGGTTTATCTCCTTCTTCTTCAACTGGGTACAACAAGCTTGGCCTTCGTATACAGACTGATTCTACTGAAGCTTGTTGCTGACTGGTAGACTGGGTGTGCGTCTTCTTAGGGTGTGGAGTGTTCGAGCTCTTCTTTCTTTTAATATGCTCTCCTTGAACACTCTCTTATCCAAGGCTTCCCCCTCTTTCTGCGCTTTTCTTTTTTTAAGCTCTTCTTTCTTTCTTTTGTGTTTCTCTCTGTGAGCCTGGATATTCTGATGTGCTCACTTCTTCTCTCAACCACACACTCTTTTTCTGGGTGTGTTCTCTCTCACACACATTTTCAGTCTTCAGTCCTCCTCTTTATAAGGTGTGAAATCTGCCCGTTGAAGGTAGACAGATTTCCATCATTTCTGCACCGCACTACTGACACACGCCAGCTTTTTGCTTTCCACGTGTCTTCTTCTGATTGACTCTTCTTCTTTTTCTCTCTACCGGTTACTTCTTTGTGTCTACCGGTAACTTTGATTTTCTACCCATGCCTCTTTGTAGCTCCCTCTTCTTGCTTCACTCTAGAGCTTCCTGCTTGCTCCTTCGGGTGGCTTGAGGCGTCTGTAGCATGCTGCTTCCTACAGTATGCTTTCGGCATGGTCTTCTCAGGTAGCTTTCTGTCTCACTTTATTCTGCTTTGGCGAGGTCCTTTCCAGTAGCTTCCTGAAGTCAATAGTATCCTAATTAGTTAACCAAACTCTTTTCAACCATTCTCTTCAGTAACCTTCTTTCGACATATTCTCGGATCCTTTTTAATCTTCTGCAGTAACTCTATTGCAGTAACCTATCCTCAGATTGGTTATTCTATAGAGTTACTTTAAGGATTTATCTCATCAAAACATTCTATAAATATATCCAACAATTTCCCCCTTTTTGATGATGACAAAACCTTTACAGAAGATCAAAAGAGTATAATCTCTTAACTTTCGAGTTCTGATGGGATCCGGTGCATTAGTGTTGGTATGATCGCACCCGGAACAGAATGTGATCGAAAGGATGTAAACCGTGGGATAGAGCTTCAAAAGAAGACGTTTTAGCAAAAGAAACGAATGGAAAAGAAATGGGAGTGAGAGTGGCGGGAAAAAAGGTGCAAGACGAGGGCTTCCTAGAGGGTCACCCATCTTAGTAGAACTCTCGCAAAAACACACATAACTTCAAGGTTCCGATAGGATCCGGTGCATTAGTTCTACAATGATCACACCCGGAACAGAATGCACGCTAAAGGAGGTAAATCGAGAAGGAGAACTACAAAAGAAAATGTTTTAGTGAAAGAAAGGAATAAAAAAAAATGGGAGTGGGAATTGGCGGCAAAGAGGGTGCAACACGAGGACTCCCAAAGACCACCCATCCTAGTACTAGTCTTGCCCAATGATGCTTAACATTCGAGTTCTGATATGATCCGGTGCATTAGTGCTGGTATGATCGCACCTGGAACAGAATGTGCGCTAAAGGAGGTAAACTGGGGGATAAAACTTCAAAAGAACTGGCGGCAAAAGGGGAGCAACATGAGGACTTCCCAAAGGCCACTCATCCTAGTACTATTCTTGGCCAAACACAGTTAACTTTGGAGTTCTGATGGGATCCGGTGCATTGGTGCTGGTATGATCGCTCCCGGAATAAAATACGGGCTAAATGTGGTAAACTTAGGGGGAGAACTTCATAAGAAAAAGTTTTAGTAAAAGAAAGGAATGAAAAAAATGGGAATGGGAGTGGCGGGAAAATGGGTGCTACACGAGGACTTCCCCGATGGTCACCCATCCTAGTACTACTCACGCCCAACCATGCTTAATTTCGGAGTTCCAATGGGATCTAGTGCATTAGTGCTGGTATGATCGCACCCGTGACAGAATGTGCGGTAAAGGAGGTAAACCGAGGGATAGAACTTCAAAAGAAGACGTTTTATTAAAAGAAGGAATGGAAAAGAAATGGGAGTAGGAGTGACAGAAAAAGGGGTGCAAGATGAGGGCATCCCAAAGGTCACCCATTCTAGTATTACTCTCGTCCAAGCACGCTTAACTTCGGAGTTCTACTGGGATCCGGTACATTAGTGCTGGTATTCTCGCACCAGGAATAGAATGCGCGCTATAGGAGGTAAATGGGGGGATAAAACTTCAAAAAAAAAAAGACGTTATAGTAAAAGAAAGGAATGGAAAAGAAATGGGAGTGGGAGTGGCGGGAAAATGGGTGCAAGATGAGGGCTTCCCCGAGGTTCACCCATCCTAGTACTACTCTCGCCCAAACACTCTTAACTTCGGAGTTCTGATGGGATCCGGTGCATTAGTGCAGATATGATCGCAAACAGAACAGAATGCGTGCTAAAGGAGGTAAACAGGGAGATAGAACTTCAAAAGAAGACGTTATAGTAAAAGAAAGGAATGGAAAAGAAATGGAAGTGGGAGTGGCGGGAAAATGGGTGCAAGATAAGGGCTCCCAGAGGATCACCCATACTAGTACTACTCTCACCCAAACACTCTTAACTTCGGAGTTCCGATGGGATTCGGTGCATTAGTGCAGATATGATCACAACCGGTACAGAATGCGTGCTAAAGGAGGTAAACAGGGGGATAGAACTTCAAAAGAATAAGACGTTTTTGTAAAAGAAAGGAATGGAAAAGAAATGGGAGTTGGAGTGGCGGCCATAAGGGTGCAAGATGAGGGCTTCCCAGAGGGTCTCCCATCTTTTCACAACTCTCGCACAAACACACATAATTTCAAGGTTCGGATAGGATCCGGTGCATTAGTGCTGCAATGATCGCACCCAGAATAGAATGCGCGCTAAAGGAGGTAAACCGAGGGGGAGAACTTCTATAAAAGACATTTTAGTAAAAGAAAGGAATAGAAAAGAAATGGCTGCGGGAAATGGCGGCAAAAGGGGTGCAACACGAGGACATCCCAAAGGTCACCCATCCTAGTACTACTCTTGCCCAAGCACGCTTAACTTCGGAGTTCTGATGGGATCCGGTGCATTAGTGCTGGTATGATCACACCCAGAACATGGGGGAAACTGAGGGGGAGAACTTCATATGAAGAAGTTTTAGTAAAAGGAATTAAAAACAAAATGGGAATGGGAGTGGTGGGAAAATGGGTGCAACACGAGGACTTCCCCGATGGTCACCCATCCTAGTACTACTCTCGCCCAACCACGCTTCACTACAAAGTTCCGATGTATCCGGTGCATTAGTGCTGGTATGATGACACCCAGAATAGAATGCTCGCTAAAGGAGGTAAACCGGGGGATAGAACTTCAAAAGAAGACATTTTAGTAAAAGAAAGGAATGAAAAAGAAATGGGAGTGGGAGTGGCGGGAAAAGGGGTACAAGACGAGGGCTTCCTAAGGGCCACCCATCCTAATACTACTCTTGCCTAAGCACGGTTAACTTCGGTGTTCTGATGGGATTAGGTGCATTAGTGCTGGTATAATCGCACCCGGAGCATAATGCGTGGTAAAGGAAGTAAACCGAGGGGGAGAACTTCAAAAGAAGACAGTTTAGTAAAAGAAGGGAATAGAAAAGAAATGGGAGTGGGAACTGGTGGCACAGAGGGTACAACACGAGGACTCCGAAAGGCCACCCATCTTAGTACTACTATCACCCAAGCATGTTTAACTTTCGAGTTCTGATGGGATCCGGTGTATTAGTGCTGGTATGATCGTATCCGGAACTGAATGCTATCTAAAAGAGGTAAACCGTGGGATATAACTTGAAAAGAAAACGTTTTAGCAAAATAAAGGAATGGAAAAGAAATGGGAGTGGGAACTGGCGGCAGAAAGGGAGAAACACTAGGACTTCCCAAAGCCACTCATCCTAGTACTACTCTCGCCCAAACACGGTTAACTTTGGAGTTCTGATGGGATCCGGTGCATTAGTGCTGGTATGATCACACCCGGAACAAAATACGTGCTAAATTTGGTAAACTTAGGGGGAGAACTTCATAAGAAGAAGTTTTAGTAAAAGAAAGGAATGAAAAAAAAGAGAATGGGAGTGCCGGTAAAATGGGTGCAACACGAGGACTTCCCCGATGGTCACCCATCCTAGTACTACTCACGCCCAACTACGCTTAATTTCAGAGTTCCAATGGGATCCAGTGCATTAGTGTTGGTATGATCGCACCCGTAACAGAATTCGCGGTAAAGGAGGTAAACCGGGGGATAACACTTCAAAATAAGACGTTTTAGTAAAAGAAAGGAATGGAAAAGAAATGCGAGTGGGAATGGCAGAAAAAAGGGTGCAAGACGAAGGCATCCCAAAGGGCACCCATTCTAGTATTACTCTTGCCCAAGCACACTTAACTTCCGAGTTATGCTGGGATCCGGTACATTAGTACTAGTATTATCGCACCCGAAATAGAATGCGTGCTATAGGAGGTAAACAGGGGGATAGAACTTCAAAAGAATAAGACATTTTAGTAAAAGAAAGGAATGAAAAAGAAATGGGAGTTGGAGTGGCAGCAATAGGGGTGCAAGACGAGGGCTTCCGAGAGGGTCTCCCATCTTAGTACAACTCTCGCACAAACACACATAATTTCAAGGTTTGGATAGGACCCGGTGCATTATTGCTGCAATGATCGTACCCAAAACAGAATGCGCGCTAAAGGAGGTAAATCGAGGGGGAGAACTTCTAAAGAAGACGTTTTAGTAAAAGAAAGGAATACAAAAGAAATGGGAGTGGGAACTGGCGGCAAAAGAGGGGCAACACGAGGACATCCCAAAGGTCACCCATCCTAGTACTACTCTTGCCCAAGCACGGTTAACTTCGAAGTTCTGATGGGATCCGGTGCATTAGTGCTGGTATGATCACACCCGGAACAGAGTGCGCGCTAAAGGAGGTAAACCGGGGGACAGAACTTCAAAAGAAAACGTTGTAGTAAAAGAAAGGAATGGAAAAGAAATGGGAGTGGGAGTGGGAACTGGCGGCAGAAAGAGAGAAACACTAGGACTTCCCAAGGGCCACATATCCTAGTACTACTCTCGCCCAAACACGGTTAACTTTGGAGTTCTGATGGGATCCGGTGCATTACTGCTGGTATGATCACACCCGTAACAAAATACGTGCTAAATTTGGTAAACTTAGGGGGAGAACTTCATAAGAAGAAGTTTTAGTAAAAGAAAGGAATGAAAAAAAAAGGGAATGGGAGTGCCGATAAAATGGGTGCAACACGAGGACTTCCCCGATGGTCACCCATCCTAGTACTACTCACGCCAACAACGCTTAATTTCGGAGTTCCAATGGGATCCGGTGCATTAGTGTTGGTATGATCGCACCCGTAACAGAATTCACGGTAAAGGAGGTAAACTGGGGGATAGCACTTCAAAAGAAGACGTTTTAGTAAAAGAAAGGAATGGAAAAGAAATGCGAGTGGGAGTGGCAGAAAAAAGGGTGCAAGACGAAGGCATCCCAAATGTCACCCATTCTAGTATTACTCTCGCCCAAGCACACTTAACTTCCGAGTTATGCTGGGATCCGGTACATTAGTACTAGTATTATCGCACCCGAAATAGAATGCGTGCTATAGGAGGTAAACAGGGGGATAGAACTTCAAAAGAATAAGACATTTTAGTAAAAGAAAGGAATGAAAAAGAAATGGGAGTTGGAGTGGCAGCAATAGGGGTGCAAGACGAGGGCTTCCGAGAGGGTCTCCCATCTTAGTACAACTCTCGCACAAACACACATAATTTCAATGTTTGGATAGGACCCCGTGCATTAGTGCTGCAATGATTGTACCCAAAACAGAATGCACGCTAAAGGAGATAAATCGAGGGGGAGAAATTCTAAAGAAGACGTTTTAGTAAAAAAAAGGAACAGAAAAGAAATGGGAGTGGGAACTGGCGGCAAAAAAGGTGCAACACGAGGACATCCCAAAGGTCACCCATCCTAGTACTACTCTTGCCCAAGCACGGTTAACTTCGAAGTTCTGATGGGATCTGGTGCATTAGTGTTGGTATGATCACACCCGGAACAGAGTGCGTGCTAAAGGAGGTAAACCGGGGGGTAGAACTTCAAAAGAAGACGTTGTAGTAAAAGAAAGGAATGGAAAAGAAATGGAAGTGGGAGTGGCAGGGAAAGGGGTGCAATACGAGGGCTTCCCAAAGGCCACCCATCCTATTACTACTCTCGCCTAAGAATGGTTAACTTCGTTGTTCTGATGGGATTAGGTGCATTAGTGCTGGTATAATCGCACCCGGAGCACAATGTGTGGTAAAGGAGGTAAATCGAGGGGGAGAACTTCAAAAGAAGACAGTTTAGTAAAAGAAGGGAATAGAAAAGAAATGGGAATGGGAATTGGCGGCAAAGGGGTGCAACACGAGGACTCCCGAAAGCCACCCATCCTAGTACTACTCTCGCCCAACCACGCTTAACTTCAGAGTTCCAATGGGATCTAATACATTAGTGCTGGTATGATCGCACCTGGAACAGAATGCTTGCTGAAGGAGGTAAACCGGGGGATAGAACTTCTAAAAAAGACATTTTAGTAAAAGAAAAGAATGGAAAAGAAATGGGAGTAGGAGTGGCAGAAAAAGGGGTACAAGACGAGGGCATACCAAAGGTCACCCATTCTAGTATTACTCTCACCCATGCACGCTTAACTTTGGAGTTCTGCTGGGATCCGGTACATTAGTGCTGGTATGATCGCACCCGCAATTGAATGCGCGCAATAGGAGGTAAACCGGGGGACTTCAAAAGAAGAGGTTTTAGTAAAAGAAAGGAATGGAAAAGATATGGGAGTGGGAGTGGCGGGATAATGGGTGCAAGATGAGGGCTCCCCCGAGGTTCACCCATCCTAGTACTACTCTCGCCCAAACACGTTTAACTTCGAAGTTTCGATGGGATCCGGTACATTAGTACTTGTATGATCGCGCCCGGAAAAGAATGCGTGCTAAAGAAGGTAAATCGGGGGATAGAACTTCAAAAGAAGACGTTTTAGTAAAAGAAAGGAATGGAAAAGAAATGGGAGTGGGAACTGGCGGCAAAAGAGGTACAACACGAGGACTTCCCCGATGGTCACCCATCCTAGTACTACTCTTGACTGGGGACAAGAACTTCGTCCGGTCACTTAGAATACCACCTCAGATACCACTACTGGAGTAATGGCTCTGATACCATTCACACCCAGGATTACTCTTAGTGGAATACTCTAAGCAGATATAGCGGATATATATAAAAAGGATAATATGAGTTTATTACTTATATCTTACAGATACTAAGCATATAAGGAGAGATACAAAAGGAGAGATACAAACGAGAAGAAGAAGAGTAGTGAAATCTAAGTGTGTCCTTCTCTAAGGTTAATCCTCTCTATTTATAGATGAGAAAAGAGGAAAGAAAACCCGAGAACAATCTAGAAAAGCAAAAGACAAAACTTCTTTACATATTTTTTAAACTTACTATTTATATATAATAACCTTATCTTTATCTTTTTACTATTGATGAATAGTTTGTCTGCTATCTTGTCGGATTTTTCACTGTAGTAGAATCTATACTGTTGATAAACAATATTATTTCCTTGGATTCTTCTGCCAACTTCAATCATGGAAAAGGATCCTGTGACTCTTGTATCGAGTCTGATTGTTCTGTGTCTTGACTCATTAAATCATCTTCTTCATCGTCGGAACTTGATTCTAGTAATTCTTTTATCTTCTTTTTCAAGTCCTTCTTTGAAGATCCTTCTGACAATAATTATTTTAGTAACTTTGAAATATCTTTCTTTTCCTCAATAAGGATTGGTTTGATAGGTTCGAGATTAATAATTCCTTTAATGGAAAAGATTGATGCTTTGAAGAATTCGAACTTATCCCACCATTTAATCAAAATTCTTCTTCCTAAATAAAGAATATTTTCAAGAATAATTCCATGTTTCTGAAAGTTTCTTTTAGAAATTATCACATCCCACCTGACGATCCATGGGATTTGATACAGGACTGTAAACATAAGCCGATGAATTTTATTTGACGGATTTGTATTAACAAAATCCTCGTAAATAAGTCTTACCTTATGTGGCAAGATCAAAGGATATAATCCCCAATTTAAAAACCAACACATAAACCATTGAGAGAATTTTAAAGATTTTTGTTCTTTGAATTGAAAGAACCAACTATGCTTCTTCTGTCTATTTTCATAGCAAAAGGCTAAATCCCAAGCTTTGATATAATCAAAGTAATTAAAAATTATTTTATTTTTGTGGGGAGGTTTCAATTCTTTTGGTCGATATAAATCTCCTTCCCATTCTTCTGGAGTTATAACTCTAAGGATAAATGCTTTGGAAAAGGCCCATTCTCCTCCTGTTCTTAGGGTGGAGTCAAGCTGGACAGATCCAGTGCAAATAAGGATATCCTGATAGAATATGAAATCTTTTGGGAAATGAAACGGATCTGTGAATCCTTTAAGATAAAAGGTCATTACCTCATCAGAAGCTAAATGTTCGTATTTTTTCTCTATTGGAGAAATCCATATCGTAGTTATCGGAATATATGGATATATGTATTCCTTGATAGTGTTTGATTTTTCATCGATACTGTAAGCATCTTCTCTTAGCTGATCTTCCTTTGGTGTAGCTTTTAAAGCCTCAGCTTTCAAGATCTTCTCATCAACTTGTATTGCAGACTTATAAGTCTGTTGTTGACTATATCTATTGGGTCTTGAATTACCCTGTGTCATTTTCTCTTTGCCTTTATTCATCATTACCTTGCAAAAATTCACGAGTTAAAAAATCAGGTAAAGAATTACTTGATCCTTTAATAAACTCAATATCAAAATCGAATACAGATAAAATAGTCTGCCATCTAGCAAATATCTGTTTGGATGCTAAGTTTTTAACATCTTTTTGTAAAATTGCTTTTGCAGATTTACAATCTACTCTTACAAGAAATTTTTGATTTAATAAATCACTTTCAAATTTTTGTATACATAATACAATAGATAGTAGTTCCTTTTTAACAGTAGAGTAATTAACTCTTGGTCCTTTCCAAACTCCTGAAGTGAATCTTATTAAAGATTATTTATTATTAATTCTTTGTTTAAGAATCCCTCCATATCCAATATCAGATGCATCTGTTTCAACTATTTTAAAAACATCGGTATTGGATATGGCTAAACAAGGAATTTCCTTGATTCTTATTTTTATTTTTCTTACAACATTTGTATGTTCTATACTCCAATTTGGAGGTTTTTCTTTAGTCTTTCAAATAATGGCTTAGCGTCATGAGCAAGCTCTTTATAAAATTCAGAAATATAGTTTAAACTTTCTAAAAATCTTTGTAATTGATTTTTATGTTTAATTTCATCTGGAATTTTTTTAGCAAATTCAATTGCTCTATCTATAGGGAAAATTGTTCATTCTTTAATATTATGGCCTAAAAATCTTATTTCTGTTTGGAAGAGTTTAATCTTTCTTGCTGAAATAACTAGTCCTTCATTTTTAACAGTATTTAAAAATATATTTAAATGTTTAAAATGTTGTTCTAAAGTTTCTGAAAATACCAGAACATCATCAATATAAACTATTATAAATGCTGAATAAGCATTGAAAATATCATTCATTATTTTTTGAAATTCAGAAGGGGCATTTTTTAACCCAAAAGACATTACATTCCATTCATATTGTCCAAATGGAACTGTAAACGCCGTCTTATATTTATCCTATTCTTTAATTTGGATTTGCTAATAACCCGATTTCATGTCAAATTTTGACATAATTTTGGCTAAATAAAACCTATTTAGAAGATCTCTTTTATTAGGAATTGGATATCTAATCCATCTTAGAACCTTATTTAAAGGTTTATAGTTGATTACTAATCTGGGAACACCTCTCTCAAGTTCTGCTGCATTTTCAACATAAAATGCAGGACAACTCCAAGGACTCTTTGAGGGTCTTATTAACCTTTTATGTAATAATTCTTCTATCTCTTTTTTACAGATTTCCAAATGTCTTGGACTCATCGCTATTGGCCTAGCTTTAGTAGGTATTTAACTTTCTTTAAAGTTTGGTTCGTATGGTAAAGAAACCATATGTTTTTTCCTATCCAGAAGGCATTAGGAATTTCTGAACAAACTTTTTCTTCTATATGTTTTTGTAGTTCTCTTATTCTTCTTTGCAGAATGTCAGATTTAAGTTTTTCATTTATTTTCTTGTAATTTATTTCTTGTGATAAAGAATTTAAAAAATTTTCATTTCTAGAAATTTTCTTTTGAATTATATCAATTTCATGGTATTTTCGTTTAGAAACAAAATGGAATGTTAATTCCTGTTCTTTAATTATACTAGTGATCCCTTTTTCATTGATTTCTTTTATTGGATATAACATATGAAGAAAAGGGTTTCCTAGAATTACATCATGTGATAAGATTTTCACCATTATAAATGGCATTTCAAGACAAATACCTTTATTACATACAAATGTGTTTTGTAACTTATAGTTAACTAAAAGTTTTCTTCCATCTGCATCATTAAGGATTTCTGTTGTTTTTGAAAAATATCTAGAGGGTACTAACCCTTCATTGATGCAGTTTAAATCTGCACCTGAATCAATCATGGCTATAGCAGAAAAGTAATATTCTTTATGAACCACTATAGTTACCTTTGTATGCCATTTATGAGTAATTACTCTGTCAATCATATAATAAAAGTTAAAGAATTTAACTTTTCTTCTGGTAACATATTATTCTCTTCTTCTTTATTTTCTTCTTCATCTGAAGAAATTTTTTGAGATTTAGCTTCAAGAGCAACTATTCTAGATTTTAAATCTTGAATTTCTTGTTTTAAGATTTTTACTTCATATTTTAATTCTGAAGTAGTTACTTCTGACTTAGAAGCTGATGCATTAGAGTTTTTTACTCTATTTAACATTTTTTTAATATTATCAAACTTTGGTTCTTTTAACCTTAAATATTTTTAAGGTGTTTTACCTTTATCCTTATAAGATTCTAAATATTTTTGTAACATTTCTCTTTTT
Organism: Scutellaria baicalensis; assembly: GCA_005771605.1. Taxonomy (NCBI): domain Eukaryota; kingdom Viridiplantae; phylum Streptophyta; class Magnoliopsida; order Lamiales; family Lamiaceae; genus Scutellaria; species Scutellaria baicalensis. Next base: position 28,316,055 of record CM016728.1, read on the forward strand.
TCATTAGGATCTGATATTTTATCTATAAGATCTAAAATAAAACTCTCTTCTTTTGTTATAACAAATAATCCATTAGCTTGACATAAGACTTTATAATAGTTACAGTTTCTTTCACAATTACTATTTTGACTATCTTCTGATTTTTCAGATTCATAATCTTCAACTTCATATTCTGATTCATTTTTTGATTCTATTTCTGTTATAACAAATAATTTAAGATTGTTATCTTCAGAATCTGATTCTTGTATAAGAAGTTTTTGAAAAGCTTTTTTAAGATCATCATCTATATTTAAACTTTGAATTTTCTTTTTCATTTTACACTTATTAGCATAATGCCCTGGAGCATGGCATTTCCAACATATTGGAATTTTCTTTTGCTTTCCTTTATTAGGAAAATCTCTTTGAGGATTCTTTTCTTTATAGAAATTTCATTTTTTCTTTCTTTTATAATTATAAAATTTTCTTTTATAATCTTGGTTCTGCCTAGAAGATTTATAATTCTTTTTCTTTTCTTTAGTTATTTTAGAGGTTGACAAACCTATTTGCTCACAAAAGTCTCCTAGGACTCTTTTTCCAAATTTTTTTTCTTTTTGAGTTTGTTTATGCAATCTAATCTCATTGCACAAACATATTCCTTCTCCTACAATTTCAGAAGCAAGGTCACCATAAGTATAAAGGTGATAAGGAATAATTCCTTGGTTGCACCCTCACGAAGATTGGTTCAATCCACCGCGTGATTATATCATTCTAGAAAAAAGAAATTATCACTCCAAGTTAAGAGAAAAAAATAGACTTTTAAAAGAAGCTATTGAGTGCCTTAAAGGTTGTCTAAATAGACCGAATCTTGATACATATTGGAATAATTGGTATACAACTAAATTAGAGTTATATAATGTTGTTACTGTGGAGTAAGCAACACAAAGTATAGATGCAATGTTAAAAATCAACAACACCAAATGTGCACAAATAAGATAGAAATGATAACTTGCTAAGAAAGAAAGAGAGAAAATATTCTTTGTATTGAAGATAAAAATGTTCCAAAAGTCCCCTGTACAACACATGATTTCTACTATTTATACTACTTCTTTACAAAGAGGGGTATTTCTGCCGCTTCTCATAGATCTTTCCTTGTTGCCTAAGCCATCCTAAATATTCCTTTTTCAAGGTACTTCTTTCAATGCTCCAAGTACACCTCTTCTCCTTCAGAATCTTCCATTTTCTGTTGTATGGGAAGATATTTTCCTTCGTCCTTTATGGCCACGTCAGCAAATCCTTAGAGCATGCTTGTCATCCTTGCTTTTGAGTTGTTATCCTCTACTCCACGACTACGAAATCCGTTCGTCTGCAACTCGTCCTCTCCATTCTGTGATTATGCGGTTATGCAGAGCTTCTCGTCTGCATTTTAATGTATCTCCACCACTTCTGCAACTTTTGTGATTACGTGGGGCATCTCTTCTGCTATTCGATATATCTTTGCCACTTCTGCTATCACGTCTGCTTGTGATTACGTGGGGCATCTCTTCTGCTATTCGATATATTTTCGCCACTTCTGCCACCACGTCTGCTTATGTAAAAGCAGTTCTGCAAGATCATTTATTTTATAATTTTGTTTTATTAGAGTCAAGGTATCCAAATGACACAGGGCCTTTTTATATTGTTCTCCTCCCCACATCAGCTACTCCCCCTGGTGCAGTCGAGCAGATCTGATATGGCAGAGCTGGTCGGCTGCAGCACTTCTTGTATTCTTCTTCTCGAGCAGAGAGCTAATTTTCCCCTTAGCTACTCCCCCTGGTGCAGTCGAGCAGATCTGGTATGGCAGAGCTGGTCGACTGCAACACTTCTTGTATTCTTCTTCTCGAGCAGAAAGCTAATTTTCCCCTTAGCTACTGCCCCTGGTGCAGTCGAGCAGATCTGGTATGGCAGAGCTAGTCGGCTGCAGCACTTCTTATATTCTTCTTCTCGAGCAGAGAGCTAATTTTCCCCTTAGCTACTCCCCCTGGTGCAGTCGAGCAGATCTGGTATGGCAGAGCTGGTCGGCTGCAGCACTTCTTGTATTCTTCTTCTCGAGCAGAGAGCTAATTTTCCCCTTAGCTACTCCCCCTGGTGCAGTCGAGCATATCTGATATGGCAGAGCTGGTCGGCCGCAGCACTTCTTGTATTCTTCTTCTCGAGCAGAAAGCTAATTTTCCCCTTAGCTACTCCCCCTGGTGCAGTCGAGCAGATCTGGTATGGCAGAGCTAGTTGGCTGCAGCACTTCTTGTATTCTTCTTCTCGAGCAGAGAGCTAATTTTCCCCTTAGCTACTCCCCTTGGTGCAGTCGAGCAGATCTGGTATGGCAGAGCTGGTCGGCTGCAGCACTTCTTGTATTCTTCTTCTCGAGCAGAGAGCTAATTTTCCCCTTAGCTACTCTCCCTGGTGCAGTCGAGCAGATCTGGTATGGCAGAGCTGGTCGGCTGCAGTACTTCTTGTATTCTTCTTCTTAAGCAGAGAGTTAATTTTCCCCTTAGCTACTCCCCCTGGTGCAGTCAAGCAGATCTGGTATGACAGAGCTGATTGGCTGCAACACTTCTTGTATTCTTCTTCTCGAGCAGAGAGCTAAATTTCCCCTTAGCTACTCCCCCTGGTGCAGTCGAGCAGATCTGATATGGCAGAGCTGGTCGGCTGCAGCACTTCTTGTATTCTTCTTCTCTGCTGTGAGAATTTCCCATCCACGCGTCGCGTTCTTCCTTATTTTCAAAGATTTTGGCAAATCCCCTGATCCTGACAATAAGTGTCCTTTCACCTTCACTTTTCAATACATCACATTAAATGCATGTGATCTAGTCTGTCCACGTGGCAACCATCCTGCGGTAGACTTCAAAGGGTCGTATCTTTTCCCAATACAACTTTTGAATTTGCCCTAGTTTCACTCTTCCCTCATTTCGTCTTCACTTTTCTCCTTGCGCTCTCTGTGATTCCTTCCTCTTCTCCGGCGATCTTCGCGTTGAAAAACTGCTGGAGTTCTTCTTCCGGTGACTCTTCTTCTTCTTCTTCTTCATTTGCTTCCTTTGGTTTTCCATGGCAAGAGGAGGTATTTTCTAACCTTTACTTGTTTCCTTGTTTTTGGTCTATGTGCAGTGCCTATATGCTGGGTGATTTTAGTCTGTAATCTTGGAATCTTTGGGTGATACTCATTGGGCGTTTAGTTTTGGTTGAGAGTTTGAGATTTTCTGGTATTTTCTATTGTATTTTCTCCTTCTGTCGACCTTCATTTCTTCCATGGCTTCCTCCGATTATGAGACAGATTCTTCCAATGTTCACGACCTTGAGAGAAATTCCCCTATCCTTCTTCCTCCTCCTAGCGAACGGTCCGCTTCTTCTTCCTCTACTAGGGTTTCTTCCCCTATCGAGGAGGAGACTTCTGCTGCCAGTGCTGACCCCGTCAGTTACAGCCCCTCTAACCCTAATTTTGATTTTGTTAGCCAGTGTTCCTCTTTTACCCCCGATCGTGTTGATACTCTTCGTTTGGTCTTTGATATCCCTCAAGACTTCTGTATATATTGCCCCGGTGGACATCATAGGCCCAACTTCCTTTCTGGGCGTAAGCTGGCTTTCTGGACTGCCCAGTTAAGAGCTGGGGTGCGCTTCCCTGTGAATCCTTATCTCTGTAAATTATCCTTTTTCTACCAAGTTCCTTTGAATCAATTTACTCCCTCCGCCATCCGACTTATGCTCGGCTTTTTCATAATTTTGAAGGGCAATGGTGGCAATCTCACTGCCGAGCTCTTCTTTTCCAATTTTCCCCTTAAATTTAAGCCCCCGTTCTTTTATGTCACTGCTAATCCCCGAGGTCTGGTCCACTTCCTGGGAAAGCCCCAGAGTTGAGACAAACATTGGAAGGAGGATTATTTTTTCATTTCTGGCACTGATGCCTGGGACTTTCCAGTGGGCTCTTGGGTGTACACCAAACCCGTAATAAAGAAAGAATTTTTTATCAGTTGTCCTGCCTCTGATCGAGAAATAATCGAAGCCCTAAACACCTCTGTTCATGAAGTAGGGCCTTTTGATGTAGTTAGTATAGTAGAGCAGCCCTCCATTTTAGCTTATTTTGGCCTCTGTTCTGGGGAGACCTCTTATCCCTTTGACTTGGTATTCTTTCCCCCCCCCCCCCTTTTTTTTTTGTTACCTTCTCACATGTTTGCTTCTTTTGCTGATTCTGTTTTTACGTTATCATGAATGTATATATTTTTCCTTTGAATTGCAGAGCACACATGGAAAAGGACGCTGCCCCGCAGAGAAGCTACCTCCTCTCCTCGTTCTCGACCAGGAGATCCACCTGCTGTAGAGTCTCGTCCCCCAGTCACCACATCTTCTGGCACTCGGGGTGATAGGGGGAAGCGTCCCCAGAGTTCTGGAGATCTCCCTCCTGACTCGCGCCGCCAACGCCTTCAATCCCCCGTCAGAGGTGGGCATGACTATAACACCCCAAAATAGTTTTAGATATATATATATATATATATATGATTTTATAGCAAGATCAAAATTTTATTTAATTGCTTGGCTAAAGCCCAAAAATATTAATTTATGGATCCAAATCAAGATTTTAAAACAATTCATGGCCCATTTACTAGATAAATTAAGAATGGCAAAATTGATCTTTTCTTCAAAACTGTACAACTCTTACACACACATATATATATAGTACACGTGTGTATATGAATTAAAAAGCTTTGAACAAATATCTACCTTTTTCATCTTTATCTTTCCATTTCATCTTCTCCTTCCTTGCTTTTACTGCTACTTTTTCAACTCCTATACATAGATATATATAGATATACACGTTTGTTTTTGAAGCAAAGCATTTGGACAAATATCTCATCTTCCCATTTCATTTTCTCCATATCAACTTTATCTTCTTCATCTTTCATTTTCCTTTGCTTTGCTTCAAAAATCTTGCAGGAATTTCAAAGAAGGGTAAATATTTCAATTACAAATTTCTATTTCTTGGTTGATGTTGTATCTAGATTGGTTATTGTATATATATGTATGTATTTTTTTCTCTCCATGTATCTCTCTCTTTCTCGCTCACTGCTGCCGTCGAAAAGGGGGGGCACCGCCGTGGGGCGGCGGCGCTGCGTGTGTGTTGGTGTGTGCGGGTGTGTGCGTGTGTTGTGTGTGGGTGTGTGTGTGTTGTGTTTGTTGTTGGGGGTGTTGTGGTGTCGGGGGGGAGGCGCCGCCGTGTGTGGCGGCGCCGTGCTGGGGTTGAGCCGGCGACGGGCCTGTCGCAGGCAGTAGGTGGCGGCGGCAGCAGGGGGGGCAGGGGAGAAAAGGGAGCAGAGGCAAGGGGAGAAAGGGGAGGGGTTTTATAAAAATTTGAAATCTTCCAAGGGCCTTTTTGCAAAAATTGATCCAATGTATTGTTTTATGCATTTCTTTTCTAAAGTTTATGATTTATGCAATTCAACCCTAATTTTATGTAATATTGCAATTGTTAATCATTGTATTATGCTTAAAGTATAATCGAACATTTGAACTACACCGAAATTATATTACGAAATCAAAAACTTAAACGATAAATGTATTTAGTTTATTGTACCACGTTATAGGTATTGATTTAATTCACGATTGACAAACAACGAATTAAACTCTAGTTCGTTTAAGTTATAACCTTAATTACGACCCTTCGATTAAATATCGTATATTAGGAAATTAATATTTTAAAGTATTCTATAGATATTTTAAGATAGAGGCTAAGTCAATTCCTAAAATTGTAGGAAATACGAACAAGGAACCAGAGTAAAGAAGCGTGATAAAGGAAGCTTTTTGGACACGAGTTACTATTTCGAAGGTGGGGGTAAATGCTTGTTGTTTACGGCTTTATTTTAATGAACATGGTTAAATGTGATTATGATATACATGATTATGGTACTTGATGGGATTTGAACGTTGACTTTCAGCGTTTACTTCCAATATAATGTGAATTATGTGTAATGTTAATGTTCATGGTCATGTTGGAATTCCATTCACGGCGGGTTAAATACCCGAAGGGTTTCAAAGATGGCCCTTTTCATGCTGGACTTAAAGACTCCAGATTTCATGGCGGGCTAGCTACCCGAAGGGTTTCAAATATGGCCCACTTATGTTGGACTTAAAAACTCCAAATTCATGTCGGGCTTAAAGACCCGAGTAACGTTATGATGATGTATTATGGTTATGTGCAGTGATTATTTGATGGTTGAATTGATGTGCTTACGTGTTCTCCGTTCCACCCCACTTAGTGATTTTTCTTGCACTCACCCCTATATGTTTAAATGTTTTAGGACATGGTACGCGGACGTGGAATGCCAGTAGTCGATATTATCAAGGTTATAGAAGATTTTAATAAAGTGTTTTATTTTACAAATTCCAAATATGTTTAATTATTTAAATGTATTATTTCTATCACTCTTTTGATGATATTAAAAGTGTGTTTGGAAAGAAACAAATTTCACGGCAATCGTTTCCGCTGCATTTTTCCCAAAATTTGTGTTTCGTAAGAACTTTTTATGGAATAATATTTCACAGATATTTCTAAATTTATTTATTTTAATTATTATATAAAAAGTTTATTTATTTAGTAAGTAACGCCAAAGCAAGATTTCATGTTTTTTTAGAAACGGGGCGTTACAATGACTCTGTTCCGCCCCCAAAGGATCGGCCTCGGTCAAGTCGGGTCAGAACATCTCCCAACGATGCCTTCACTCTTGAGCTACCCAAATCCCTACTGGAGCTTTCCGAAGAGGAATCTCGTCAGTTCCTCCAGCTCTGCCTGACTCCTGCCGACACTTATACTCTTAGTCGGCTTTCTCAGGAAAATGAGCTTTGTATGGGCGCTAACCACATCTTGAAGGTATTGATTTGACTTTTAACTTAACTATAGTATTGATTTGAGAAGCATTGATTTTCCTGAATTTGCTGGAATATTGTAGGGGCTGATCCACTTCAGTAGACTCCAAGCAAGGGCCGTGTCTGCTGTTGACCCAACTCCTATCATTTCGGAGAAGGAGGATGAGATCTCTGCTCTGAAGTTCAAGCTGGTGGAACAGGAGAAGGAGCTTAAAGAGCTGAGGCAAGGGAATGAGCGGGTGAGACAGGAGGTTGAGTTCTGGAAGCAAAAAACTTCTGAGGAGAAGGCTCGCAGCCGAGAATACGGGCTTCGGAAATTTTCCAAAGGGATAGAGGCCTGCAAACGAAACCTCCACATGACGGCTGCGGGGCAGAGCTTCTTGGAGGAGGTCATCACCGGCCTGAAGGAGGCTTACTTAAAGAGCACAAGCTCTTTGGCTGACTTCTGTCCGCACATTGGCTATTACTACAGCTTCGGTTTTGACGCAGCGCAGAAGCAGGCTCAGGATCAGGGTTTCGAGGGCACCTTTGACTTTAACGGGCCCTTGGATGATATGCCAGCTTCCCCCTATTTTGAGGGGGATCCTTCAGAGGACCCTGACTCCCCGTGGTGGTTGCCTGTCCTTCAAAGGGCATATGCTAGGTTGTGTTCTGCTCCGATCGAAGCCTTTACGCCAGTGGACCCCTCCTCTTGCAAGTTCCCACTTCTGCCTGCACCAGCTCTACCTACCCCCTTTGCGGCCCTTTCCCAGCCTGAGTCTGTAGATCTGATAGTCCTAAGTGGAGACTCTACTGAGGTAGCTCCTGTTGCCAATGCACCCATTGAGCATTCTTCAGTTGAGCCAGTAGAACACCCCTCTGCTGACCTCTAGATCGAGACTGTTGGCGATGATCCTTGTCCTCAGGACCCCCCTGCTGCTTAATCCATTTTTTATTCGATCTATGTTGAAAACTATTTATTTTAACTCTGCTTAAACAATACTTTCAATTTCTGTGTTTTGCTTACATAACTCATTTTATGATATGTTATCTTTTGACATGATTTGCTGTGTTTGCCTGTATCTTATATATATGTATTCTCTTTTGTCATTGTTTTACAGTTTGTTATTATAACTAATTCTCACAACACATATAAGCAAGAACAAAAACGAATATAAACAATAGCGATTGAAAAGGAAATACTCATAGAAGTGGTTAAGTTTCGCTAAGGCACTTCACTCTATCTTTCTTTACATCAGTTTTTATGATTCTAAGCGCTCCCCATGCTTTTCCTTCTTGTCCTTTCTTTTGCCAATCCTTCCCTTTCATCTCTTTCCTGTACAAAGAAAGACAGACGTAGACCACCATTGTTAATATTAATGAAGTTTGTACAGATCTTTAATCAATTTAATCTTGGCTGCACCATCCCTAGTCAGAGGTGTGTCAGACCCGGAGGTCTTCCTCTGCCAGGGTGGCTGCCTTCTAGGGCGAATTTCTTTTCTGGCCCCACCAACCCTGATCAGAGATGTGCCAGACCCGGAGGTCTGCCTCTACCAGGGTGGCTGCTTTCTAGGGCGAATTTCTTTTCTGGCCCCACCAACCCTGATCAGAGATGTGCCAAACCCGGAGGTCTACCTCTACCAGGGTGGCTGCTTTCTAGGGCGTTTTTAAGTTTGGCCCCACCGACCTTGACCAGAGGTGTGTTAGACTCGGAGGTCTACCTCTGCCTAGGTGGCTGCTTTCTAGGGCAGATTTCAAATACCATGGCCAGAGGTGTGTTAGACCCGGCAGTCTACCTCTGCCAAGGTGGCTGCTTTCTAGGGCAGATTTCAAATTAGGCCCCACCAACCATGGCCAGAGGTGTGTTAGACCCGGAAGTCTACCTCTGCCAAGGTGGCTGCTTTCTAGGGCAGATTTCAAATTGGGCCCCACCAACCATGGCCAGAGGTGTGTTAGACCCGGAGGTCTACCTCTGCCAAGGTGGCTGCTTTCTAGGGCAGATATGCAGGGTTCAAGAGGTGTTTCTTACTTGTTTCTTTTAAGCGTAGTATTTCTTGAGGTTGCAGATGTTCCAGGGTCTAGTCACCTCTTTTCCTTCTTCTGTCATTAGTCGATATGCCCCTCCTTTCAACACCTCTGATATAATATAAGGGCCTTCCCAATTTGGCTCTAACTTCCCCTTAGGCTTCAGGGCGTCAACTCTTCTAAGGACTAAATCTCCTTTTTCTAGACGTCGCAACCGTACTTTCTTATCATATGTTGCTTTTACCCTGCTCTTGAATTTTTCAATCTTCAGTCGTGCCATTTCCCTTTCCTCCTCTAGTAGATCCAGGTTTTCTTTCATGAGTTCCTCGTTTTGTGCATCGTCAAATTTCATCACCCTATGGGTTTCCATTCCCACCTCTGCCGGGATTACGACATTAGCCCCATATACAAGGTTAAAAGGAGTCATGTCAGTAGCCACTCTCGGTGTTGTTCTGTAGGCCCATAGAACTGAATCTAGCTCCTCTGCCCAACTGCCTTTGAGGGTTTCTACCCTTATTTTTAGCCCGTTGATTATGGTTCTGTTAGTTACTTCCACCTGACCATTTGTTTAGGGATGTGCCACTGCCGCGAATCTCTGAGTGATTTTCATTTCTGCGCACCAGGCCTTTATTTTCTTTCCGCAGAACTGCGTGCCGTTGTCTGAAACTAAAATCCGAGGTACTCCGTACCGGCAACAGATCTGTTTCCATAAAAACTTTATGACATTTTGCTCATCGATTTTTCCCAAAGGTTCTGCTTCTACCCACTTCGTAAAATAGTCTATGGCAACTATTAAGAATTTCTTCTGCCCTTTAGACAGCGGCAATGGTCCCACCAAATCTATCCCCCACTGAGCGAACGGACAGGGAGAGTGCATCTTTCCCAATTCTTCTGCTGGGCTGTGTATCAGGGGACCATGGATCTGACAGCTATGACACTTCTGCACCAATTCTCTTGCGTATGTGCCCATTGTCGGCCAGAAGTACCCGGCACGCAAAATCTTTCGTACCAACGTCCTTGACCCCACCTGGTCGGCTCCGCATCCTTCATGCGCTTCTCGTAGCACGTAGAGTCCTTCTTCTCTGTTCAGACATCGCAGGTATGCTTGTGAAAAAGAACGTCGGAAGAGCTGCTCCCCAATGATGCAATACTTCAGCGTTTCCTTTGTCCAGCTCGAGCTTGCCGATGTCCCCATTTTTTTCAATTCGTTAATGATGGGAGTTCGCCAATCATCCAATTCTTCCATTTCTGCAACTTCTGCATCTCCACCCTGTTTTTCAGCTACTAACAGAGTTATTTTTCGTGGATGCAAAGGCGGGTAGGAGCTGGCAATTTTTGCCAGGTAGTCTGCTTGTACATTCTCTGCCCTTGGGATCTGCTTTAATTCAAATGTTTTGAAACACAGCTTAATGTTGGAAATTTCCTTCAGATATCCCGATAACGACTCTTTTTTGACTTCGTATGATCCCTCATGTTGCTGGAACACCAGCTGTGATTCTGTGTGAGCTACGAGGTTGTTCCCACCGGCTTCTTTCACGATATTCATACCTCGCACTAAGGCCTCGTATTCTGCTTCATTGTTTGACACAGAATAATTCAGTTTGATGGCGTATTGCATACTCTGCCCGTCTGGACATTCCATTAAAACTCCCACACCACAGCCATCTTTAGTTGCAGATCCATCGACAAAAATCTTCCAAATCCTCTCCTCTTCTGGCAGAGCTAGTGACTCTTGCAAGAAATCTGCCAGAGCTTGTGCCTTAATGGCCTTCCGTGGCTCAAATTCCACATCATAGGCTCCTAGCTCTACTGCCCACTTAACCATCCTTCCAGAAGTGTCAGCTCTACCCATGGTCTGGGCCAATGGATAATTTGTGCGCGTAATGACTTTATGTGAGAGGAAGTATGGACGGAATCTCCTAGCCGTAATGATAACAGCCAGCCCTGCCTTCTCGATCTCTGCGTATCGGACCTCTGGGCCCTGTAACATATGGCTTACATAATATATCGGCATTTGCTGATGTTCCACTTCTTTTATCAGGACCGTACTGACTGCCACCTCCCCTACCGAAATGTACAGGTACAATGTTTCGCCCTTCTCTGGCTTGGAGAGCTGGGGTAATCTGGCCAGGTACTCTTTTAGCTTTTTAAAGGCTTGATTGCATTCCTCCGTCCATTGGAACTTACATCATTTCCTTAAGATTTTGAAGAATGAGTGACTCTTGTCGGCTGATTTGGAGACAAACCTACTCAACGCGGTTATTCTCCCTAGCAACCTCTGCACCTCCTTCACGTTCTTGGGTGGCGCCATATCCATTACAGCCTTTATTTTTTCTGGATTGACCTTTATTCCCTCCTTGGTCACCATGAATCCCAGAAACTTTCCAGATGTCACCCCGAAACTACATTTTTCTGGGTTTAGCTTCATCCCACTGCTTCGTATGATGGTGAAGGCCTCCTCCAGATCTGCCACGTGCTGCTCGGCCTCCTTGCTTTTCACAAGCATATCATCCACATAAACTTCCATGTTCCTCCCCAGCATAGGTTTGAACAATTTGTCCACCATCCGCTGGTATGTAGCCCCTGCATTTTTCAAACCAAAGGGCATTCGTACGTATCTATACGTGCCCGCAGCTGTGATGAAACAGACCTTCTTGACATCTGCTGGATCTAGATGGATCTGATGGTACCCCTGGTAAGCATCAATTAACGACAGACGTGCGCACCCAGACGTTGAGTCCACCAATTGATCAATGCGGGGTAGCGGATAGTGATCTTTGGGGCATGCCTTGTTCAGATCGCGGAAGTCAATGCACATGCGCCACTTTTTATTGGGTTTTGGCACCAAGACGGCATTAGACAGCCACTCTGGAAACTGGACAGGCACAACGTGACCTGAATCCATGAGCTTTTGCACCTCTGCTTGTATGATTTTGTCTTTTTCCGCTCCAAAGTTTCGAAGTCTCTGTTTAACAGGCCGTACGTCAGGGCATATGTTCAGCCGATGCACCGCCACCTCCGGATGAATACCCTTCATATCTGTTGCCTGGAAGGTGAACAAATAGGCAATCTTTCTAAGGCACTTGATCAGCTCTGCCTGCTCTGCCATCGGAATCTCTGCACTAATCATGGTACAAAACCCCTCCTTTCCCGGGTACATTTCTACTGACAAAAGCTCCCCTTCTACTGCTAACTTCCCATTTTCCTCTTCCTCCTTTTCCACCCTCTGCCGTTTCATACAAACGTCTTCCTCTGCGGCTCTGTTTGCCACTGGCAAGGCCCATTTGTGTGCCACCCTTATGGATTCGACATAACATTCTCTAGAGTGGATTTGGTTGGCTTTCAATTCCCCTATCCCCGCAGATGTGGGGAACTTGACCTTCATGTAGTAAGTGGAAACCACAGCCTTTAGCTCATTTAGTATCGGACGTCCGAATATAACATTGTAGGCAGACGGCGCATCCACTATCAGGAAGTCCATCATCAACCTCTTCTGCCGGGGCCATTCTCCTACCAAAACATGTAGGGTCACTGCTCCCACAGGGTGGACTGCTCCTCCTGTAAAGCCGTACAATGCGGTGTTTACTGGGCGGATCTAGGTTTTGATATCCATTCTCTCAAAACAATCTTTGTAGATGATATCAGCAGAGCTTCCCGTGTCCACAAACACTCTAGCCACGTCATATCCCGCTATTTCTGTCGTTACTACCAGGGAATCGTTATGGGGTTTCAACATCGGAGTCTCATCGGCTGCGCCAAACACTATATCAGGAGAGGGCTGCACTTCAGACACCTCCATATGTTGATCATGCCAGCCTCGTGCATATCTTAGGGCTGACTTCCTGGCCCTGTTTGAATCTCCTCCGTGGGGTCCACCCGCGATCATATTAATGAATCCTTTCTTTGGCGGCGGTGGCAGATCCTTCTCCTCCTCTCTTCTTTCCTTGCCTTGGGCGCCCTCTTTCTCTTCTGATCTCTCATTTCTCTTCCCATAATTTCCCGTATAACCCCTGCCTTTATCCTCGAATCCTTTCAGTACTCCAGCTCTAGCCAGTCGTTCTATTTCATTCTTCAGGTGTCTACATTCATTCGTATCGTGACCATATTCGTTATGAAACAAGCAGAAGTATCGCCCCTTTGGTCTTGTTGGGGCCTGGGCTCTGTTCGGGGGAAATCTGAACGGAGCAATTTTTTCAGAGAGCTGAAACACTCTCGCGAGTGGGGCTTTCAGCGGGGTATACTTTGCATAATCTCCTCTGCCAAGGTCTTCTTCACGCCTTCTGCTTTCAAATCGCGGCTCCCCGAGTCTCCGTGTATTCGTGTCCTTGGGAGCTGGTCTTTCCGCTCTCTTGGCGCGGCTCACATCCTCTAAATTGATGAATTTGTCGGCTCGAGCTAGGACCTCCTCAAAAGTATTAGCTGGCCTTTTCGCCAAGGAACGGAACAAATCTCCTTCTCGCAGCCCCTGAACCGCAGCGCTGATCTTTACTTCTGCCGTGACAGAAGGGACTTCTAAGGCAGCTGTGCAGAAACGTTTAATGAATGCCCTTAGAGACTCCTCGGGCCCTTGCTTCAAAGTGAACAGGGACTGGGAGGTTCTCCTCTGGCATCTGGAACTGGCAAATTGATGAAGGAATGCAGAACTGAAATCATGGAAGGAATGGATACTGTCTTCTGCCAGTTGCCCAAACCACCTTTGGGCGGCCTGTGTGAGGGTAGTTAGGAATACTCGACATTTAAATCCGTCTGTATATTGGTGCAGAAGAGCAACATTCTCAAATCGCAGAAGGTGGGTCATATGGGTCAGCGGTCTCATCGTATTCAAAGGTTAGAGGTTTGAAGCTCACAGGCAGCTCATCCATTCGTACAGCCATCGTGAATGGGCTTCCCCCTGGCACTTGGATCTGGCTAGTGGCACCCATCCTCTGTCTCAACAATTGTATTTCACGTTGCATTTCTTCCATCTGTTTTTGTACTTCTCGATCCTGTGAGTGCTGCGTAGAGGTGTTCACAGACGAGGCCCCGGGTGTTTGATATTTCCATTGTGGTGGGTGGCTGTTCGCACTGTGCTCAAGAACCATCTTTGGCCGACACGACCGCATTTCTTGAGCAGAGACCTTTGGGCCCCGTACCTCCACAGCCTCGCGCCTCTCTTCTCCGCCTTCTTCCTTGTCTCTTTCGACAGCAGCTTTCTCGAGGGCTCTCTGCACAGCCGAGTGAATAATGTTGTCCAGTTGTTCCGGAGTGAAGGTCCATACTCCTAGAACAATCGGCTCTCTTCTTTCCTCCGATCTCCTTCTCACTCTTCCTTCTCCCCAATCTCTTACCTCTCCTGGATTCCTCCCTTCTAATTCTCCTCTTCCCCCAACTCCCAATGTCTCCGGCCTCGCCACCTCCTGAAACTCCTCCCCCAGATCTCGGATTAACCGGTCCGCCATCCCCTTTACCAACTCAATCCAATCTTTCCAGCTAGCTCCCCCCAGATCAGATGTGAAGAATGGGAAGATATTCCCAATGCAATGAACAAAAACAATAGAAAACAAGTAGGAAAAGAAGGAGACTCACTTCCTTTACCTATTTCCCACAGACGGCGCCATTGTTGTTACTGTGGAGTAAGCAACACAAAGTATAGATGCAATGTTAAAAATCAACAACACCAAATGTGCACAAATAAGATAGAAATGATAACTTGCTAAGAAAGAAAGAGAGAAAATATTCTTTGTATTGAAGATGAAAATGTTCCAAAAGTCCCCTGTACAACACATGATTTCAACTATTTATACTTCTTTACAAAGAGGGGTATTTCTGCCGCTTCTCATAGATCTTTCCTTGTTGCCTAAGCCATCCTAAATATTCCTTTTTCAAGGTACTTCTTTCAATGCTCCAAGTACACCTCTTCTCCTCTAGAATCTTCCATTTTCTGTTGTATATGAAGATATTTTCCTTCGTCCTTTATGGCCACGTCAGCAAATCCTTAGAGCATGCTTGTCATCCTTGCTTTTGAGCTGTTATCCTCTACTTCGCGCGCACGAAATCCATTCGTCTGCAACTCGTCCTCTCAATTCTGTGATTATGCGGTTATGCAGAGCTTCTCGTCTGCATTTTAATGTATCTCCACCACTTCTGCAACTTTTGTGATTACGTGGGGCATCTCTTCTGCTATTCGATATATCTTTGCCACTTCTGCTATCACGTCTGCTTGTGATTACGTGGGGCATCTCTTCTGCTATTCGATATATTTTCGCCACTTCTGCCACCACGTCTGCTTATGTAAAAGCAGTTCTGCAAGATCATTTATTTTATGATTTTGTTTTATTAGAGTCAAGGTATCCAAATGACACAGGGCCTTTTTATATTCTTCTCCTCCCCACACCATATAAGTACTCTTTAAAGTGTTTTGAAAAACAAGTAAGTATATTGTTAGCATAGATCATTAAAGCTATCAAGATAAAACTTGAATATTTCTATAAGTCTGAAAACACTCTTGAAACCCAGGTCTTTGACCTTAAGTCACATAGCCTGGAGATTCTCTGTTGTAGCCGATGTAGGCTTTTGTTTGAGAATTTGGCATAAATCGTTGACAGTGATTGAGTGGAAAAAGATGAATAGGATTACGAGAGTCTTATCTAATAGATTTGATGGTGATGATGATGATGATGATGATGATGATGATGATGATGATGATAATAATAATAATAATAATAATAATAATAATAATAATAATAATAATAATAATAATAATAATAATAATAATAATAATAATAATATGGAAATAAATAATAATAAAAATAAAGAAATTATTATAAATGAAAACTTTGAAATTTTTTTTAATGACTGGAAAATGCCAGCTTATTCAACTGGAAAAATTTATAAAAATATGGAAGTTTTATAAGAAAAACTGACTATGTTATTAAAACATGTGAGCAATCTATTCTTTTATTAGAAGGATATAGTACTTTTCATCTTTTCACAAAACAACTTATAGCCTTACATAAGGAAAAATACAAATTTCTTCATATAGGCATGATACAGCTAGCTTTAAAACCAACTACTAGATTAGGATTAAATACATCTGCTATAATCGCAGTAAGGGATAAAAGGCACAATAAATTTCATGATTCTTTATTAGGGATTGTCGAGTCAAGTTTGTGTGAAGGTCCAATCTACTTTTCATGTTTTCTAAATTTCACGATTTCTTTATCAGATCCAAATCTTATGCAAGCATTATGTCTTGATATAAAATCTGAAGGATTTGATATGTTACCTGGCACACAAAAACGTTTTCCTTATATATAGGATTTATTACAAAGTAATGAATACTGTTGCCCCAGATATGAAGAAAATACTAAATCAAAATCCGAAAACAACTACCATGTTTATAACTGATGGTTAATCTACCTGAAAAATGAATTTTAGAAGAGGCTAATCCACCTGTTAAACAGGAAAATATAAAATTTGATAAAATTTTTGAGTATCCAGATGGAGAATTAGAGATACGATTTTTGAAAAATCGTATAACTCGTCTCAATCTAGGAATTATGGAAAAGGGTAGAAGTTCAACTTCTTCAGTTCCTTTAACTAGATTTGAAAAAGAACAAATAAATTTAAATAATACGCCTGATGGTGTAAGTCAACCTGAATACAAGGTTGAAATACCCTCTTCATCAAGAGTCAGGTCCCCTATTCTTTTTGATATGGGGTACGAGGAAGAAAGAAGTGTTTTTGGAATAAGTACATTAACTTTAGACTAAAATTTGAAGTTTCCATTCTCAGGACATTTAAAAGAAATGTTTTATTCCGAAGAAAATGAAAATAAGAGGAAATGGTTTTATTTAAAACCAATATCTAGCCAGCAAAAATGGTTTAAAAGATATAAATATTTTCTGGAAAAGGATAAAAATGTTGATGATTTTTTTGAAGTCTTAAGAATTTTTTATAAATATGGAAAAAAGGATAAATATCCTGATTTTGATGATGTGTTTACAATTGCCAATATAAATTCGGCATATCAGAATTTTATAACTACAACAGGGAAAAATATAAGAAGTATTCATCCCCCTGAAGTTAACCTGTCTATTAAGATAGACAAGGAAGAGGTAATTGCTACCCCTTATAGAAAAGATAATAAAATTGAAGCTATTATATATAGAGCAAAATAATTACACTAATTTACCTTTACAAACTATGGGAAAACAACTTACAAGAATTGAACAAAATATAAATTCACATCTATACAAAGATGTTCCTAGAAAGGTTGAACAACCTATAGAAAAGGAAGAGGACAAGGTTTTATTCAAACCTTTATCTTCTAAGAAAATAAACATTAAAATGGATAAAATTTCAGAAAACACTGAAATGTTAGAAGAGATAATAAAAAGATTAAAAAATCTAGGAATTAAAAATAAAGAATGGCTCCACTTTTCTGAAAGGTCAGAAGGAGAAGATGATACTAATGACCAAATTGATCAATTAGAAAAAATGTTTAAAAATGAATTACCAAAGAACTCCAAGGAGGTTAATAAAATTACTTTTGGTAATAATCAAAATAGAAAGTCTTATTACCCTAGGCCAACTCCGGTTGATTTGTTAATTGAAGAGCAAGAACATTATCTTAATAGAGCTACTTTTGATGGTACTTCTATAGATGAATGGAATATAGATGGCCATTCAGAGTACCAAATTCAGATAAAATTACATTATATGACTATGTATGCTAAGGCTTGCCGAGTTAAAGGCAATCATGATCAGAACATAGCAAAAGCTATAATACAAGGTTTTACTGGCTAACTTAAAGATTTGTGGGATTTTCACCTAAATGAAGAAGCAAAAGTGCATATATTTAATGCTGTACAACTGGAAGATAATAATCAGATAGCTGATTGTGTTAATAAAACAAGGTTTTTAGGGAGTCGTTTGCTACTTTTCGTGGCTTTAATGACAAAAAAAATCTTGTTTATCTTATATTAATTGTTTCTGCATCATATCAAGTATATCTAATGAAAAACAGATGAAAAATTCCACAGTTGAAAATTTTCAAAATTTAATAGGGTAAACTAAGGTTTATGGGGAGTCGTTTGCTAATTTTATTGGCTTTAATGACCACAAAAACCTTGTTTTATGTTATATTTATTGTTTCTGCATTATATCAAGTATATCCAAAAAAAAAACAGATGAAAAATTTCACAGTTGAAAATTTTCAAAATTTCATAGGGTAAACTAGGGTTTCTGAGGAGTCGTTTGCTAATTTTATTGGCTTTAATGACCACAAAAATCTTGTTTATATTATATTTATTGTTACTGCATCATATCAAGTATGTCTAATGAAAAACGGATGAAAAATTCCACATTCGAAAATTTTCAAAATTTCATAGGGTAAACTAGGGTTTTTTTTGGAGTCGTTTGCTAATTTTCGTGTCTTTAATGTCCACAAAAATCTTGTTTTCTCTCATATTTATTATTTTTGCATCATATCAAGTGTATCTTATGAAAAACAGATGAATAATTCAACAGTTGAATTTTTTTTAATTTCAAAGGGTAAACTTAAGTTTTAGCGGAGTAGTTCTCTACTTTTAGATGCTTTAATGATCACAAAAATCTTGTTTTCTATCATATTCATTGTTTATGCATCATATCAAGTATATTTTATGAAAAACAGATGAAAAATTTCATAGTAGAAAATTTTCAAAATTTCATAGAGTAAATTACGGTTTTTGGGGAGTCGTTTCCTACTTTTCATGGCTTTAATGACCAAAAAAATCTTTTTTTATCTCATATTTATTGTTTCTGCATCATATCAAATATATCTTATGAAAAACAGATGAAAAACTCCACAGTTGAAAATTTTCAAAATTTCATAGGGTAAACTAGGGTTTTTGGGTAGTCATTTGCTACTTTTCGTGGCACTAAATGACCACAAAAATTTTGTTTTCTATCATATATATTGTTTTTACATCATATCAAGTATATCAAATGAAAAATAGATGAAAAATTCCACAGTTTAAAATTTTCAAAATTTCATAAGGTAAACTTGGGTTTTAGAGGAGTCGTTTTCTACTTTTAGATGCTTTAATGAACACAAAAATCTTGTTTTCTGTCATATTCATTGTTTCTGCATCATATCAAATTTATCTTATGAAAAACAGATGAAAAATTCCACAGTTAAAAATTTTCAAAATTTCATATGGTAAACTGGGGTTTTTGGGTAGTAATTTACTACTTTTCGTGGCTTTAATGACCACAAAAATCTTGTTTTCTATCATATATATTGTTTTTACATCACATCAAGTATATCAAATGAAAAACAGATGAAAAATTCCACAGTTTAAAATTTTCAAAATTTCATAGGGTAAACTAGGGTTTTTAGGGAGTCGTTCGCTACTTTTCGTGGTTTCATTGACCACAAATATCTTGTTTTCTCTCATGTTTATTGTTTTTGCATCATATCAAGTGTATCTTATGATAAACAAGTGAATAATTCAACAGTTGAATTTTTTTAAATTTCATAGGGTAAACATGGGTTTTAGGGGAGTCGTTATCTACTTTTAGATGCTTTAACGACCAGAACAATCTTGTTTTCTGTCATATTCATTGTTTCTGCATCATATCCAATATATCTCATGAAAAACAGATGAAAAATTCCACAGTTGAAAATTTTCAAAATTTCATAAGGTAATCTAAGGTTTTTAGGGAGTCGTTTGCTAATTTTAATGGCTTTAATAACCACAAAAATCTTCCTTTATATTATATTTATTGTTTCTGCATCATATCAAATATATCTAATGAAAAACAGATGAAAAGTTCCACAGTTGAAAATTTTTAAAATTTTCAAAATTTCATAGGGTAAACTAGGGTTTTTGGGTAGTAATTTGCTTCTTTTCGTGGCTTTAATGACCACAAAAATCTTGTTTAATACAATATTTATTGTTTCTGCATCATATCAAGTATATCTCATGAAAAACGGATGACAAATTCCAGAGTTTAAAATTTCAAAATTTCATAGGGTAAACTAGGGTTTTTGGGGAGTCGTTTCCTAATTTTGGTGTCTTTAATGACCACAAAAATCTTGTTTTCTCTCATATTTGTTGTTTTTGCATCATATCAAGTGTATCTTATAAAAAATAGATGAATAATTCAACAGTTGAATTTTTTTAAATTTCATAGGGTAAACTTGGGTTTTAGGGGAGTCGTTTTCTACTTTTAAATGCATTAATGACAACAAAAATCTTGTTTTCTGTCATATTCATTGTTTCTGCATCATATCAAATTTAAATTATGAAAAACAGATGAAAAATTCCACAGTTGAAAATTTTCAAAATTTCATATGGTAAACTAGGGGTTTTGGGTAGTAATTTGCAACATTTCGTGGCTTCAATGACCACAAAAATCTTGTTTTATATCATATATAATGTTTTACATCACATCATGTATATCAAATGAAAACAGATGAAAAATTCCACAGTTTAAAATTTTCAAAATTTCATAGGGTAAACTAGGGTTTTTGGGGAGTCGTTTGCTACTTTTCGTGGCTTTAATGACCACAAAAATCATGTTTTCTCTCATGTTTATTGGTTTTGCATCATAATAAGTGTATCTTATGAATAATTCAACAATTGAATTTTTTTAAATTTCATAGGGTAAAGATGGGTTTTAGGGGAGTCGTTATCTACTTTTAGATGCTTTAACGAACACAAAAATCTTGTTTTCTGTCATATTCATTGTTTTTGCATCATATCAAATATATCTTCTGAAAAACAGATGAAAATTTCCACAGTTGAAAATTTTCAAAATTTCATAAGATAATCTAAGGTTTTTAGGGAGTCGTTCGCTAATTTTAATGGCTTTAATAACCCCAAAAATCTTCCTTTATATTATATTTATAGTTTCTGCATTATATCAAATATATCTAATGAAAAACAGGTGAAAAGTTCCACAGTTTAAAATTTTCAAAATTTCATAGGGTAAACTAGGGTTTTTGGGTAGTAATTTGCTTCTTTTCGTGGCTTTAATGACCACAAAAATCTTGTTTTATACTATATTTATTGTTTCTGCATCATATCAAGTATATCTCATGAAAAACGGATGACAAATTCCAGAGTTTAAAATTTCAAAATTTCATAGGGTAAACTAGGGTTTTTTGGGGAGTGGTTTCCTAATTTTGGTGTCTTTAATAACCACAAAAATCTTGTTTTCTCTCATATTTGTTGTTTTTGCATCATATGAAGTGTATCTTATAAAAAATATATGAATAATTCAACAGTTGAATTTTTTTAAATTTCATAGGGTAAACTTGGGTTTTAGGGGAGTCGTTTTCTACTTTTAGATGCATTAATGACCACAAAAATCTTGTTTTCTGTCATATTCATTGTTTCTGCATCATATCAAATTTAAATTATGAAAAACAGATGAAAAATTCCACAGTTGAAAATTTTCAAAATTTCATATGGTAAACTAGGGGTTTTGGGTAGTAATTTGCTACATTTCGTGGCTTCAATGACCACAAAAATCTTGTTTTACATCATATATAATGTTTTACATCACATCAAGTATATCAAATGAAAAACAGATGAAAAATTCCACAGTTTAAAATTTTCAAAATTTCATAGGGTAAACTAGGGTTTTTGGGGAGTCGTTTGCTACTTTTCGTGGCTTTAATGACCACAAAAATCTTGTTTTCTCTCATGTTTATTGATTTTGCATCATATCAAGTGTATCTTATGAAAAACAGATGAATAATTCAACAATTGAATTTTTTTAAATTTCATAGGGTAAAGATGGGATTTTGGGGAGTCGTTATCTACTTTTAGATGCTTTAACGACCGCAAAAATCTTGTTTTCTGTCATATTCATTGTTTCTGCAGCAAATCAAATATATCTTATGAAAAACAGATGAAAAACTCCACAGTTGAAAATTTTCAAAATTTCATAAGATAATCTAAGGTTTTTAGGGAGTCGTTTGCAAATTTTAATGGCTTTAATAACCACAAAAATCTTCCTTTAAATTATATTTATTGTTTTTGCATCATATCAAATATATCTAATGAAAAACAGATGAAAAGTTCCACAGTTGAAAATTTTCAACATTTCATAGTGTAAACTAGGGTTTTTGGGGAGTCGTTTGCTAATTTTATTGGCATTAATGACCACAAAAATCTTGTTTTATTTTATATTTATTGTTTCTGCATCATATCAAGTTTATCTAATGAAAAACGGATGAAAAATTCCAGAGTTTAAAATTTTCAAAATTTCATAAGGTAAACAAGGGTTTTTGGGGAGTCGTTTCCTAATTTTCGTGTCTTTAATGACCACAAAAATCTTGTTTTCTCTCATATTTGTGGTTTTTGCATCATATCAAGTGTATCTTAAGAAAAATATATTAATAATTCAACAGTTGAATTTTTTTAACTTTCATAGGGTAAACTTAGGTTTTAGGGGAGTCGTTTTCTACTTTTAGATGCTTTAATGACCACAAAAATCTTGTTTTCTGTCATATTCATTGTTTCTACATCATATTAAATATATCTTATGAAAAGCAGATGAAAAGTTCCACAGTTGAAAATTTTCAACATTTCATAGTGTAAACTAGGGTTTTTGGGGAGTCGTTTGCTAATTTTATTGGCTTTAATGACCACAAAAATCTTATCTTATATTATATTTATTGTTTCAGCATCATATCAGGTATATCTAATGAAAAACGGATGAAAAATTCCAGAGTTTAAAATTTTCAAAATTTCGTAGGGGAAACTAGGGTTTTTGGGGAGTCGTTTGCTACTTTTCGCGGCTTTAATGACCACAAAAATCTTGTTTTCTCTCATGTTTATTGGTTTTGCATCATAATAAGTGTATCTTATGAATAATTCAACAATTGAATTTTTTTAAATTTTATAGGGTAAAGATGGGTTTTAGGGGAGTCGTTATCTACTTTTAGATGCTTTAACGAACACAAAAATCTTATTTTCTGTCATATTCATTGTTTTTGCATCATATCAAATATATCTTCTGAAAAACAAATGAAAAATTCCACAGTTGAAAATTTTAAAAATTTCATAAGATAATCTAAGGTTTTTAGGGAGTCGTTTGCTAATTTTAATGGCTTTAATAACCCCAAAAATATTCCTTTATATTATATTTATTGTTTCTGCATCATATCAAATATATCTAATGAAAAACAGATGAAAAGTTCCACAGTTTAAAATTTTCAAAATTTCATAGGGTAAACTAGGGTTTTTGGGTAGTAATTTGCTTCTTTTCGTGGCTTTAATGACCACAAAAATCTTGTTTTATACTATATTTATTGTTTCTGCATCATATCAAGTATATCTCATGAAAAACGGATGACAAATTCCAGAGTTTAAAATTTCAAAATTTCATAGGGTAAACTAGGGTTTTTTGGGGAGTGGTTTCCTAATTTTGGTGTCTTTAATAACCACAAAAATCTTGTTTTCTCGCATATTTGTTGTTTTTGCATCATATGAAGTGTATCTTATAAAAAATAGATGAATAATTCAACAGTTGAATTTTTTTAAATTTCATAGGGTAAACTTGGGTTTTAGGGGAGTCGTTTTCTACTTTTAGATGCTTTAATGACCACAAAAATCTTGTTTTCTGTCATATTCATTGTTTCTGCATCATATCAAATTTATCTAATGAAAAACAGATGAAAAATTCCACAGTTGAAAATTTTCAAAATTTCATATGATAAACTAGGGTTTTTGGGTAGTAATTTACTACTTTTCGTGGCTTTAATGACCACAAAAATCCTGTTTTCTATCATATATATTGTTTTTACATCACATCATGTATATCAAATGAAAATCGGATGAAAAATTCCACAGTTTAAAATTTTCAAAATTTCATAGGGTAAACTAGGGTTTTTGGGGAGTCGTCTGCTACTTTTCGTGGCTTTAATGACCACAAAAATCTTGTTTTCTACATTGTTTTTGCATTATATCAAGTGTATCATGTGAAAAACCGATGAATAATCCAACAATTGAATTTTTTTTTAATTTCGTAGGGTAAACATGGGTTTTAGTGGAGTCGTTATCTACTTTTAGATGCTTTAACGACCACAAAAATCTTGTTTTCTGTCATATTCATTGTTTCTGCATCATATCAAATATATCATATGAAAAACAGATGAAAAATTCCACAGTTGAAAATTTTCAAAATTTCATAAGGTAATCTAAGGTTTTTAGGTAGTCGTTTGCTAATTTTAATGGCTTTAATAACCACAAATATCTTCCTTTATATTATATTTATTGTTTGTTGCATCATATCAAATATATCTAATGAAAAACAGATGAAAAGTTCCACAAATGAAAATTTACCAAATTTCATAGTGTAAACTAGGGTTTTTGGGGAGTTGTTTTCTAATTTTATTGGCTTTAATGACCACAAAAATCAAGTTTTATATTATATTTATTGTTTCTGCATCATATCAAGTATATCTAATGAAATACGGATGAAAAATTCTAGAGTTTAAAATTTCAAAATTTCATAGGGCAAACTAGGGTTTTTGAGGAGTCGTTTGCTACTTTTCGTGGCTTTAATGAGCACAAATATCTTGTTTTCTCTATTGTTTTTGCATTATATCAAGTGTATCTTATGAAAAAGAGATGAATAATTCAACAATTAAATCTTTTTAAATTTCATAGGGTAAACATGGGTTTTTGGGGAGTCGTTATCTACTTTTAGATGCTTTAATGACCACAAAAATCTTGTTTTCTGTCATATTCATTGTTTCTGCATCATATGAAATATATCTTATGAAAAGTAGATGAAAAATTCCACAGTTGAAAATTTTCAAAATTTCATAAGGTAATCTAAGGTTTTTAGGGAGTCGTTTGCTAATTTTAATGGCTTTAATAACCACAAATATCTTCCTTTATACTATATTTATTGTTTCTGCATCATATCAAATATATCTAATGAAAAACAGATGAAAAGTTCCACAATTGAAAATTTTCCAAATTTCATAGTGTAAACTAGGGTTTTTGGGGAGTCGTTTTCTAATTTTATTGGCTTTAATGACCACAAAAATCAAGTTTTATATTATATTTATTGTTTCTGCATCATATCAAGTATATCTAATGAAATACGGATGAAAAATTCCAGAGTTTAAAATTTTCAAAATTTCATAGAGCAAATAAGGGTTTTTGAGGAGTCGTTTGCTAATTTTCGTGTCTTTAATGACCACAAAAATCTTGTTTTCTCTCATATTTGTTGTTTTTGCATCATATCAAGTGTATCTTATGAAAAATAGATGAATAATTCAACAGTTGAATTTTTTTAAATTTCATAGGGTAAACTTAGGTTTTAGGGGAGTCGTTTTCTACTTTTACATGCTTTAATGACCACAAAAATCTTGTTTTTTGTCATATTCATTGTTTCTACATCATATCAAATATATCTTATGAAAAACAGATGAAAAATTCCACAGTTGAAAATTTTCAAAATTTCATAGGGTAAACTAGGGTTTTTGGGTAGTAATTTGCTACTTTTCGTGGATTTAATGACCACAAAAATCATGTTTTCTATCATATATATTGGTTTTACATCACATCAAGTATATCAAATGAAAAACGGATGAAAAATTCCACAGTTTAAAATTTTCAAAATTTCATAGGGTAAACTAGGGTTTTTGGGGAGTCGTTTGCTACTTTTATTGGCTTTAATGACCACAAAAATCTTGTTTTCTCTATTGTTTTTGCATTATATGAAGTGTATCTTATGAAAAACAGATGAATAATTCAACAATTGAATTTTTTTAAATTTCATAGGGTAAACATGGGTTTTAGGGGAGTCGTTATCTACTTTTCGATGCTTTAACGACAACAAAAATCTTGTTTTCTGTCATATTCATTGTTTCTGCATCATATCAAATATATCATATGAAAAACAGATGAAAAATTCCACAGTTGAAAATTTTCAAAATTTCATAGGGTAAACTAGGGTTTTTGGGTAGTAATTTGCTACTTTTCGTGGCTTTAATGACCACAAAAATCTTGTTTTCTATCATATATATTGTTTTTACATCACATCAAGTATATCAAATGAAAAACGGATGAAAAATTCCACAGTTTAAATTTTTAAAATTTCATAGGGTAAACTAGGGTTTTTGGGGAGTCGTTTGCTACTTTTCGTGGCTTTAATGAGCACAAATATCTTGTTTTCTCTATTGTTTTTGCATTATATCAAGTGTATCTTATGAAAAACAGATGAATAATTCAACAATTGAATCTTTTTAAATTTCATAGGGTAAACATGGGTTTTAGGGGAGTCGTTATCTACTTTTAGATGCTTTAATGACCACAAAAATCTTGTTTTCTGTCATATTCATTGTTTCTGCATCATATGAAATATATCTTATGAAAAGTAGATGAAAAATTTCACAGTTGAAAATTTTCAAAATTTCATAAGGTAATCTAAGGTTTTTAGGGAGTCGTTTGCTAATTTTCATGGCTTTAATAACCACAAATATCTTCCTTTATATTATATTTATTGTTTCTGCATCATATCATATATATCTAATGAAAAACAGATGAAAAGTTCCACAATTGAAAATTTTCCAAATTTCATAGTGTAAACTAGGGTTTTTGGGGAGTCGTTTTCTAATTTTATTGGCTTTAATGACCACAAAAATCAAGTTTTATATTATATTTATTGTTTCTGCATCATATCAAGTATATCTAATGAAATACGGATGAAAAATTCCAGAGTTTAAAATTTTCAAAATTTCATAGGGCAAACAAGGATTTTTGAGGAGTCGTTTGCTAATTTTCGTGTCTTTAATGACCACAAAAATCTTGTTTTCTGTCATATTTGTTGTTTTTGCATCATATCAAGTGTATCTTATGAAAAATAACTGAATAATTCAACAGTTGAATTTTTTTAAACTTCATAGGGTAAACTTAGGTTTTAGGGGAGTCGTTTTCTACTTTTACATGCTTTAATGACCACAAAAATCTTGTTTTCTATCATATTCATTGTTTCTACATCATATCAAATATATCTTATGAAAAACAGATGAAAAATTCCATAGTTGAAAATTTTCAAAATTTCATAGGGTAAACTAGGGTTTTTGGGTAGTAATTTGCTACTTTTCGTGGCTTTAATGACCACAAAAATCATGTTTTCCATCATATATATTGTTTTTACATCACATCAAGTATATCAAATGAAAAACGGATGAAAAATTCCACAGTTTAAAATTTTCAAAATTTCATAGGGTAAACTAGGGTTTTTGGGAAGTCCTTTGCTACTTTTATTGGCTTTAATGACCACAAAAATCTTGTTTTCTCTATTGCTTTTGCATTATATCAAGTGTATCTTATGAAAAACAGATGAATAATTCAACAATTGAATTTTTTTAAATTTCATAGGGTAAACATGGGTTTTAGGGGAGTCGTTATCTACTTTTCGATGCTTTAACGACAACAAAAATCTTGTTTTCTGTCATATTCATTGTTTCTGCATCATATCAAATATATCTTACGAAAAACAGATGAAAAACTCCACAGTTGAAAATTTTCAAAATTTCATAACATATTCTAAGGTTTTTAGGGAGTCGTTTGCTAATTTTAATAGCTTTAATAACCACAAAAATCTTCGTTTAAATTATATTTATTATTTCTGCATCATATCAAATATATCTAATGAAAAACAGATGAAAAGCTCCACAATTGAAAATTTTCCAAATTTCATAGTGCAAACTAGGGTTTTTGGGGAGTCGTTTGCTAATTTTATTGGCTTTAATGACCACAAAAATCTTGTTTTATATTATATTTATTGTTTCTGCATCATATCAAGTATATCTTATGAAAAACGGATGAAAAATTCTAGAGTTTAAAATTTTCAAAATTTCATAGGGTAAACTAGGGTTTATGGGGAGTCGTTTGCTAATTTTCGTGTCTTTAGTGACCACAAAAATCTTGTTTTCTCTCATATTTGTTGTTTTTGCATCATATCATGTGTATCTTATGAAAAATAGATGAATAATTCAACAGTTGAATTTTTTTAAATTTCATAGCGTAAACTTAGGTTTTAGGGGAGTCGTTTTCTACTTTTACATGCTTTAATGACCACAAAAATCTTGTTTTCTGTCATATTCATTGTTTCTACATCATATCAAATATATCTTATGATAAACAGATGAAAAATTCCACAGTTGAAAATTTTCAAAATTTCATAGGGTAAACTAGGGTTTTTGGGTAGTAATTTGCTACTTTTCGTGGATTTAATGACCACAAAAATCATGTTTTCTATCATATATATTGTTTTTACATCACATCAAGTATATCAAATGAAAAACGGATGAAAAATTCCACAGTTTAAAATTTTCAAAATTTCATAGGGTAAACTGGGGTTTTTGGGGAGTCGTTTGCTACTTTTATTGGCTTTAATGACCACAAAAATCTTGTTTTCTCTATTGTTTTTGCATTATATGAAGTGTATCTTATGAAAAACAGATGAATAATTCAACAATTGAATTTTTTTAAATTACATAGGGTAAACTTGGGTTTTAAGGGAGTCGTTTTCTACTTTTAGATGCTTTAATGATCACAAAAATCTTGTTTTCTGTCATATTCATTGTTTCTGCATCATATCAAATTTATCTTATTAAAAACAGATGAAAAATTCCACAGTTGAAAATTTTCAAAATTTCATATGGTAAACTAGGGTTTTTTGGTAGTAATTTGCTACTTTTCGTGGCTTTAATGACCACAAAAATCTTGTTTTCTATCATATATATTGTTTTTACATCACATCAAGTATATAAAATGAAAAACGGATGAAAAATTCCACAGTTTAAAATTTTCAAAATTTCATAGGGTAAACTAGGGTTTTTGGGGAGTCGTTTGCTACATTTCGTGGCTTTAATGACCACAAAAATCTTGTTTTCTCTATTGTTTTTGCATTATATCAAGTGTATCTTATGAAAAACAGATGAATTATTCAACAATTGAATTTTTTTAAATTTCATAGGGTAAACATGGGTTTTAGGGGAGTCGTTATCTACTTTTAGATGCTTTAACGACCACAAAAATCTTGTTTTCTGTCATATTCATTGTTTCTGCATCATATCAAATTTATCTTATGAAAAACAGATGAAAAACTCCGCAGTTGAAAATTTTCAAAATTTCATAAGATAATCTAAGGTTTTTAGGGAGTCGTTTGCTAATTTTAATGGCTTTAATAACCACAAAAATCTTCCTTTAAATTATATTTATTGTTTCTGCATCATATCAAATATATCAAATGAAAAACAGATGAAAAGTTCCACAATTGAAAATTTTCCAAATTTCATAGTGTAAACTAGGGTTTTTGGGGAGTCGTTTGCTAATTTTATTGGCTTTAATAACCACAAAAATCTTGTTTTATATTATATTTATTGTTTCTGCACGGATGAAAAATTCCAGAGTTTAAAATTTTCAAAATTTCATAAGGTAAACTAGGGATTTTGGGGAGTCGTTTGCTAATTTTCGTGTCATTAATGACCACAAAAATCTAGTTTTCTCTCATATTTGTTGTTTTTGCATCATATCAAGTGTATCTTATGAAAAATAGATTAATAATTCAACAGTTGAATTTTTTTAAATTTCATACGGTAAACTTAGGTTTTAGGGGAGTCGTTTTCTACTTTTAGATGCTTTAATGACCACAAAAATCTTGTTTTCTATCATATTCATTGTTTCTACATCATATCAAATATATCTTATGAAAAACAGATGAAAAATTCCACAGTTGAAAATTTCAAAATTTCATAGGGTAAACTAGGGTTTTTGGGTAGTAATTTGCTACTTTTCGTGGCTTTAATGACCACCAAAATCTTGTTTTCTATCATATATATTGTTTTTACATCACATCAAGTATATGAAATGAAAAACGGATGAAAAATTCCACAGTTTAAAATTTTCACAATTTCATAGGGTAAACTAGGGTTTTTAGGGGAGTCGTTTGCTACTTTTCGTGGCTTTAATGACAACAAAAATCTTGTTTTCTGTCATATTCATTGTTTCTGCATCATATCATATATATCTTACGAGAAACAGATGAAAAACTCCACAGTTGAAAATTTTCAAAATTTCATAAGATAATCTAAGGTTTTTAGGGAGTCGTTTGCTAATTTTAGCTTTAATAACCACAAAAATCTTCCTTTAAATTATATTTATTGTTTCTGCATCATATCAAATATATCTAATGAAAAACAGATGAAAAGTTCCACAGTTGAAAATTTTCAACATTTCATAGTGTAAACTAGGGTTTTTGGGGAGTCGTTTGCTAATTTTATTGGCTTTAATGACCACAAAAATCTTGTTTTATATTATATTTATTGTTTCTGCACGGATGAAAAATTCCAGAGTTTAAAATTTTCAAAATTTCATAGGGTAAACTAGGGTTTTTGGGGAGTCGTTTGCTAATTTTCGTGTCTTTAATGACCACCAAAATCTAGTTTTCTCTCATATTTGTTGTTTTTGCATCATATCAAGTGTATCTTATGAAAAATAGATTAATAATTCAACAGTTGAATTTTTTTAAATTTCATAGGGTAAACTTAGGTTTTAGGGGAGTCGTTTTCTACTTTTAGATGCTTTAATGAGCACAAAAATCTTGTTTTCTATCATATTCATTGTTTCTACATCATATCAAATATATCTTATGAAAAACGGATGAAAAATTCCACAGTTAAAAATTTCAAAATTTCATAGGGTAAACTAGGGTTTTTGGGTAGTAATTTGCTACTTTTCGTGGCTTTGATGACCACAAAAATCTTGTTTTATACTATATTTATTGTTTCTGCATCATATCAAGTATATCTCATGAATAATGGGCGATAAATTCCAGAGTTTAAAATTTTCAAAATTTCGTAGGGTAAACTAGGGTTTTTGGGGAGTCGTTTCCTAATTTTGGTGTCTTTAATGACTACAAAAATCTTGTTTTCTCTCATATTTGTTATTTTTGCATCATATCAAGTGTTTCTTATAAAAAATAGATGAATAATTCAACAATTGAATTTTTTTAAATTTCATAGGGTAAACTTGGGTTTTAAGGGAGTCGTTTTCTACTTTTAGCTGCTTTAATGATCACCAAAATCTTGTTTTCTGTCATATTCATTGTTTCTGCATCATATCAAATTTATCTTATGAAAAACAGATGAAAAATTCCACAGTTGAAAATTTTCAAAATTTCATATGGTAAACTAGGGTTTTTAGCTTGTAATTTGCTACTTTTCGTGGCTGTAATGACCACAAAAATCTTGTTTTCTATCATATATATTGTTTTTACATCACATCAAGTATATCAAATGAAAAACGGATGAAAAATTCCACAGTTTAAAATTTTCAAAATTTCATTAGGTAAACTAGGGATTTTGGGGAGTCGTTTGCTAATTTTATTGGCTTTAATGACCACAAAAATCTTGTTTTATATTATATTTATTGTTTCTGCACGGATGAAAAATTCCAGAGTTTAAAATTTTCAAAATTTCATAGGGTAAACTAGGGTTTTTGGGGAGTCGTTTGCTAATTTTCGTGTCTTTAATGACCACAAAAATCTTGTTTTCTCTCATATTTGTTGATTTTGCATCATATCAAGTGTATCTTTTGAAAAATAGATTAATAATTCAACAGTTGAATTTTTTTAAATTTCATAGGGTAAACTTAGGTTTTAGGAGAGTCGTTTTCTACTTTAGATGCTTTAATGACCACAAAAATCTTGTTTTCTCTCATATTCATTGTTTCTGCATCATATCAAATTTATCTTATGAAAAACAGATGAAAAATTCCACAGTTGAAAATTTTCAAAATTTCATATTGTAAACTAGGGTTTTTAGGTAGTAATTTGCTACTTTTCGTGGATTTAATGACCACAAAAATCTTGTTTTCTATCATATATATCGTTTTTACATCACATCAAGTATATCAAATGAAAAACGGATGAAAAATTCCACAGTTTAAAATTTTCAAAATTTCATAGGGTAAACTAGTGTTTTGGGGAGTCGTTTGCTACTTTTCGTGGCTTTAATGACCACGAAAATCTTGTTTTATATATTGTTTTTGCATTATATCAAGTGTATCTTATGAAAAACAGATGAATAATTCAACAATTGAATTTTTTTAAATTTCATAGGGTAAACATGGGTTTTCGGGGAGTCGTTATCTACTTTTAGATGCTTTAACGACCACAAAAATCTTGTTTTCTGTCATATTCATTGTTTCTGCATCATATCAAATATATATTATGAAAAACAGATGAAAAATTCCACAGTAGAAAATTTTCAAAATTTCATAGGGTAAACTAGGGTTTTTGGGGAGTCGTTTCCTAATTTTGGTGTCTTTAATGACCACAAAAATCTTGTTTTCTTTGATATTTGTTGTTTTTGCATCATATCAAGTGTATCTTATGAAAAATAGATGAATAATTCAACAGTTGAATTTTTTTAAATTTCATAGGGTAAACTTAGGTTTTAGGGGAGTCGTTTTCTACTTTTAGATGCTTTAATGACCACAAAAATCTTGTTTTCTGTCATATTCATTGTTTCTACATCATATCAAATATATTTTATTAAAAATAGATGAAAAATTCCGCAGTTGAAAATTTTCAAAATTTCATAGGGTAAACTATGGTTTTTGGGTAGTAATTTGCTACTTTTCGTGGCTTTGATGACCACAAAAATCTTCTTTTCTACTATATTTATTGTTTCTGCAGCATATCAAGTATATCTCATGAATAACGGACGACAAATTCCAGAGTTTAAAATTTTCAAAATTTCATAGGGTAAACTAGGGTTTTTGGGGAGTCGTTTCCTAATTTTGGTGTCTTTAATGACCACAAAAATCTTGTTTTCTCTCATATTTGTTGTTTTTGCATCATATGAAGTGTATGTTATAAAAAATAGATGAATAATTCAACAGTTGAATTTTTTTAAATTTCATAGGGTAAACTTGGGTTTTAAGGGAGTCGTTTTCTACTTTTAGATGCTTTAACGACCACAAAAAACTTGTTTTCTGTCATATTCATTGTTTTTGCATCATACCAAATATATCTTATGAAAAACAGATGAAAAATTCCACAGTTGAAAATTTTCAAAATTTCATAAGGTAATCTAAGGTTTTTAGGGAGTCGTTTGCTAATTTTAATAGCTCTAATAACCACAAAAATCTCCCTTTATATTATATTTATTGTTTCTGCATCATATCAAATATATCTAATGAAAAACAGATGAAAAGTTCCACAGTTGAAAATTTTCAAATTTTTTTTGGGTAAACTAAGGTTTTTTGGGAGTCGTTTGCAAATTTTATTGGCTTTAATGACCACAAATATCTTCCTTTATATTATATTTACTGTTCTGCATCATATCAAATATATCTAATGAAAAACAGATGAAAAGTTCCACAATTGAAAATTTTCCAAATTTCATAGTGTAAACTAGGGTTTTTGGGGAGTCGTTTGCTAATTTTATTGGCTTTAATGACCACAAAAATCTTGTTTTATATTATATTTATTGTTTCTGCATCATATAAAGTATATCTAATGAAATACGGATGAAAAATTCCAGAGTTTAAAATTTTCAAAATTTCATAGGGCAAACTAGTGTTTTTGAGGAGTCGTTTGCTAATTTTCGTGTCTTAATGACCACAAAAATCTTGTTTTCTCTAATATTTGTTGTTTTTGCATCATATCAAGTGATCTTATGAAAAAAAAGATGAATAATTCAACAGTTGAATTTTTTTAAATTTCATAGGGTTAACTTAGGTTTTAGGGGAGTCGTTTTCTACTTTTACATGCTTTAATGACCACAAAAATCTTGTTTTCTGTCATATTCATTGTTTCTACATCATATCAAATTTATCTTATGAAAAACAGATGAAAAATCCCACAGTTGAAAATTTTCAAAATTTCATAGGGTAAACTAGGGTTTTTGGGTAGTAATTTGCCACTTTTCGTGGCTTTAATGACCATAAAAATCTTGTTTTTTATCATATATATTGTTTTTACATCACATCAAGTATATGAAATGAAAAACGGATGAAAAATTCCACAGTTTAAAATTTTCAAAATTTCATAGGGTAAACTAGGGTTTTTGGGGAGTCGTTTGATACTTTTCGTGGCTTTAATGACCACAAAAATCTTGTTTTCCATATTTTTTTTGCATTATATCAAGTGTATCTTATGAAAAACAGATGAATAATTCAACAATTGAATTTATTTAAATTTCATAGGTAAACATGAGTTTTAGGGGAGTCGTTATCTACTTTTAGATGCTTTAACGACCACAAAAATCTTGTTTCCTGTCATATTCATTGTTTCTGCATCATATCAAATATATCTTATGAAAAACAGATGAAAAATTCCACAGTTGGAAATTTTCAAAATTTCATAAGGTAATCTAAGGTTTTTAAGGAGTCGTTTGCTAATTTTAATGGCTTTAATAACCACAAAAATCTTCCTTTAAATTATATTTATTGTTTCTGCATCATATCAAATATATCTAATGAAAAACAGATGAAAAGTTCCACAGTTGAAAATTTTCAATATTTCATAGTGTAAACTAGGGTTTTTGGGGAGTCGTTTGCTAATTTTATTGGCTTTAATGACCACAAAAATCTTGTTTTATATTATATTTATTGTTTCTGCACGGATGAAAAATTCCAGAGTTTAAAATTTTCAAAATTTCATAGGGTAAACTAGGGTTTTTGGGGAGTCGTTTGCTAATTTTCGTGTTTTTAATGACCACAAATATCTTGTTTTCTCTCATAT
This sequence comes from Scutellaria baicalensis, assembly GCA_005771605.1. Lineage (NCBI taxonomy): Eukaryota > Viridiplantae > Streptophyta > Magnoliopsida > Lamiales > Lamiaceae > Scutellaria > Scutellaria baicalensis. The sequence continues at coordinate 28,350,678 of CM016728.1, forward strand.
TTGTTGTTTTTGCATCATATCAAGTGTGTCTTATGAAAAATTGATTAATAATTCAACAGTTGAATTTTTTTAAATTTCATAGGGTAAACTTTGGTTTCTGGGGAGTCGTTTTCTACTTTTAGATGCTTTAATGACCACAAAAATCTTGTTTTCTATCATATTCATTGTTTCTACATCATATCAAATATATCTTATGAAAAACAGATGAAAAATTCCACAGTTGAAAATTTTCAAAATTTCATAGGGTAAACTAGGTTTTTGGGTAGTAATTTGCTACTTTTCATGGCTTTGATGACCACAAAAATCTTGTTTTATACTATATTTATTGTTTCTGCATCATATCAAGTATATCTCATGAATAACGGACGATAAATTCCAGAGTTTAAAATTTTCAAAATTTCATAGGGTAAACTAGGGTTTTTGGGGAGTCGTTTCCTAATTTTGGCGCCTTTAATGACCACAAAAATCTTGTTTACTCTCATATTTGTTGTTTTTGCATCGTATCAAGTGTTTCTTATAAAAAATAGATGAATAATTCAACAATTGAATTTTTTTAAATTTCATAGGGTAAACTTGGGTTTTAAGGGAGTCGTTTTCTACTTTTAGATGCTTTAATGATCACAAAAATCTTGTTTTCTGTCATATTCATTGTTTCTGCATCATATCAAATTTATCTTATGAAAAACAGATGAAAAATCCCACAGTTGAAAATTTTCAAAATTTCATAGGGTAAACTAGGGTTTTTGGGTAGTAATTTGAAACTTTTCGTGGCTTTAATGACCACAAAAATCTTGTTTTCTATCATATATATTGTTTTTACATCACATCAAGTATATCAACTGAAGAACGGATGAAAAATTCCACAGTTTAAATTTTTCAAAATTTCATAGGGTAAACTAGGGTTTTTGGGGAGTCGTTTGCTACTTTTATTGGCTTTAATGACCACAAAAATCTTGTTTTCTCTATTGTTTTTGCATTATATCAAGTGTATCTTATGAAAGACAGATGAATAATTCAACAATTGAATCTTTTTAAATTTCATAGGGTAAACATGGGTTTTAGGGGAGTCGTTATCTACTTTTAGATGCTTTAACGACCACAAAAATCTTGTTTTCTGTCATATTCATTGTTTCTGCATCATATCAAATATATCTTATGAAAAGCAGATGAAAAATTCCACAGTTGGAAATTTTCAAAATTTCATAAGGTAATCTAAGGTTTTTAGGGAGTCGTTTTCTAATTTTAATGGCTTTAATAACCACAAATATCTTCCTTTATATTATAATTATTGTTTCTGCATCATATCAAATATATCTAATGAAAAACAGATGAAAAGTTTCTCAATTGAAATTTTTCCAAATTTCATAGTGTAAAATAGGGTTTTTGGGGAGTCGTTTGGCTAATTTTATTGGCTTTAATGACCACAAAAATCTTGTTTTATATTATATTTATTGTTTCTGCATCATATCAAGTATATCTCATGAATAACGGACGATAAATTCCAGAGTTTAAAAGTTTCAAAATTTCATAGGGCAAACTAGGGTTTTTGAGGAGTCGTTTGCTAATTTTCGTGTCTTTAATGACCATAAAAATCTTGTTTTCTCTCATATTTGTTGTTTTTGCATCATATCAAGTGTATCTTATGAAAAATAGATGAATAATTCAACAGTTGAATTTTTTTAAATTTCATAGGGTAAACTTAGGTTTTAGGGGAGTCATTTTCTACTTTTACATTCTTTAATGACCACAAAAATCTTGTTTTCTGTCATATTAATTGTTTCTATATCATATCAGATATATCTTATGAAAAACAGATGAAAAATTCCACAGTTTAAAATTTTCAAAATTTCATAGGATAAACTAGGGTTTTTGGGGAGTCGTTTGCTACTTTTCGTGGCTTTAATAACCACAAAAATCTTGCTTTCTCTTATGTTTATTGTTTTTGCATTATATCAAGTGGATCTTATGAAAAACAGATGAATAATTCAACAATTGAATTTTTTTTAAATTACATAGGGTAAACATGGGTTTTAGGGGAGTCATTATCTACTTTTAGATGCTTTAACGACTACAAAAATCTTGTTTTCTGTCATATTCATTGTTTCTGCATCATATCGAATTTATCTTATGAAAAACAGATGAAAAACTCCACAGTTGAAAATTTTCAAAATTTCATAAGATAATCTAAGGTTTTTACGGAGTCGTTTGCTAATTTTAATGGCTTTAATAACCACAAAAATCTTCCTTTAAATTATATTTATTGTTTCTGCATCATATCAAATATATCTAATGAAAATCAGATGAAAAGTTCCACAGTTGAAAATTTTCAACATTTCATAGTGTAAACTAGGGTTTTTTGGGAGTCGTTTGCTAATTTTATTGGCTTTAATGACCACAAAAATCTTGTTTTATGTTATATTTATTGTTTCTGCACGGATGATAAATTCCAGAGTTTAAAATTTTCAAAATTTCATAGGGTAAACTAGGGTTTTTGGGTAGTCGTTTGCTAATTTTCGTGTCTTTAATGACCACAAAAATCTTGTTTTCTCTCATATTTGTTGTTTATGCATCATACCAAGTGTATCTTATGAAAAATAGATTAATAATTCAACAGTTGAATTTTTTTAAATTTTATAGCGTAAACTTAGGTTTTAGGGGAGTCGTTTTCTACTTTTAGATGCTTTAATGACCACAAAAATCATGTTTTCTATCATATTCATTGTTTCTACATCATATCAAATATATATTATGAAAAACAGATGAAAAATTCTACAGTTGAAAATTTTCAAAATTTCATAGGGTAAACTAGGGTTTTTGGGTAGTAATTTGCTACTTTTCGTGGCTTTGATGACCACAAAAATCTTGTTTTATACTATATTTATTGTTTCTGCATCATATCTAGTATATCTCATAAATAACGGACGATAAATTCCAGAGTTTAAAATTTTCAAAATTTCATAGGGTAAACTAGGGTTTTTGGGGAGTCGTTTCCTAATTTTGGTGTCTTTAATGACCACAAAAATCTTGTTTTCTCTCATATTTGTTGTTTTTGCATCATATCAAGTGTTTCTTATAAAAAATAGATGAATAATTCAACAATTAAATTTTTTTAAATTTCATAGGGCAAACTTGGGTTTTAAGGGAGTCGTTTTCAACTTTTAGATGCTTTAGTGATCACAAAAATCTTGTTTCCTGTCATATTCATTGTTTCTGCATCATATCAAATTTATCTTATGAGATGAAAAATTCCACAGTTGATAATTTTCAAAATTTCATATGGTAAACTAGGGTTTTTAGGTAGTAATTTGCTACTTTTCGTGGCTTTAATGACCACAAAAATCTTGTTTTCTATCATATATATTGTTTTTACATCACATCAAGTATATCAAATGAAAAACGGATGAAAAATTCCACAGTTTAAAATTTTAAAAATTTCATAGGGTAAACTAGGGTTTTTGGGGAGTCGTTTGCTAATTTTCGTAGCTTTAATGACCACCAAAATCTTGTTTTCTATATTTTTTTTGCATTATATCAAGTGTGTCTTATGAAAAACAGATGAATAATTCAACAATTGAATTTTTTTAAATTTCATAGGGTAAACATGGGTTTTAGGGGCGTTGTTATCTACTTTTAGATGCTTTAACGACCACAAAAATCTTGTTTCCTGTCATACTCATTGTTTCTGCATCATATCAAATATATCTTATGAAAAACAGATGAAAAATTCCACAGTTCAAAATTTTCAAAATTTCATAGGGTAAACTAGGGTTTTTGGGTAGTAATTTGCTACTTTTCATGGCATTGATGACCACAAAAATCTTGTTTTATACTATATTTATTGTTTCTGTATCATATCAAGTATATCTCATGAATAACGGACGATAAATTCCAGAGTTTAAAATTTTCAAAATTTCATAGGGTAAACTAGGGTTTTTGGGGAGTCGTTTCCTAATTTTGGCGTCTTTAATGACCACAAAAATCTTGTTTTCTCTCATATTTATTGTTTTTGCATCATATCAAGTGTTTCTTATAAAAAATAGATGAATAATTCAACAATTGAATTTTTTTAAATTTCATAGGGTAAACTTGGGTTTTAAGGGAGTCGTTTTGTACTTTTAGATGCTTTAATGATCACAAAAATCTTGTTTTCTGTCATATTCATTGTTTCTGCATCAAATCAAATTTATCATATGAAAAACAGATGAAAAATCCCACAGTTGAAAATTTTCAAAATTTCATAGAGTAAACTAGGGTTTTTGGGTAGTAATTTGCAACTTTTCGTGGCTTTAATTGCCACAAAAATCTTGTTTTCTATCATATATATTGTTTTTACATCACATCAAGTATATCAAATGAAAAACGGATGAAAAATTCCACAGTTTAAATTTTTCAAAATTTCATAAGGTAAACTAGGGTTTTTGGGGAGTCGTTTGCTACTTTTCGTGGCTTTAATGACCACAAAAATCTTGTTTTCTCTATTGTTTTTGCATTATATCAAGTGTATCTTATGAAAGACAGATGAATAATTCAACAATGAATCTTTTTAAATTTCATAGGGTAAACATGGGTTTTAGGGGAGTCGTTATCTACTTTTAGATGCTTTAACGACCACAAAAATCTTGTTTTCTGTCATATTCATTGTTTCTGCATCATATCAAATATATCTTATGAAAAGCAGATGAAAAATTCCACAGTTGGAAATTTTCAAAATTTCATAAGGTAATCTAAGGTTTTTAGGGAGTCGTTTTCTAATTTTAATGGCTTTAATAACCACAAAAATCTACTTTATATTATATTTATTGTTTCTGCATTATATCAAATATATCTAATAAAAACAAATGAAAAGTTCCACAGTTGAAAATTTTCAAAATTTTTAAGGGTAAACTAGGGTTTTTGGGGAGTCGTTTGCTAATTTTATTGGCTTTAATGATCACAAAAATCTTGTTTTATATTATATTTATTGTTTCTGCATCATATCAAGTATATCTAATGAAAAACGGATGAAAAATTCCAGAGTTTAAAATTTTCAAAATTTCATAGGGTAAACTAGGGTTTTTGGGGAGTCGTTTGCTAATTTTCGTGTCTTTAATGACCACAAATATCTTGTTTTCTCTCATATTTGTTGTTTTTGCATCATATCAAGTGTATCTTATGAAAAATAGATTAATAATTCAACAGTTGAATTTTTTTAAATTTCATAGGGTAAATTTAGGTTTTAGGGGAGTCGTTTTCTACTTTTAGATGCTTTAATGACCACAAAAATCTTGTTTTCTATCATATTCATTGTTTCTACATCATATCAAATATATCTTATGAAAAACTGATGAAAAATTCCACAGTTGAAAATTTTCAAAATTTCATAAGGTAAACTAAGGTTTTTGGGTAGTAATTTGCTACTTTTCGTGGCTTTGATGACTACAAAAATCTTGTTTTATACTATATTTATTGTTTCTGCATCTTATCAAGTATATCTCATGAATAACGGACGATAAATTCTAGAGTTTAAAATTTTCAAAATTTCATAGGGTAAACTAAGGTTTTTGGGGAGTCGTTTCCTAATTTTGGTGTCTTTAATGACCACAAAAATCTTGTTTTCTCTCATATTTGTTGTTTTTGCATCATATCAAGTGTTTCTTATAAAAAATAGATGAATAATTCAACAATTGAATTTTTTTAAATTTCATAGGGCAAACTTGGGTTTTAAGGGAGTCGTTTTCTACTTTTAGATGATTTAATGATTACAAAAATCTTGTTTTCTGTCATATTCATTGTTTCTGCATCATATCAAATTTATCTTATGAGATGAAAAATTCCACAGTTGAAAATTTTTAAAATTTCATATGGTAAACTATGGTTTTTAGGTAGTAATTTGCTACTTTTCATGGCTTTAATGACCACAAAAATCTTGTTTTCTATCATATATATTGTTTTTACATCACATCAAGTATATCAAAAGAAAAACGGATGAAAAATTCCACAGTTTAAAATTTTAAAAATTTCATAGGGTAAACTAGGGTTTTTGGGGAGTCGTTTGATACTTTTCGTGGCTTTAATGACCACAAAAATCTTGTTTTCTATATTTTTTTTGCATTATATCAAGTGTATCTTATGAAAAACAGATGAATAATTCAACAATTGAACCTTTTTAAATTTCATAGGGTAAACATTGGTTTTAGGGGAGTCGTTATCTACTTTTAGATGCTTTAACAACCACAAAAATCTTGTTTCCTGTCATATTCATTGTTTCTGCGTCGTATCAAATATATCTTATGAAAAACAGATGAAAAATTCCACAGTTGAAAATTTTCAAAATTTCATAAGGTAATCTAAGGTTTTTAGGGAGTCGTTTGCTAATTTTAATGGCTTTAATAACCACAAAAATCTTCTTTATATTATATTTATTGTTTCTGCATTATATCAAATATATCTAATGAAAAACAGATGAAAAATTCCACAGTTGAAAATTTTCAAAATTTTATAGGGTAAACTAGGGTGTTTGGGGAGTCGTTTGCTAATTTTATTGGCTTTAATGACCACAAAAATCTTGTTTTATATTATATTTATTGTTTCTGCATCATATCAAGTATATCTAATGAAAAACGGATGAAAAATTCCACAGTTGAAAATTTTCAAAATTTCATAAGGTAAACAAGGGTTTTTTTGGGAGTCGTTTGCTACTTTTCGTGGATTTAATGACCACAAAAATCTTGTTTTATATTATATTTATTGTTTCTACATCATATCAAGAATATCTAATGAAAAATGGATGAAAAATTGCACTGCTGAAAATTTTCAAAATTTCATAGTGTAAATACGGGTTTTTGGGGAGTCGTTTGCTACTTTTCGTGTCTTTAATGACCACAAAAATTTTGTTTTATATTATATTTGTTGTTTCTGCATCATATAAAGTATATCTAATGAAAAATAGATGAAAAATTCCACAGTTGAAATTTTTCAAAATTTCATAGGGTAAACAAGGGTTTTTGGGGAGTCGTTTGCTACTTTTCGTGGCTTTAATGACCACAAAAATCTTGTTTTATCTTATATTAATTGTTTCTGCATCATATCAAGTATATCTAATGAAAAACAAATGAAAAATTCCACAGTTGAAAATTTTCAAAATTTCATAGGGTAAACAAGGGTTTTTGGGGAGTCGTTTGCTACTTTTCGTGGCTTTAATGACCACAAAAATCTTGTTTTATATTATATTTATTGTTTCTGCATCATATCAAGAATATCTAATGAAAAATGGATGAAAAATTCCACAGTTGAAAATTTTCAAAATTTCATAGGGTAAACTAGGGTTTTTGGGGAGTCGTTTGCTACTTTTCGTGGCTTTAATGACCACAAAAATATGGTTTTATCTTATATTAATTGTTTCTGCATCATATCAAGTATATCTTATGAAAAACGGATGAAAAATTCCACAGTTGAAAATTTTCAAAATTTCATAGGGAAAACAAGGGTTTTTTGGGAGTCGTTTGTTACTTTTCGTAGCTTTAATGACCACAAAACTCTTGTATTATATTATATTTATTGTTTCTGCATCATATCAAGAATATCTAATGAAAAATGGATTAAAAATTCCACAGTTGAAAATGTTCAAAATTTCATAGGGTAAACAAAGGTTTTTGGGGAGTCGTTTGTTACTTTTCGTAGCTTTAATGACCACAAAAATCTTCTTTTATATTATATTTATTTTTTCTGCATCATATCAAGTATATCTCATGAAAAACAGAAGAAAAATTCCACAGTTGAAAATTTTCAAAATTTCATAGGGTAAACAAGGGTTTTTTGGGAGTCGTTTCCTACTTTTCGTGGATTTAATGACCACAAAAATCTTGTTTTATATTATATTTATTGTTTCTGCATCATATCAAGAATATCTAATGAAAAATGGATGAAAAATTGCACTGTTGAAAATTTTCAAAATTTCATAGGGTAAATACGGGTTTTTGGGGAGTCGTTTGCTACTTTTCGTGGCTTTAATGACCACAAAAATTTTGTTTTATATTATATTTGTTGTTTCTGCATCATATAAAGTATATCTAATGAAAAATAGATGAAAAATTCCACAGTTGAAATTTTTCAAAATTTCATAGGGTAAACAAGGGTTTTTGGGGAGTCGTTTGCTACTTTTCGTGGCTTTAATGACCACAAACATCTTGTTTTATCTTATATTAATTGTTTCTGCATCATATCAAGTATATCTAATGAAAAACAAATGAAAAATTCCACAGTTGATAATTTTCAAAATTTCATAGGGTAAACAAGGGTTTTTGGGGAGTCGTTTGCAACTTTTCGTGGCTTTAATGACCACACAAATCTTGTTTTATACTATATATATTGTTTCTGCATCATATCAAGAATATCTAATGAAAAATGGATGAAAAATTCCACAGTTGAAAATTTTCAAAATTTCATATATTCCATTCTGTTATTGATAATCCATCATATTTATTTCTAGTAAATTGATTTCTCTCTTCAAATTGTATATCTATTGGAGTAGGTCTCCTATAATAATTTTTAGTGTTTTGATTTTTAAAGTTTCTTCTTCTAAAAATTCTATTGACTTCCTTATCACTGTTTTGAAAATTATCACTTATCTTATTTATTTCTTTTGTAAAATCATCTTCTTCTGAACTATCTGTTTTTTGAGAATTATTATCATTATCAGAAACATTATTTGAAATATCAGAATTTTCACTTTCTTCACTACTGTTTTCACTTTCTTCTTTTATTGTTTCTAAACAATTTATATTTTTACTAGTAGATCCTATTTCAGATAATTTATTTGATATTTTTACTAATATATTATCTGTCTTTGGGCTAAAACTTACCTTTTGTTTTTCTAAATTATTATCAATTTTAAAATATGGTTTTGAAATTTCATTAAAAGGTATTTTTGTTTTATCATTATCTAAAATCTTGTTTGAAATATGATCTACTTGATTAGCTATTGTACTTAATATCTGATTTGAATAATTATTTTGGTGCATTAATCTATTAATATTATCATTATTATCATTTGCTACTTTAAAAGGGTCAGCTATAATTTCTCCTTTTTGAGTTTGAATTTTTAAAGGTTGAAGAGGAGGATGTATTGAACTTACTACTTCATTATTTGTTAAAATCCATTTTTTATATAAACTTGTATTAACTTCTATTGCTGGTTTTTTAAGAAAATCATTTATACCTTCTTTTGACAAAAATATGAGTAAAAATGTATAAAAAGGAATATTTGTTTTTAATTTTTTCATTTCTAAAATCCATTCTTCTTTTAATTTAGTTCTAATCTGCTTATCTAATTGTTTATACCAAATTCTTTTCTCTTTATGATATTCATCTTTCATTTCATTTTTGAAAAAATCTATCATAGGTTCAAATTCTTTTCCTGAAGTTATTACATTAATCATACTTTCAGTATTTGGTGAAGTAGGAGCAAAATTATTTTGAGTTGGAGAATTTGAGGCTGAATAACTATGTGCTTCTGGAATTGGTGTAGTAAATCTATATCTATGATGTATATCAGATAAATTTGAAAATGATTGTCTTGCTTTAGATGATTCTGGCCTATCTTGATTATATCTTTCTCTTAAAGAATTAAATCTTATTATTATTCTACCATCTTCTTGTTCTGTTATTTGACTAACATCTCTTCTTTCAATATTTCTTAAAGGTTGAGGTTCATTTATGATGAATTGATCTGGTATAGTTATTTCATTCCATTTTAATCTTTTTGGAGTAAAAATTGTGGGTTTTTCTGCATCTATCTCTAATAATATAGTTTCTTCTTTAGTAGTAGGTAATCTATTAAATCTTGGATTAATTTGAGAAGACATTAATCTAAAATAAACTCTATATATTATTGCAAAATTCTTACAATTTTTATGAAATTCATCACCTTGTAAATGAACATCTAAAATTAAAGAATCTAAAATCATTTGATCTGTTAAATCTACTGAAAAGTTTGGAGTACAATTAAAATATATTGGACCATTACATATATTTGTTTGAACTAAAGACATTAATGAACTTTGATATTTTTTAAGTCTTTTATCTCTTAAAGCTAAATATATTGGAGAATCTACTCCTATATGAACTAAGGGTTTAACTGCTACTTGTACTAATCCTATATGAATATATCTATAATTTCTTTTAATATATTTATTTATAGTACTTTGATTAAATAAAGGTATACTTTGATATTCTTGATTAATACTTAAAGTTTCTTCATGTGTTTTAATAGAAAATGCAACTTTGAAATCTGTAGATCCTACTTTATAAATATTTTCTATGTTTTCTTTTGGTATTGTCCAATTTGAATAATTTATAGGCATATGATATTCATTACTTCCAACAATATTCTGATACTTTGAGCTATTAGATCCTAAATCTAAAAGTTTTCTAAGTCTAATTGCCATATTTCTTAAGGTTTGTTCTAATCTTTTCTAGTTTTCTGTCCTAGGAGGGTCGTACGGGAACACTCTGCGTGGAACACCTCTATCCTAGGCTTACCAACCGACTTATGAGCTTACCAAGCGTAAATCCAAACCCCTATTTCAGGAAACTATGAAAATTCTAACAAAACTTATGAAAATATGATTCTTAAACTTATTAAACTCTTAAACCTTTGATCTGAATGGCTCTGATACCATTCTAATGCGGAAGCCTTCTTTGCATTCTTTGATAAACACAGACAGAGCAGTTACAAATTCTTTGATAATTTGGAAGTCTATTGCAAATTGGACATTGGAAAGTTAATCTAGGTATTCTATCACAAAACCAACAAAGTCTTCTAATTCTAAGATAAAATCTAGGTTTGAATGATAATGCCATGCATATGAAATTAAAACAATAAATAAACTTACAGTTTTGAAAACAAATGAAGCAAAGGTCTGCTTCGTAGAAATCTTTGAATTCACAAACTTTGATTACAAGCTTTGATTTGATGAAAATACAAGGAAGAATACTGGAAAGAAATTTGAAAAGCTAAGCTAAAAGGCTCTCTTCACTCTCCAATGAGTTCTGCCATTACATTTGATAATCACATCTATATATACTAAAACATGAATTTGAATTTGAGTAAAATTTCCAAACATTTGAATTTAATTTGGATTGTCGGCAATTCTCATTGGTTGAGACTGTCGGCACCTTTAGACCACCTTTGCATTATCTTCTTGCAATCCTTTTGAAAAAGTCTTCAATCACATTATTCTTTGTCTGCCACTACTTTTGCTTTTTGACAATTTTCTCAACAACTTTTGACATTTGTATCTCTCTTTTTTGACAATCTTTGAACTTTGGACACCTCATTACTCCACTTTGAAAATCCTTTTGATTCTTTTGTATTTCAAAAATCAAAAGGGTCTTGAGAATCTTGTTCCTCATGATCTTTTGCTTGATTTGAAGTTGATTCCTCAGAATTTGCTTTCTCTGATCTTTCCTCCATAAATTCAAAAAACTGACTTTGCAATTCTGGATACTTCTTGAGAGTTTCAAAAAGTATTTTGTCTTTGGCTGGTAAATCTTTATCATCTTGGACTTTGTCTTTTCCTTTTGAAGAAGGAGATGTATCACTTTGAAATCTTACTTTCTCCCCTGTTTGAAGAAACTTTGTAATGGATTTTTCAGAACAAATACTTTGATCGAACTTTGACCACCATTTGATTCTAAAAGACCTAAACAATGAGTAAGGAATTGGTTCTTGAAGACACTTTTGGAAAAAGAAATCCCAGGCAAAGATCCATGGGACTTTGAACTCTGCATGAAATAAAAGACTCTTTTGATAAGCTGGAGCAATGGAACTTGCAACAAAAACATCTAAACCTTTTTTGACAGTGGGAGGAAGGATTGATGAATCTGAACCTATCTTTTTGAACCATTCATAAAACCAAATTGGGAAAATCTTTGAAATATCACTATGAAATGTTATGAACCAGGAATGATAGAAAGGACGAACATAAAGGACTCTGTACCATGCCATTCGATAGTCATGGTAATTGTATGAAGGAAGTTTGAACTTAACACTAAAGAATCTTTCTGGAGAATTTCCCCAATCAACTTGAGAAATGACATTTTTGATTATAATCTTTGAATAAAGGATTTCATCTTTGTTATCACACTTATGAGAAATCTCTATTGAATTTGAATCAACCAAAACTAACTCATAAAAAATTCTGTCTTTTTTCAAACTTTCTGCATCCCAATATATTTTTTCTGGGAACTTTCTTTTCAAGTATTCTTTGATATCTTTTGGATATTCAAGATAAGGAGCCAAACATATCTCTTCAAACCATCCTTTTGTTTCATATTTGAATTCTTCATCTTTACTTTGCTGATAAGGATAAGGAGTAATATTCTTTGGATCTGAACAATATGGAGAGGCTAAAACAGATTTATATGGGAGTTCTGGAACATTTGAAAGTGGTGCAAAACGGTTTTGGAAAGGAGAGGGAGCTCTCATTTGGGGTCTGAGTTGAAGGGATTTTTGAGGTGTTTGAGGATATCTCACAATTTCTTTACTCTCTAGAATCTCATAATCTTTTGAGGAAAGCTTTTTGAAGGGTTCCATCTGTAAAAGGAATTTGTAATCAATTATTTCCTTGTAAAAACTCTCTTGTTAAAAAATCTGGTAAAGAATTATTTTCTCCTTTGATGAACACAATTTCAAAATCAAATACTGACAGTATAGCCTGCCATCTAGCAAAAATTTGTTTTGAAACTATATTTTGAACATCTTTTGTCAAAACTTCTTTTGCAGATTTGCAATCAATTCTTAAAAGAAACTTCTTATTGAAAAGATCATCTTGAAACTTTGAAATGCATAAAACAATTGATAAAATCTCTTTTTTAATTGTTGAATAATTTTTCTGGGGTCCAGACCAGACACTAAAATGAAATCTAATCAAACTTTCTTTTGAATGCAATTTTTGCTTAAGTATGCCTCCATATCCTATCTCAGATGCATCTGTTTCTACAATCATAAATGCATTTGGATTAGGTATTCCTAGACAAGGAAGAACCTTAATCTTATCTTTGATTTGTCTAACTATTTGAGTATGTTCACTATTCCATTCTGGAGGATTCTTCTTAAGTCTATCAAAAAGAGGTTTGCATAATTTTCTAAGATCTGGGAAGAAATCTGATATATAATTTAAACATCCTAAAAATCTTTGAAGTTGGTTTTTATCTTTTATTTGATCTGGAAATTTCTCAGTAAAATTTATTGATCTATTGATAGGTTTAATTAATCCTTTATATATCTCATGACCTAAAAATCTTATTGATGTTTGAAAAAGTTTCATCTTTGATTCTGATAAGACTAAACCATTTCTTTTGATTATATAATACAAAGTATTTAAATGTTTAATATGTTGTTCTATATCATTTGAATAAACCAATATATCATCAATGTATACTATTATGAAGTTACTATAATTATTAAATATATCATTCATAATTCTTTGAAATTCTGAAGGCGCATTTTTGAGTCCAAAAGGCATAACATTCCATTCAAAATGTCCAAAAGGGACAGTAAAGGCCGTTTTATATCTATCTTTTTCTGCAATTTGAATTTGCCAAAATCCTGACTTTAAATCAAACTTTGAAAATATTTTTGCTGAATATAATCTGTTAATTAAATCCCTTTTATTTGGAATAGGATATCTTATCCATTGCAAAACTTTGTTTAAAGGTTTATAATTAATAACCAATCTTGGTACACCTCTTTCTAATTCTGATTGTTTAACAACATAAAAAGCAGAACAACTCCATGGAGATTTTGATTTTCTTATTAATTTTTTCTCTAATAACATTTTTATTTCTTCTTTACAATGTTCTAAAAATTCTTGATTCATTTGAATTGGTCTTGCTTTAGTAGGAATATTCCTTTCTCTAAAATCTTTTTCATAAGGTAAATCTACTATATGATGTTTTCTCTCCCAAAAAGCATTTGGAATATTACTACATAAATCTTTTACAAATAAATCTTGAATTTCTTTAATTTTTTGTTTTATATTTAAATCTTTTAATCTATCTTCTATTCTTTCATATGTTATTTCTTCTTTTAAAAAATAAATTTGATTTCTTTTTCTTTCTATTAGATTAATCTGTCTAAATATAGAATTATTTTGTAACATATTTATCTCTCTTTGTTTTATAGGATTTATAAATGGAAAAGAAATCTTTCTACCATGTATATTGGTTTCTAAACCATTATTATCAACTTTGAAAGGGTATATTTGAGTTAAAAAGGGAGTTCCTAATATTACATCTTGACTTATATCTTTGACTAAAGTAAAAACATTTTTAAAACAATATCCATCACAACATATATGAGCTTGGCTTAATTTGTATTTAATATTTAAAGGTTTTGAATTTGCTGTATATAGTTGTTCATTAGTTTTTTCATAATATATTGTTGGTATTAAACCTTCTCTTATTACATTATGATCTGCTCCTGAATCAAATAAGGCTATTAAATCTAATTTAAATTTACCAACAACTAATTTGATCTTTATATACCACTTTTGAAATTCTATTTTCTGAATTGAATTAATAAATTTATTATTATCTATTTCATCTTCTAAAGGTATTTTATCATCTTGTATATGACTTTGACTAGTACTTGGCAAATCTTTTTTATCTATCCAATACTTCATTTCTAACTCTAGATCTTTTTGTTTTAATTCAAAAATATCTTTTTGCATTTGATTTACCTGTTTCTTAAGAATATTAACTTCATTTTGTAAATCTCTAGTAGTTATCTGTTTTATTATACTTTGACTAGGATATTTATCTAACAATTTTCCTAAACTAAAATTTTCTTGTACTTGAGGTTTTTGCTTAGATTCTTCTTCTAGAATTAAATCTTTTAATTTATTCAAATATTCTTTTTTAATTTCATTATCTGGAATCTCTTGTATTAAATCAAATATTGCTTCTTTCTTATCTTTTGAAATAACATTTATGTTACATAAACCATGACTACTTTGATTTGAATCTGAATTTTCTTCTTGCCGTTCTGATTCTTTATCTGATTCTGAATTATTTTGTAATTTATCTAATAAATTATTTAATTCATATCTTAATTCTCTAACCTTATTTTTCTTTTTCCAGCATCTATCTGCTGTATGTCCTGGTTTTCCACAATTCCAACAATTCCCTATTGGTTTCTTTTGATCTTGATTTTGATTATTAGATTGTTTTTTATGAAACTTCTTTTTCTTATAACTTTTCCTATGATATTCTTCATTATATTGTTTGTGCTTAAATCTTCTTTGTTTTTTCTTATTAAATGTAGAAGGAGCTTCTATCTTTTCTATACCAAAAGCTTCACAAAAACATCCTAATTCTATTCTAGTATTTTTCTTATCTTTTTTATATTTTTGTTGTAATTTTAATTCTGAGCATAAATTTAATCCTTCTTTTTTAATAAAAGCAAACAATTGTCCAAATGTTAATTCTTCAAAGGGTATATCTTCAAACCCTGTTTCACTCTTAAGTTTTTGAATAATTCTTTCAGCAAATAATTTTGGTAATCCCATTATGAATCTTTCTTTCCAAAATGATGAATTACAGTCTTGTCTTCTTAATACTTGAGTTAAAAATACATCTTTATACCATCTATAATCTGTTAGAATTGGACATCTTAAATTTGTTAACACAATTTTTGATGAATTAAATTCTTCTTTTGGATTTCCTATAAAATACATTGAAATTGTTACTATTAAATATTCACAAGCATCACTTCTTTCTGCAAATTCATTCTCTGTTCCTTCTATTAAAACTAAAGACTTATGATTTAAAATTTCATTCTTTGCTTCCAGACTTAATGAATTATCCCACCAGTTTTTGAATTGACCTGTAAATCCTTGAACTATTAACATACATGCAGTTTCTTCAGCTTGATTATGTATTTTGTAGGCTGCTCTAGCCATTCCCATCTCTTGAAGTGTATTCATTATTTCATATTCTGATTTTCCATCTATATTCCATTCTGTTATTGATAATCCATCATATTTATTTCTAGTAAATTGATTTCTCTCTTCAAATTGTATATCTATTGGAGTAGGTCTCCTATAATAATTTTTAGTGTTTTGATTTTTAAATTTTCTTCTTCTAAAAATTCTATTGACTTCCTTATCACTGTTTTGAAAATTATCACTTATCTTATTTATTTCTTTTGTAAAATCATCTTCTTCTGAACTATCTGTTTTTTGAGAATTATTATCATTATCAGAAACATTATTTGAAATATCAGAATTTTCACTTTCTTCACTACTGTTTTCACTTTCTTCTTTTATTGTTTCTAAACAATTTATATTTTTACTAGTAGATCCTATTTCAGATAATTTATTTGATATTTTTACTAATATATTATCTGTCTTTGGGCTAAAACTTACCTTTTGTTTTTCTAAATTATTATCAATTTTAAAATATGGTTTTGAAATTTCATTAAAAGGTATTTTTGTTTTATCATTATCTAAAATCTTGTTTGAAATATGATCTACTTGATTAGCTATTGTACTTAATATCTGATTTGAATAATTATTTTGGTGCATTAATCTATTAATATTATCATTATTATCATTTGCTACATTAAAAGGGTCAGCTATAATTTCTCCTTTTTGTGTTTGAATTTTTAAAGGTTGAAGAGGAGGATGTATTGAACTTACTACTTCATTATTTGTTAAAATCCATTTTTTATATAAACTTGTATTAACTTCTATTGCTGGTTTTTTAAGAAAATCATTTATACCTTCTTTTGACAAAAATATGAGTAAAAATGTATAAAAAGGAATATTTGTTTTTAATTTTTTCATTTCTAAAATCCATTCTTCTTTTAATTAAACATTCTTAGCTGTGATGATCTTGACTATATGAACATGCACAACAATCAAAGTTTTAAACAAATAATCTTAATGCATAAGTTGTCTCAGAGCCAAATGGAAGCGTAGCATCATTTAATATAAAAAGGTAAGGTTTTCGAATAGCATTTCTAGATATCTTGCACGCTAAGTAAACCTTGTTGCGATTCAAAGTAATTCGAGAAACTTAACAACTATAGATAACGTGTGTTCACCAAGTGAGTTCTAAATTATGTCTTTTGAGACATAGTTATAGTTACTGTACTATGATCATGATCAAGATTTTCACTATCTATAGTTAGTATAGATATGCAATAAAACTAATTTTTGAAACTTCACAATTACAGATACCTTGTTCACCAAGTAATGATTGTTAGAGTTCAAAATAAAGTGTTTTTAAGACTATAATGGACAAAGTTATAGCTCATGTACCGTGATCTTGATTAAACTTTCATTCATTTAAAGTTTTACACAAATGATATGAACATGCACAACAATCAAAGTTTTAAAAAAATTATCTTTATGCATAAGCAGTCTCAAAGCCAAATGGAAGGTTGTCATTATTAGCATCGTTACTACTTCCGGAGGTGTAACAATAGTTCTTTTTATAAAGGTAATTCAAATCTTTTCGAATAATATTTATAAATAACTTGCTCGCTAAGTAAACCTTGTTGCGATTCAAAGTAATTCGAAATTCAACATTTATAGGCAACTTGTTCACCAAGTTCTAAACTATGTCTTTTGACACATAGTTAGAGTGAATGATCTAGATCAAGATTCCATTATCCATAAAAGTAATTTGAAACTTAACATTTTTAGACAACTTGTTCACAAAGTAAAGATTGTTAGAGTTCAAAATTTACTCTGTGGAAAAATGTAATTGACAAAGTAACAGCTAAGGTACTGTGATCTTGATTAAACTTTTTTTCATGTAGAGTTTCTTGATTAAAATTATATGTACATGCACAACAGTCAAAGTTTGAAGCAAATAATCTCAGCCAAATGGAAGTGTCTCATTATTAGCATCGTTATTTTACTTCTGGAGAAGTAACAATAGTTTATTAGTAATGAAACTTAATATAAAAGTAATTCAAAACTTTTCGCATAACATTTATAGATAACTTGCTCGCTAAGTAAACGTTGTCGTGATTCCAAGTGATTTGAAACTTAACATTTATCGATAACTTATTCGCCAAGTAAAGATTTTTAGAGTTCTGAATTATGTGTCTTGAGAATATAACAGACATAGTAAAAGTTAGTGTGATATGATCATGGTCAAGATTTCATCATCTATAGTTAATGTAGATATTCTGTAAAAGTATTTTGAAACTTAACATTTACAGATAACTTGTTCAACAAGTAAAGATTGTTAGAGTTTAGAATTAAGTCTTTTAAGACTATGATTGACAAAGTTGTTGCTAATGTACTGTGATGATCTTGACTAAATTATCATTCATTTAAAGTTTTACACAAATGATATATGAACATGCACAACAATCAAATTTTTAAACAAATAATCTTAATGCATAAGTTGTCTCAGAGCCAAATGGAAGCGTAGCATCATTTTCTACTTCCGGAGATGTAACAATAGTCTTTAAATAATCAAACTTAATATAAAAAGGTAAGCTTTTCGAATAGCATTTCTAGATATCTTGCACGCTAAGTAAACCTCGTTGCGATTCAAAGTAATTCGAGAAACTTAACAGCTATAGATAACGTGTGTTCACCAAGTGAGTTCTAAATTATGTCTTTTGAGACATAGTTATAGTTACTGTACTATGATCATGATCAAGATTTTCACTATCTATAGTTAGTATAGATATGCAATAAAACTAATTTTTGAAACTTCACAATTACAGATACCTTGTTCACCAAGTAATGATTGTTAGAGTTCAAAATAAAGTGTTTTTAAGACTATAATGGACAAAGTTATAGCTCATGTACCGTGATCTTGATTAAAATTTCATTCATTTAAAGTTTTACACAAATGATATGAACATGCACAACAATCAAAGTTTTAAAAAAATTATCTTTATACACAAGCAGTCTCAAAGTCAAATGGAAAGTTGCCATTATTAGCATCGTTACTACTTCCGGAGGTGTAACAATAGTTCTTTTTATAAAGGTAATTCAAATCTTTTCGAATAATATTTATAAATAACTTGCTCGCTAAGTAAACCTTGTTGCGATTCAAAGTAATTCGAAATTCAACATTTATAGGCAACTTGTTCACCAAGTTCTAAACTATGTCTTTTGACACATAGTTAGAGTGAATGATCTAGATCAAGATTCCATTATCCATAAAAGTAATTTGAAACTTAACATTTTTAGACAACTTGTTCACAAAGTAAAGACTGAGATTATTTGCTTCAAACTTTGACTGTTGTGCATGTACATATAATTTTAATCAAGAAACTCTACATGAAAAAAAGTTTAATCAAGATCACAGTACCTTAGCTGTTACTTTGTCAATTACATTTTTCCACAGAGTAAATTTTGAACTCTAACAATCTTTACTTTGTGAACAAGTTGTCTAAAAATGTTAAGTTTCAAATTACTTTTATGGATAATGGAATCTTGATCTAGATCATTCACTCTAACTATGTGTCAAAAGACATAGTTTAGAACTTGGTGAACAAGTTGCCTATAAATGTTGAATTTCGAATTACTTTGAATCGCAACAAGGTTTACTTAGCGAGCAAGTTATTTATAAATATTATTCGAAAAGATTTGAATTACCTTTATAAAAAGAACTATTGTTACACCTCCGGAAGTAGTAACGATGCTAATAATGGCAACTTTCCATTTGACTTTGAGACTGCTTGTGTATAAAGATAATTTTTTTAAAACTTTGATTGTTGTGCATGTTCATATCATTTGTGTAAAACTTTAAATGAATGAAATTTTAATCAAGATCACGGTACATGAGCTATAACTTTGTCCATTATAGTCTTAAAAACACTTTATTTTGAACTCTAACAATCATTACTTGGTGAACAAGGTATCTGTAATTGTGAAGTTTCAAAAATTAGTTTTATTGCATATCTATACTAACTATAGATAGTGAAAATCTTGATCATGATCATAGTACAGTAACTATAACTATGTCTCAAAAGACATAATTTAGAACTCACTTGGTGAACACACGTTATCTATAGCTGTTAAGTTTCTCGAATTACTTTGAATCGCAACGAGGTTTACTTAGCGTGCAAGATATCTAGAAATGCTATTCGAAAAGCTTACCTTTTTATATTAAGTTTGATTATTTAAAGACTATTGTTACATCTCCGGAAGTAGAAAATAATGCTACGCTTCCATTTGGCTCCGAGACAACTTATGCATTAAGATTATTTGTTTAAAACTTTGATTGTTGTGCATGTTCATATATCATTTGTGTAAAACTTTAAATGAATGATAATTTAGTCAAGACCATCACAGTACATTAGCAACAACTTTGTCAATCATAGTCTTAAAAGACTTAATTCTAAACTCTAACAATCTTTACTTGTTGAACAAGTTATCTGTAAATGTTAAGTTTCAAAATACTTTTACAGAAAATATCTACATTAACTATAGATGATGAAATCTTGACCATGATCATATCACACTAACTTTTACTATGTCTGTTATATTCTCAAGACACATAATTCAGAACTCTAAAATCTTTACTTGGCGAATAAGTTATCGATAAATGTTAAGTTTCAAATCACTTGGAATCACGACAATGTTTACTTAGCGAGCAAGTTATCTATAAATGTTATGCGAAAAGTTTTGAATTACTTTTATATTAAGTTTCATTACTAATAAACTATTGTTACATCTCCGGAAGTAAAAAAACGATGCTAATAATGAGACACTTCCATTTGGCTGAGATTATTTGCTTCAAACTTTGACTGTTGTGCATGTACATATAATTTTAATCAAGAAACTCTACATGAAAAAAAGTTTAATCAAGATCACAGTACCTTAGCTGTTACTTTGTCAATTACATTTTTCCACAGAGTAAATTTTGAACTCTAACAATCTTTACTTTGTGAACAAGTTGTCTAAAAATGTTAAGTTTCAAATTACTTTTATGGATAATGGAATCTTGATCTAGATCATTCACTCTAACTATGTGTCAAAAGACATAGTTTAGAACTTGGTGAACAAGTTGCCTATAAATGTTGAATTTCGAATTACTTTGAATCGCAACAAGGTTGACTTAGCGAGCAAGTTATTTATAATATTATTCGAAAAGATTTGAATTACCTTTATAAAAAGAACTATTGTTACACCTCCGGAAGTAGTAACGATGCTAATAATGACAACCTTCCATTTGGCTTTGAGACTGCTTGTGCATAAAGATAATTTTTTTAAAACTTTGATTGTTGTGCATGTTCATATCATTTGTGTAAAACTTTAAATGAATGAAAGTTTAATCAAGATCACGGTACATGAGCTATAACTTTGTCCATTATAGTCTTAAAAACACTTTATTTTGAACTCTAACAATCATTACTTGGTGAACAAGGTATCTGTAATTGTGAAGTTTCAAAAATTAGTTTTATTGCATATCTATACTAACTATAGATAGTGAAAATCTTGATCATGATCATAGTACAGTAACTATAACTATGTCTCAAAAGACATAATTTAGAACTCACTTGGTGAACACACGTTATCTATAGCTGTTAAGTTTCTCGAATTACTTTGAATCGCAACGAGGTTTACTTAGCGTGCAAGATATCTAGAAATGCTATTCGAAAAGCTTACCTTTTTATATTAAGTTTGATTATTTAAAGACTATTGTTACATCTCCGGAAGTAGAAAATGATGCAACGCTTCCATTTGGCTCCGAGACAACTTATGCATTAAGATTATTTGTTTAAAACTTTGATTGTTGTGCATGTTCATATATCATTTGTGTAAAACTTTAAATGAATGATAATTTAGTCAAGACCATCACAGTACATTAGCAACAACTTTGTCAATGATAGTCTTAAAAGACTTAATTCTAAACTCTAACAATCTTTACTTGTTGAACAAGTTATCTGTAAATGTTAAGTTTCAAAATACTTTTACAGAATATCTACATTAACTATAGATGATGAAATCTTGACCATGATCATATCACACTAACTTTTACTATGTCTGTTATATTCTCAAGACACATAATTCAGAACTCTAAAAATCTTTACTTGGCGAATAAATATTTAAAGCTTTTCGAATTGCATTTATAGATATCTTGCTCGCTAAGTAAACCTCGTTGCGATTCAAAGTAATTCGAAACTTAACAATTATAGATAACGTGTTCACCAGGTGAGTTCTAAATTATGGGTTTTGAGACATAGTTATAGTTACTGTATTATGATCATGATCACGATTTCACTATCTATAGTTAGTATAGATATGCTATAAAAGTAATTTGAAACTTAACAATTACAGATAAGTTGTTCACCAAGTAATGATTGTTAGAGTTCAAAATTAAGTGTTTTAAGACTATAATGGACAAAGTTATAGCTAATGTACTGTGATCTTGATTAAAATTTCATTCATTTACAACAGTTTTACACAAATGATATGAACATGGAAGGTGGTCATTGTTAGCATCGTTACTACTTCCGGAGGTGTAACAATAGTTTTTTT
Source organism: Scutellaria baicalensis (assembly GCA_005771605.1). Taxonomy (NCBI): domain Eukaryota; kingdom Viridiplantae; phylum Streptophyta; class Magnoliopsida; order Lamiales; family Lamiaceae; genus Scutellaria; species Scutellaria baicalensis. The sequence continues at coordinate 28,373,177 of CM016728.1, forward strand.
TTATATAATCGAACTTAATATAAAAGTAATTCCAATCTTTTCGAATAAGTTTTACAAATAACTTCCTCGCTAAGCTAAGTAAACCTTGTTGCGATTCAAAGTAATTCGAAATTCAACATTTATAGACATCTTGTTCACCAAGTAAAGATTGTTAGAGTTCTAAATTATGTCTTTTGAGACATAGTTAGAGTGCAGATTCCATTATCTATAAAAGTAATTTGAAACTTAACAGTTATAGATAACTTGTTTACCGAGTAAAGACTGTTAGAGTTCAAAATTTACTCTTTGGAAAATGTAATTGACAAAGTACTGAATTATGTATCTTGAGAATATAGTTGACATAGTTATAGTTAGTGTAATATAACCATGGTCAAGATTTCATCATCTATAGTTAATATATATATATATATATATATATATATTCCTATAAAAGTATTTTGAAACTTAACATTTACAGAGATAACTTGTTCAACAAATAAATATTGTTAGAGTTTAGAATTAAGTCTTTTAAGACTATGATGGACAAAGTTATAGCTAATTTACTATGATCTTGATTAAATTACCATTCATTTAAAGTTTCACACAAATGATATGAACATGCACAACAATCCAAGTTTTAAATTATTTGCTCTGATACCATTCTAATGCGGAAGCCTTCTTTGCATTCTTTGATAAACACAGACAGAGCAGTTACAAATTCTTTGATAATTTGGAAGTCTATTGCAAATTGGACATTGGAAAGTTAATCTAGGTATTCTATCACAAAACCAACAAAGTCTTCTAATTCTAAGATAAAATCTAGGTTTGAATGATAATGCCATGCATATGAAATTAAAACAATAAATAAACTTACAGTTTTGAAAACAAATGAAGCAAAGGTCTGCTTCGTAGAAATCTTTGAATTCACAAACTTTGATTACAAGCTTTGATTTGATGAAAATACAAGGAAGAATACTGGAAAGAAATTTGAAAAGCTAAGCTAAAGGCTCTCTTCACTCTCAAATGAGTTCTGCCATTACATTTGATAATCACATCTATATATACTAAAACATGAATTTGAATTTGAGTAAAATTTCCAAACATTTGAATTTAATTTGGATTGTCGGCAATTCTCATTGGTTGAGACTGTCGGCACCTTTAGACCACCTTTGCATTATCTTCTTGCAATCGTTTTGAAAAAGTCTTCAATCACATTATTCTTTGTCTGCCACTACTTTTGCTTTTTGACAATTTTCTCAACAACTTTTGAATGATCTTGATCAAGATTCCATTATCTATAAAAGTGATTTGAAACTTAACAATTACAGATAACTTGTTCACCAAGTTATGATTGTTAGAGTTCAAAATTTACTCTTCGAAAAATGTATTTGACAAAGTAATAGCTAATGTACTGTGATCTTGATTAAACTTCCTTTCATGTAAAGTTTTACAAAAATTATATGAACATGCACAACAATCAAAGTTTTCAGCAAATAATCTTAGCCAAATGGAAGGGTCTCATTATCAGCATCGTTTTCTTAACTTCCGGAGATGTAACAATGGTTTATTAGTAATGAAACTTAATATAAAAGTAATTCAAAACTTTTCGCATAAGATTTATAGATAACTTGCTCGCTAAGTAAACGTTGTTTTGATACTAAGTGATTTGAAACTTAACATTTCTCGATAACTTATTCACCAAGTAAAGATTTTTAGAGTTCTGAATTACGTATCTGGAGAATATAATCGACATAGTTATAGTTAGTGTAATATGTCCGTGGCGAAGATTTCATCATCTATAGTTAATATTGATGTTCTATAAAAGTAATTTGGAACTTAACATTTACAGAGAACTTGTTCACCAAGTAAAGATTGTTTGAGTTTAGAATTAAGTCTTTTAAGACTATAATTGACAAAGTTATGGCAAATGTACTATGATCTTGATTAGATTATCATTCATTTAAAGTTTTACACAAATGATATGAACATGCACAACAATCAAAGTTTTAAACAAATAACCTTAATGCATAAGTTGTCTCAAAGCCAAATGGAAGGGTAGCATCATTTTCTACTTCCGAAGATGTAACAATAGATTTTAAATAATCAATCTTAATATAAAAGTAAGCTTTTCGAATAGAATTTATAGATATCTTGCTCGCAAAGTAAACCTCGTTGAGATTCAAAGAAATTCGAAACTTAACAATTATATATAACGCGTTCACCAAGTGAGTTCTAAATTATGTCCTTTCAGGCATAGTTATAGTTAACTCTACTATGATCATGATCAAGATTTCACTATCTATAGTTAGTATAGATATGCTATAAAAGTCATTTGGAACTTAACAATTACAGATAACTTGTTCACCAAGTAATGATTGCTAGAGTTCAAAATTAAGTGTTTTAAGATTATAATGGACAAAGTTATGGCTAATGTACTGTGATCTTGATTAAAATTTCATTCATTTAAAGTTTTACAAAAATGATATGGACATGCACAACGATCAAAGTTTTAAAAAAATTATCTTTATACATAAGCAGTCTCAAAGCCAAATGGAAGGTTGTCATTACTAGCATCTTTACTACTTCCGTAGGCGTAACAATAATTTTTTTTACAATCGAGCTTAATATAAAAGTAATTCAAATCTTTTCGAATAATATTTAGAAATAACCTGCTCGCTAAGAAAACCTTGTTGCGATTCAAAGTAATTCGAAATTCAACATTTATAGACAACTTGTTCACCAAGTAAAGATTGTTAGAGTTCTAAATTATATCTTCTGAGACATAGTTAGATTGAATGATCTTGATCAAGATTCCATTATCTATAAAAGTGATTTGAAACTTAACAATTACAGATAACTTGTTCACCAAGTTATGATTGTTAGAGTTCAAAATTTACTCTTCGGAAAATGTATTTGACAAAGTAATAGCTAATGTACTGTGATCTTGATTAAACTTCCTTTCATGTAAAGATTTACAAACATTATATGAACATGCACAACAATCAAAGTTTTAAGCAAATAATCTTAGCCAAATGGAAGGGTCTCATTATCAGCATCGTTTTCTTAACTTCCGGAGATGTAACAATGGTTTATTAGTAATGAAACTTAATATAAAAGTAATTCAAAACTTTTCGCATAACATTTATAGATAACTTGCTCGCTAAGTAAACGTTGTTTTGATACTAAGTGATTTGAAACTTAACATTTCTCGATAACTTATTCACCAAGTAAAGATTTTTAGAGTTCTGAATTACGTATCTGGAGAATATAATCGACATAGTTATAGTTAGTGTAATATGTCCGTGGCGAAGATTTCATCATCTATAGTTAATATTGATGTTCTATAAAAGTAATTTGGAACTTAACATTTACAGAGAACTTGTTCACCAAGTAAAGATTGTTTGAGTTTAGAATTAAGTCTTTTAAGACTATAATTGACAAAGTTATAGCAAATGTACTATGATCTTGATTAAATTATCATTCATTTAAAGTTTTACACAAATGATATGAACATGCACAACAATCAAAGTTTTAAACAAATAACCTTAATGCATAAGTTGTCTCAAAGCCAAATGGAAGGGTAGCATCATTTTCTACTTCCGGAGATGTAACAATAGTTTTTAAATAATCAATCTTAATATAAAAGTAAGCTTTTCGAATAGAATTTATAGATATCTTGCTCGCAAAGTAAACCTCGTTGAGATTAAAAGAAATTCGAAACTTAACAATTATATATAACGCGTTCACCAAGTGAGTTCTAAATTATGTCCTTTCAGGCATAGTTATAGTTAACTCTACTATGATCATGATCAAGATTTCACTATCTATAGTTAGTATAGATATGCTATAAAAGTCATTTGGAACTTAACAATTACAGATAAGTTGTTCACCAAGTAATGATTGCTAGAGTTCAAAATTAATTGTTTTAAGACTATAATGGACAAAGTTATAGCTAATGTACTGTGATCTTGATTAAAATTTCATTCATTTAAAGTTTTACAAAAATTATATGAACATGCACAACAATCAAAGTTTTAAGCAAATAATCTTTGCCAAATGGAAGGGTCTCATTATCAGCATCGTTTTCTTAACTTCCGGAGATGTAACAATGGTTTATTAGTAATGAAACTTAATATAAAAGTAATTCAAAACTTTTCGCATATCATTTATAGATAACTTGCTCGCTAAGTAAACGTTGTTGTGATACTAAGTGATTTGAAACTTAACATTTCTCTATAACTTATTCACCAAGTAAAGATTTTTAGAGTTCTGAATTACGTATCTGGAGAATATAATCGACATAGCTATAGTTAGTGTAATATGTCCGTGGCGAAGATTTCATCATCTATAGTTAATATTGATGTTCTATAAAAGTAATTTGGAACTTAACATTTACAGAGAACTTGTTCACCAAGTAAAGATTGTTTGAGTTTAGAATTAAGTCTTTTAAGACTATAATTGACAAAGTTATAGCAAATGTACTATGATCTTGATTAAATTATCATTCATTTAATGTTTTACACAAATGATATGAACATGCACAACAATCAAAGTTTTAAACATATAACCTTAATGCATAAGTTGTCTCAAAGCCAAATGGAAGGGTAGCATCATTTTCTACTTCCGGAGATGTAACAATAGTTTTTAAATAATCAATCTTAATATAAAAGTAAGCTTTTCGAATAGAATTTATAGATATCTTTCTCGCAAAGTAAACCTCGTTGAGATTCAAAGAAATTCGAAACTTAACAATTATATATAACGCGT